>CM051240.1:25567102-25782488 GCA_027917425.1 Gastrophryne carolinensis
TTTCACAGAATTGTATTTTTGCCTCTTTACAAGGCACTGGTGCGCCCTCACCTGGAATATGCCGTCCAGTTCTGGGCACCCATTCATAGAAAGGACGCTCTAACTATGGAAAGGGTGCAGAGGAGAGACACCAAACTAATAAGGGGAATGAAGGATCTTACGAGAATTAAATCTGTTTAGTCTTGAGAGGAGACAAAGAAAGGGGGGACCCTAACAAGGCCCCCAATTACCTGAGATACACTAGCACCACTGTTGTAATTGCAAAATAATCCTTTATTGGTAAAAGCCACAAGACAGTTTACAACATACTAAAAAACATTAAACAACCACTAAAGGGCGCTGCAACCTGCTATAAATCAATTGAATACACCAAGCTTATTACCGTATATTCCATATAATGAAACCCCCACCTCCTGGTCTAAAGTGCCCATGTGCAATTTAATAAAGTGCAAAATTCAATCAAAATATACATACCGTATATACTCGAGTATAAGCCGAGTTTTTCAGCCCACTTTTTGGGCTGAAAAAAGCCGCCTCGGCTTATACTCGAGTCCAGGGGCGGACTGCCAGGGAAGGCCGCAACCCTGAACCCAATAGATGCTGGAGGGTGAGGGGCGGCCGCTGCGGGTCCCTGCTGTACCCGCTGCTGCCGCCGCCGCCGCTCTCATACACACAAACACGCACACACATTCACACACTGACCGGCACTTACAGGCTGCTGCGCGCTGGTCGTCAATGGGCGGCGTCCAATGTTTTCATTGGACGCCTGCCATATGGGGCACGCCCACCGACGACGAGCGCGCAACAGCCAGGAAGTGCTGGTGTGTGTGTGAGAACGGCGGCGGCTGGTGGCTGCGGAGGAGCGGAGGAGGGGAGGGGGACCCCGCTGCCCCTCTGCAGGGTAACCTCGGCCAAACCCTGACCCCCGACACCTGCGCGTTCGAGAGCAGCGGCGGCGGCAGCAGCAGCAGGTACCCACAGTGTGTGTGTGTGTGTGTGTGTGTGTGTCTGTTTCTTTTTCTGTGTGTGTGTCTCTTTCTGTGTGTGTGTGTCTGTTTCTTTTTCTGTGTGTGTGTCTCTTTCTGTGTGTGTGTCTCTTTCTGTGTGTGTGTCCCTTTCTGTGTGTGTGTGTCTCTCTTTCTGTGTGTGTGTGTGTGTGTGTGTGTCTCTTTCTGTGTGTGTGTGTCTCTCTTTCTGTGTGTGTGTCTCTTTCTGTGTGTGTGTGTCTCTCTTTCTGTGTGTCAACTCCAATTCCAATTGAAAAAAGCCGCCTCGGCTTATACTCGAGTCAATAACTTGTTCCATTTTTTTGTGGTAAAATTAGGTGCCTCGGCTTATATTCGGGTCGGCCTATACTCGAGTATATACGGTAATCAAGAATCCTATTTTAACTACTGTACAATACCTAAATGAAGTGCTAATCTATATTTAAAGTGAAATGTGTGCTAATGCATACTAACATACCGTATTTTTCGCCCTATAAGACACACTTATTTTTCCCAAAAAGTTGTGGGAAAATATCCATGCGTCTTATCGGGCGAAGGTGGGAAAAAAAATAAATAAAAAGCAGAAAGTTAACTCACCTTTCCATCGATCGCGCTGTCCCGGAAGCCACGGAGGCAGCCTTCTCTGCAGAGCCAGACACCCAGCCTGTTACAGCGGTGGGCGTGGGCGATGCTCGAGTGTCGGCCACGCCCACCGCTATACCAAGCCGAGTGTTCACTCTATGCTGGCGCCGCAGAGAGGAGGCGAAGGGGGCAGCTGTGTCTGCCACCTTCTCGCGCTGCGGAGGAGGTGGCAGATACAGCTGCCCCCATCGCTTCCTCTCTGCAGCGCCAGCATAGAGTGAACACTCGGCTTGGTATAGCGGTGGGCGTGGCCGACGTTTAAGTCCGGGTGTCTCTGTCTGCTGGCACCGTGGAGAGGTGGCAGGGACAGTGCAAGCGGCGGGGCAGCTGCTCCCTGACACTTGCACTGTCCCTGCCACCTCTCCACGGTGCCAGCAGACAGAGACACCCGGACTTAAACAGCGGTGGGCGTGGCCGGCGCTCAAGCGTCGGCCACGCCCACCGCTATTCCAAGCCAGTGTGTCTGTGTGAAGACGGCGAGGACAGCGGGGAGGATTGAAAGGTGAGTTTACTTTTTTTTTTTTTCTCACTTTTTACTTTTGCCTATGGGAAATGGGAGGGGGGATGGAAATGCCACATTACCTATATGGGATGAGGAGGGGGGGGATGAATGCCACATTACCTATATGGGATGGGGAGGGGGGATAGAAATGCCACATTACCTATATGGGATGGGGAGGGGGGGATGAATGCCACATTACCTATATGGGATGGGGAGGGGGGATGAATGCCACATTACCTATATGGGATGGTGAGGGGGGATGGAAATGCCACATTACATATATGGGATGGGGAGGGGGGATGGAAATGCCACATTACCTATATGGGATGGGGAGGGGGGGATGAATGCCACACTACCTATATGGGGAGGGGGGATGAATGCCACATTACCTATATGGGATGGGGAGGGGGGATGAATGCCACATTACCTATATGGGATGGGGAGGGGGGATGGAAATGCCACATTACCTATATGGGATGGGGAGGGGGGATGAATGCCACACTACCTATATGGGATGGGGGGGATGAATGCCACATTACCTATATGGGATGGGGAGGGGGGATGGAAATGCCACGTTACCTATATGGGATGGGGAGGGGGGGATGAATGCCACATTACCTATATGGGATGGGGAGGGGGGGATGAATGTCACACTACCTATATGGGATGGAGAGGGGGGGATGGAAATGCCACACTACCTATATGGAGAATTGGAGGGGGGTGCCACACTGCCTATATGGAGAATAGGAAGGGGGGAATACCACGCTGCCTATGGGAATGGGATGAAGGCATCCCACACTGTCTATGGGAATGGGATAGGGGCATGCCACACTGTCTATGGGAATGGGATAGGGGCATGCCACACTGCCTATGGGAATGGGATGGGGGCATCCCACACTGCCTATGGGAGGAGAGAATGCCACACTGCCCATTAGGAATGGGATGGGGGATGCCACACTGCCCATTAGGAATGGGATGGGGGATGCCACACTGCCCATGGGGAATGGGATGGGGGAACGCCACACTGCCTGTAATGGGGTGTTTTAGCACAACATTTAGCTTAGAATATTTTTTTTCTTATTTTTCTCCTCCAAATCCTGGGTGAAAAATACGGTAATAAGGAGACAGCGGAGAAGCAAAGATATACAGACAATGATCATACTGAAAAGGTCTTACTTATACATGATAGTAGTAGCCAGAGCTCACATCCCCGGCCAACACGTTACCTGACGAGGAGCTCGTCACTTCATCAGAGCAATGCTGATGTCCCCAGCCAGCCTTTTATACTCACCCAGCAACGATCCTCCGCCCGAACAGTTGATTGCAAACCAGACTTGTATAATTAACTTGTATAAATTAAATAAATGGCCAATGCAAAAAATACAATTCTGTGAATACTCACCTGTAGAATTGGTATTATGAGTATACAGTACGTCCTGCTCCAGATAGAATACTTACATTCGGGTACTACTCCACCAGATGGCGCTGGACTGCAGAGTCGAAAATAGGCTCCTCCCGGCCCCTCAAATGCCCAGGGACCTCCCACAATCCCCAGAATTGAAAAGCAGTTAACGAGAAGCCAGGAGAAATAACACAACCCAACTAGTAACTATAACAATGATAACAATCACCATACAGGGGATCCAAGATAATGCAAAAACCAAGGGTGGGGTGGAGCAGGACGTACTGTATACTCATAATACCAATTCTACAGGTGAGTATTCACAGAATTGTATTATTCTTAGTATACAGTACGTCCTGCTCCAGATAGAATACTTACATTCGGGACATCCAATAGCAGTGTCCATAAAGTAGGATGGGATTCCCAAAAAGGTAACAGCAGACAGTTTAAACCACTGCCGCCTGCAAAACCTCGCGGCCAAAAACAGCATCAGCTGAGGCCCTAACATCAACCTTGTAAAACTTTGAAAAGGTATGAACAGAAGACCAAGTAGCGGCCTTGCAAACTTGTTCAACAGAAGCCTGGTGCTGAAAAGCCCAAGAGGCACCAATAGCACGAGTAGAATGAGCAGTAAGGCGGAAGGGAGGATTCTTCCCCTTAGCAGAGTAGGCCTGAATCACAGCCTGACAGATCCATTTGCTGATAGTAGACTTGGCAGGAGCCAAACCCTTCCTAGGACCAGAAGGGACCACAAAAAGAGCATCAGTTTTTCTGAAAGGTGCAGTAGCCACCAGATAGTACTTCAGACACCTAACCACATCCAAAGAATGCAAAACCCTCTCTTTAGCATTACTAGGATTAGGGCACAATGAAGGAAGAACAATGTCCTGATTCAAATGAAAGGCAGGCACTACCTTAGGCAGAAATTCTGGCTTAAAGCGGAACACCACCTTGTCCTGGTGTCTCTCATAGTAGGGAGGCTGAATGGAAAGCGCTGCCAACTCAGACACACGCCTAACAGAAGTGATAGCCACCAGAAAGACAACTTTGAGAGTAAGAATGGCCAGGGCAGCATCCTGCACAGGTTCAAAGGGAGCACCCTGCAAGGCTGACAAATCCAAGTTCAAATCCCAAACAGGCACCATAGGCTTACCTGGAGGACGCACATGAGTAACCCCCTGGAAAAAGGTCCTGATCAGAGAATGCTGAGCAAAGGGACCGCCTCGAAGCACGCCACCATCAGGCCCACCAGCTGCATTCCCTGTCTGAAGGAGGGATGATGACAAGATAGCAGGAACTGGACCTGCGCAATCAGACTGTCCACCTTCTGTTGAGGAAGAAAAATCCTTGCCTGAACTGTATCCAGATTCATTCCCAGGAATGAAGTTACCAAGGAGGGGGACAGAGAGGACTTGGGGTGGTTGATCACCCATCCAAATGACTCCAGGGTGGAAACCACCAGCTGAGTATCTACTTCTGCCTGATGTAGAGACTGGGAGGTGATTAGAATGTAGTCCAGATAAGGCAGCACGCGGATGCCCTGAAACCTGAGCTGAGACATCACTCCTGCCAGCACCTTGGTGAACACTCTGGGAGCTGAAGTGAGACCAAAGGGCAATGCCACAAATTGGTAGTGTTGATCCTCTATAGCGAACCTGAGGAACCTTTGATGACCTGGAAATACGGGAATATGAAGGTAAGCATCTTTGATGTCCACAGAGGTCATGAAATCCCCTGGGCGCAGGGAACTGATGGCAGAGCGCAGAGTTTCCATGCGAAAGCGCCTGCTCCTGACAAATTTGTTGAGGATCTTCAAGTCCAGGATGGGCCTGACTGACCCATCTTTTTTGGACACTGTGAAGAGGCTGGAATAGAAGCCCTTGCCTTTTTCTCTTAAAGGGACCTTGCAGATGACCCCCAGCTCCAGGAGGCTTTGCACCGCCTGCACTAGATCCTGAGCTGACACAGGGTCCTGAGGAATCCGGAAGCTGATGAACCTTGGGGGAGGGCAGACAGCAAACTCTATCTTGTAACCGGAGGACACCACCTCCTGAATCCACCGGTCTGAGAACATGAAGCCTCCAGACGTGAGCAAAGTGCTGAAGCTGTCCCCCCACCCGGATGGGTGAGGGCGCCCCATCATGCCTGAGGGGACTTGGGAGAGGACTTAAGCTTGGAGCCCCAGGAGGAGCCAGGACGTCCACGTCCTCTGCCCCTACCCTAGAAATCTCCTCGGGCCTCAGTAAATGAGACCCCCCTCCCTTGTCTAGCACCACTGTAGGGGGAGGAAAAGGAGCCCTGACCCCGAAAGGACCGAGACTGCCGCCTGCGCTGGGGTAACCTGCCTCCCTTAGCAAATAGGTCCAGGCGGTCCCCAAACAGGCGTAGTCCTTTGAAGGGAAAACCAGTGAGGGCCTTCTTGGCAGCGTTGTCAGCAGCCCACTAGAGCAGCCAAACCGAGCGGCGTATAGCCACCACAAGGGCAGAGGTTCTGGCACACATTCTAATGGTGTCATCCAAGGCAGAGAGGACAAAATTCACAAAAACATCACAACTAGAGATTGCATTAAACTCCTCACAAGGCAAATTGTCAGGGGCACTATCAAGGATACTTCTGAGCAGGGTCCTAATAGCCACCGCCGTAATGGCCGAGGCACAGACCGGGCGCAGCGCCATCCCCACACATGCAAAGGCATGGGACGTCAGCTGGTCGATGCGCCGGCCCTCAGCATCCTGCAGGGTAGTAGAGTCAGGGGAGTGCATGACAGAGGTGTTAGATAACCCTAGGACCGAGGCATCCACTTCGGGAGAGGATGACCAACACTTAACCACATCAGCAGGAAAGGGATACTTCCTATCCCAACTCTTAGGTACACCGGGAAGTCTACTAGGACGTTCCCATTACTTGAGCACAAGGTTATTGAAATGTGCTTGCTCAGGAAATTCCAAGAGTGACTTAGCAGTGTGAAAAAGTTCCCCCCTTTGCTTGGGAGCCGCAACAGGGGGAGAAATAGACAGAACCTCAAAAATCTGGGCCAACAATCTATCAGTATCATCCGGGGCCCAGGGGTCAGAGCCAGAGTCGTCATGACCCCTGGGCCTCTCATCAGATGACCCTGAGTCTGAGAATATTTCCTCCAAGGGGGTATAGCCAGATAGTTGCAAAAACTCCTCAGTTTCCATAGGAAAAAGAGTGACATCAGGCGTTAAGTGCCGCTTTTTTGCAGGGGACTTACGCGCCAAGGTATTAGCAATTAACTTCTTAACACTAGCCAGTCTAGAAGACACATCAGGCTGAGACTCCCCACTTGTATGCAATTCAATGGGAGTGAGATTTAAGCTTGGGGGAGTAGGTGAGGCAAAACGAATCGCAGAGTCAGCCACTGGAAGACCAGATTGCAGTTCACGCACCTGTTTGGCACAGGGTACACAGACCCGCGCATTGTCAGCGTCAACATGAGACTCCCCACACGCTACACACAGCCGGGCTTGTCCCAAAGGAACCCCGGTCACATTATCCTGAGATGCCTCCATATGGTGATTATAGCAGCACAATAGGCCGATAGGGATTAACGCTATACAGCAACCCGGGATGCCCCAATAACCCGCTAGGGAAGTGGGAGTAATTACACTAGGCCTCACAAGTTAACCAACTAATAGAGGGCCGGGAGAAGTCAAAGAGGTTCGCCCATCTGAAAGACATAATCAAAGGGAGCCGTAAGCAAACAATAATTAATAATAAAGCTGCCCGCGAGGGCACTCACGGACCGCGGTAGGTAGAAGCCCGTCACGCAGAAACCGGAACCAAGCAAACAAAATGGCGTCGGTATACCTCGAGGGGCGGGCCCGCATGAGCGATGACGCGGAACGCGCCAAAGACATGCCCAGCCCCCCCCCCCCCGAAGAGCGCGAAGCCAACACGTGACAAGCAGCCAATGACGGCGCACCGGCACTTATGGTAGCGCGGAACATAGGGAAAAAACGCGCGCGGCGGCAATTTTAAGTATAATAAAAGTAAAACAAGTCAGTGCGGCGGCTGACACAAAGCATAATGTAATGAAGCATAAAGCCAATACACGTATATACATACATACGTACACACACCCCCCCTCTTTTCCCCCCGAAGGCTACCTGGAGAGTGAGGGAGGACAGCGGCCACTTAACATAGGGCCCACCGATAGACAGAGGCAAGGGGCAATAGTGCGGGAGGGGCATCCCATAGAGGCTCACCATATGCCTGTACCGCCTACCCTTTGGTGGGGGATTGCGGTGGAGCAGCGCTCCTAAGCACCTAACAGCGGTGCTGCCTACCATCACCCGACAAGCGCAGCCAAGGCTGGGAGGCACATTACTAATGGAATGGGTGGGAATAGTCCTACAGGGCCGCAGGCTAATAGCCCCGCTCACCTGCGAGTAGAAAGAGCCAACTTCTTGTCCTTTGCAGTCCAGACTGCAGAGAAAATCTGGGGATTGTGGGAGGTCCCTGGGTATTTGAGGGGCCGGGAGGAGCCTATTTTCGATGTCTCTCTAGTCCAGCGCCATCTGGCGGAGTAGTACCCGAATGTAAGTATTCTATATGGAGCAGGACGTACTGTATACTAAGAATAATATGGGAGAACACTATTTCAGGTAAAATCCTCTCTAAAGACAAGGGCGCGCTCCCTTCAACTGGAAAAAAATAAACTTAATGTCAAACCCAGAGGACACCCGTCTTCTTTGTGGTTCTTCTACAACCCCCAATCTCCGCAGCTAGCTTCATCTTTAGCCAAGCCCCGGGGATGCTGTAAATGCCTCACCGGACACGGTTGCCGCCAGGACTTATTAGCTCAAAGGATGTAAGCTCACGGGGGGGGGGGGGGTCACGCCAAGGTTTAAACCAGGAGATCAGAGAACTTTGCGGCACCAGGGATGAGACGGGTACGTAGTCATAATACAGGCTAAAGTCGGTACAGGCAGCAGTCAGGATAGTCAGGCTAGCAAGGTCGGCAACGGATAAACAACACGGGAATGAGGAGGTAAAACATTTATAGGGCTGTGATCAACAGGATTGGACAAAGGGAATAGTGATGATTGGTGCTTGAACAACCTTTGGGCTGATTGCCCAGTTTAAACCTTTTAAGGCGGCTTCGCCCAGAAGAACCTTTGGGCTCACTGGCCCTTTAAACTAACCTCTGGTGGCGCTGCAATCAGCATAAGAGAACAGAAGAGAAGCGAAGTGCAGGGGAAGCTGTGAGAGAAGGAGGCGGGTATGCTCGGCGCCGCTCGAGATGGCATCCGGCGTGTATACGGCTGCCGGGTAAAAGGAGTCCTGGCCAGCCACCGTAGCCCTGCGCAACCCGAGAACGCCGCGGGACTGGACTGAAGGTAAGCGCGCTGTGACAATCTCTGGAGGCAACAATCAGTTTTTACCATAAGAACTTTAAATCTGTGGAATAGCCTCCCACAGAAGCTTGTTACAGCATCAACCGCTGACAGCTTCAAAAAAGGATTAGATGTTTATTTAGAAGAATATAACTTTAACAGTTACTATTAGCTGTTATCAGTAAAAAAATAAAATAAAAAATAACTTCCCCCTAGCCCAGCAGCCTTGGCTAAACTTAATGGACATATGTCTTTTTTCAACCGTATTAACTATGTAACTGGCTAATTAATTACTAGTGCCAGGAAACGGCAGATGAGCAACTGTACTGCGGTGCTAAGAGCGACAGCTAGTGGTAGCTCTGATCGGCCGTAAGTCGCTATTACAGAGCACCTTAGTTGCTGTAGTAACATGGCCGGCATTGATGAATTTGATGTGTGAGTTGTTATAACACCAGTACAGCACTATATGGGAGCGAACGGTAGCGACTGGTCAGTGTGAGCGTCTCAAACCATATTCATCAAAAAAAAAACAGCCTCACACAGCTCCGGCGCTCAAAATTGTGTCGCTATAGCCCAGAGCGCCAGAAGCTGTGTGATCAAAGTCCGTTTTTGAACACATATCCACCAGTAACAAAGCGAAAACACATGGGATGACATTGTTATTACATTGTGACATTAATACTTTAGTACCAGACCTGTAATGACAATTCTGCATAAATAAATAAAAAATCAAAAATGTATTTAAATAGGCCAGGAGATGTCACACAAACAGCAAAAAAAAAAATTATTAAAAGAAAACCCTGTTTAAAGAGAAGAAAAGTAACGTCAATTGGGAGAGTGACAGGTAATACCAGACACTCTGGAAGCCAGTGCACCGCCGGGATCCGCTGAGCCGTCTGTGATGATGAATCGGACGCTACATGGCGCTGTTAGAGTCGCTCACCGGAATCGTTTTGATAAATGTGGTATTGTGTACAGCGTCCGGCGTTCACCGTTCGCTACCTTTCGCTATGAGGCGCTATCTGCCGCTATCCCTTGATGAATAAACCCCTCAGTCATTACTGAGCCAAGGTGATTAAGAGCAGCCCCTCCCCCTTGTGCTGAGCTCCCTTTCATGCTCGGGGAAAACGCCCCGGGGCGAGAGGGATTTCCATGTACACAGGAAGAGGAGCTTAATGGTGGCTGGAAAGAAGGGGCCTCTTTACTTTACTGTTCCATGCACATAGAAGGTATTTCTTCTATAGGTAATGCAGTGGCCCTTTAAGATGACCATTAAAATGATCTAAGGCCCTTATTCATGAAGGGATAGCGTCAGGTAGTGTCTGGTTAATGAGAGGTAGCGAAAGGTAGCGACAGGTGAACGCCAGACACGGCAGCAATTACACATTTATCAAGCAGAATCTGTTGAGCGACTGGGATAACGCCATGTAGCGTCCGATTCATGATTATCCCAGCCTCAGCGAACAGCGCCGGCGTTCAGCCTTGCACAGCACCAGGTATTACCTCTCGCTACCTGTCGCTCTCCCATACATTACAATGGACGATCCTTTTCTTCTCTTTAAGCTGGGTTTTTATTCTAAGTGTGCCATACACTCCAGTTCAATCTTCATGACATGTGGGTAATCTCCAGTAGAGGGCGAACTTGTGCAGAGATGAATATGCAAAAAAAGAAAGCCCCATATATACCTGGGACCTCCCACCAATTTCCCAGTTCCTTCTCGGCAGGGAAGGCGACAAGGCAGAAGTTGAAGACTTCTTTTACTTGCAGGTAAGCCGGGCCCGCGCCCGGCCGTTTATTGTCCCTATTGCTGCCAGGACCCTTTCTAAATTGTCCCTATCTGAGCCTCCCAGCTTACGCTGAGGGTCCTGGTGAGGGTAGGAGCACCCTATGGGTGTGGAAGGAGCATTGCTCCACCGTGAGACCTCATTATGGGGTAGGCGGTTACCCAGGTTTTGGTGATCCTGGTGTGGGATGCCCCGTCCCTACATGCCTGTGGCCCTATTCGGGCCGGGTCCCCCCCCCCCTTCCGGGTCCCTTACTTCCCTCTGGGGGGGGCTGGCGGGCCGTCATCCTCGGCCTCTCCCTTTTACTTTATATATATGTATATATGTGTATGTGTGTTGGTGTTACCACTGTAAGTTGTGTGTGTGTGTTGGTGTGGATCACCTGGAAGTTATTCCTTGATGAATTGGTGCTGTTGCTTGGCCTAGCCTGCTGTGGTTTCTCCTGTCAGCCTGGGGAGCTTCTCTCCCTCAGGCTGTGTTTAGATAAGGGGCGGGCCGAGCGCTCAGCGCGGTAGCCTCGCCCCCTCGTTCGGCGCGTTTTCTGAAGGGCCTCCCTGGCCAGATCCGCGCTGCTGGGAGGGGGGTGGGGCGTGGAAAAGTGCGCCTTCGGCGCTGGCCCGCCCCCTTCTCTTCCTGCTTCTTCCTGATCACCTCAGAGACGGGGGCCATCTTGCTGCATTGCTGCTGCTGTCGTTTCTGGGGGACGCTAAGGGCCTGGTGGCCACTTCATTAGTTATTTGGGGGTCCTTCTCTGGTGGGGGGGCCCCCTATGATACAGGCTTATGCTTTTTTTGTCATTTTGGTATTTATATATATATATGTATATATATATATATATATATATATATATGTATTTTGAATGATGTTGTTACGCTGTATAGTAACTGATATGCCTTATTGTGTGTTGCAGATTGCTTCATAATAGTGCATATTAAGGGGTTCCTCCTGGTCCTGGGGTCCCTAGTGTTAAATTGATCACCTTAAATCCTCCCACCGGGTCTTTTAAGGGGCATCCCGGGTTGCTTAGGCATAATTCCCTGCGGTCTTGCGACTGACCACAAAAATCACCTTATGGAGGTTCTGCAGGATACTGGGCTCGGGCACCCTCTGGGACAATCTGGGCCATGTGTGGGGTATCCCTTGAGGGGGAGAATGTGCTGATTTGTATACCATGTGCACAAAAGGCCATAACGCGGCAGTCCGGTACCCAGCCTTCAGGTCGGCTCCTCCCGCTTCATCGCCTTCCCCTCCCCGCCTTATCCATACCCCAAGTGTCATTGGTTCCAGCGGGGAGTCGCACTCTGATGTTTGTGGTAGGTTGGTCAGCATCGAGAAATGTATTGTTAGCACAGTGGGCAAGAAGGCCCAGGCTAAAAAGAGACATTTGTCGTCGGCCCAGCCCTTGTGGGATGTTGACGATGATTCCATTGATTTGTCGGATTATTCCCCTTTACAGGAGGGGTAATTGTATGAGGAAACGGAGACTGACTATGTACAGTCTGGTGATGCTGATGTCGGGCAGGCGCTGGGGGATGCCGTTGATACGGACACTGTTTTGTCACATCTATTGGAGGTGTTGGATATTGACCCGCCTGAGGCGCCTCCTTCTTCCAGAAAGAATGGGAAAGGCCCAGTCGGCTTCCTGGTGCTCCTCAGGGATGGGATAAGAAGGATCCTTTCCCGGTGGAGGTGGTTAAGCGATGGTCTTCTCCTCCCGAGGTCGATGCGCCAGTTTTGGGTTTGACTAACTCTTCTGTGCTGAACACCCCTGACGCCACTTCCCTTAAGGATGGCGAGGACAAGCTCCTTGATCAGATGGCGTGTCACGCATTTGCCAGCGTGGACTCGGCCCTGCGGCCTGTTTGTGCATCTGCCCTAGTGTCGCTTGCTACCAGGTCTCTTATCAGGGACTGGCTGAATGACGCTCAGTTTGATCCGGCTAGCGATGAGTTCGCTACCCTTAAGAGATGTGAATTGTTCATGGGTTTTGTCTTGGCTGCTATGGAAGATTCTATTGTCATGTGTAGCAGGACTTCAGCCCTATTGGTGGCTATGCGCAGATTGGTCTGGCTCCGACAGTGGACGGCGGATTTTGGGGCCAAGAAGTCGCTTACAGCTCTTCCCTTCCTGGGTGCGCGGCAGTTTGGAGATAAATTGGATGCTGTTGCTAAGGGAGGTAAGTTACCTCAGCGGAAGAAACAGTGCCGTCCCTTTCGGGGGGCTGGCTCGTTCACTCCTTCCTTTCGAGGGGCCATAGCGGCTAGAGGTTTGGCCTTCTCGGGTGGCAGGAGCTCGTCCTGGAACAGGGGCAGAGGTCGGGCACGTCCCGCGGCTGCCTGGGGTTCCAAGTCCAAGCCCGCCGTTAAACCGGCTCAGCAATGAAGGGGCGCCCTCACCCGCATGGGTGGGGGGACGGCTGCGGCTCTTCTTCCAGGTCTGGGCCCGGGAGGTCACAGACAATTGGATTTTGGAAGTGGTCTCCTCCGGGTACAAACTGGAATTCGAGTACTGGCCGCCTCCAAGATTCTTAAGGTCTCGGGTGCCCTCGGACCCTCAGGCTGCACAGGGGCTCCTGTTAGCAGTAAAAAACCTTCTGGACATGGGAGTTATTTGCCCGGTGCCTCAGTTGGAGAGAGGCAGGGGTTACTACTCCAACCTTTTCACGGTTCCCAAAAAGGAGGGTTCGCTGAGACCCATTCTAGATCTCAAGGTTCTCAACAGGTTTATCAGAGCCAAAAAGTTCCACATGGAGACTCTGCGCTCGGCTATCAATTCCCTTCGCCAAGGGGATTTTATGACATCCATAGACATCAAGGATGTGTATCTGCATGTTCCGATTTTTCCGGCGCATCAGAGATTCCTCCGGTTTGCGGTGGAGGATCCACATTTTCAGTTTGTAGCCCTTCCCTTCGGACTGACCTCGGCACCGAGGGTCTTCACCAAGGTCTTGGTGGGAATAATGGCTCTGCTCAGAGCTCAGGGCATTCGCATTGTGCCTTATCTGGACGACCTGTTGATCTCAGCTTCTTCCCTCCGTCAGGTGGAGCTGGACACCCACCAGGTGGTGTCGACCCTGGAGAGGTTCGGGTGGGTGATCAACCGCCCCAAGTCTTCTCTCTCTCCGTCACAAGTGATTTCATTTCTGGGCATGAATCTGGATACCATTCAGGCCAGAGCGTTTTTGCCCCAGACCAAGGTGCGGGGGATTCAGGATCTGATCACCTTCTTTGGGCCAGTCCTTGTCCCTCTATCCGACAGGGGATGAAACTGGTGGGCTTGATGGTGTCCTCCTTCGAGGCGGTACCGTTTGCACAATTTCACAAGATCTCTTCAACTTCACCTATTGACGCATTAGGACAGGTGTCCGCAGTCATTGGATCAACCTTTCAGGATGTCTCCCGGGGTTCGGCAGTCCCTTTGGTGGTGGCTGGAGTCGAGCAACCTGTTGAAGGGCAGATCCTTTCTGGTCCCTTGTTGGGAGACGGTTACCACAGATGCCAGCCTGTCGGGCTGAGGAGGTTATTGGAAAAGTCATCAGTTCAGCGGGGTGTGGGGTCCTCCCCCCATCAATGTCTTGGAGCTCAGAGCCATCCGACTGGTTCTGGCACAGCTGACCTCACATTTACAGGGTCTACCGGTTCAGGTTTGTTCAGACAACCGAACGGCGGTAGCTTACATCAATCACCAAGGAGGGACTCGCAGCAGGAGTGCCCTCAGGGAAGTCTCTCTGATCCTGCACTGGGCGGAGAGCAATGTTCCTTGCATTTCGGCAGTCTACATTCCGGGAGTGGAGAACACGGAGGCGGATTCCCTGAGCAGGGGATCCTCTCGCCAAGGAGAGTGGTCTCTCAACCCCGAGGATTTTCTGGATCTTTGCCGTAAGTGGGGGACTCCGCAGATGGATCTCTTTGCCTCGAGGCACAATCACAAACTTCCGGCCTTTGTGTCTCTTTCTCAGGATCCTCTATCTCTGGCAGTGGATGCCTTGTCCCTTGCTTGGAAGGATCTGGTTTTCTTTACCTGTTTCCGCCCGTCTCCATGCTGGGCAAGGTAGTTCGCAAACTGGTTCTAGAAGGGGCGCCAGCAATTCTTGTGGCTCCAAGGTGGCCAAGAAGGGTTTGGTACGCAGACGTTGTAAGGCTGGCCGTAGATCAGTACCGGCTTCCCATGTTGCCGGATCTGTTATCTCAAGGTCTACTACTTTACCCCAATTTACAAACGCTGGCTTTGACGGCTTGGCTGCTGAAACCTTCATTCTGAAGGAGGAAGGTTTGTCTGCGGCCGTTGTTCAGACCTTGATTAGAGCTAGGAAGCGGTCCTCTTCTGGCATTTACTATAGGACTTGGAGGTCCTATATTGATTGGTGTGAGGCTAGGGCCTTGCCTTGTAGGGTGTTTTCGATTCCTAGGATTTTGGAGTTTCTTCAGCATAATCTGGATCTTGGGTTCCAGCTTAGTACTTTGAAAGGACAGGTTTCTGCTCTGCCGGTTTTCTTCCAGAGGTCTTTTGCCTTACACCTGCTGGTTAAGACCTTTTTCCAAGGGGTCGCGCATGTGCGGCCCCCTCGGAAGGCTGTGGTTCCTGTTTGGGATTTGAACTTGGTTCTTTCAGCTCTCCGGGGTCCTCCTTTTGAGCCGCTACAGGATATTGCTCTTTCGGTTCTCACTCAGAAGGTTGCTTTCTTGGTGGCTATTACCTCGGTTCGACGTGTCTCTGAGTTGGCGGCTCTGTCGATCCAGGCCCCTTACTTTGAGAGACACCAGGATAAGGTGGATTTTCGTTTTAAGCCGGATTTCCTTCCTAAGGTGGTGTCTGCTTTCCACCTCAATCAGGATATTGTTCTGCCTTCCTTGTGCCCTAAGCCTAACAATGACAAGGAGAGGGTTCTGCACAATTTGGATGTTGTTCGCTGTGTGAAGTACTATTTGGTGAGTACTTCTTCCTTCCGCAAGACGGACGCTTTTTTCGTGGTGCCCTGAGGGCCCAGGAAAGGTTTGGCGCCTGCTAAGTCTACGATTAGCAAATGGATTCATCAGGCCATTGTTGGGGCCTATTCTGCTAAAGGGAGGACTCCCCCTTTTAGGGTCACTGCGCACTCTACTCGTGCTGTTGGTGCATCCTGGGCTTTTCAGCACCAGGCTTCTGTTGAACAAGTTTGTAAGGCTGCTACTTGGTCTTCCGTTCATACTTTTTCCAAGTTTTACAAGGTTGATGTGCGGGCTTCAGCAGATGCTGTTTTTGGCCGCAAGGTTCTGCAAGCTGCAGTGGTTTGAGTTGGTACATTCTTTACTGTTTCTGGTTCCCACCCATGACGGACACTGCTATTGGATGTCCCACATGTCATGAAGATCGAAACGGAGTGTATGGCACACTTAGAATAATACCGTTTTGTGAGTACTGTGGAGATTAGCTCTGATAGGTGACCGGGTGTCAGCAGTATAGAGGCGGAGGCAAACAGTTCAAAGTAAAGTCTGTGTTTATTTCACACAAAAATCCACAAAAGCATATGTCCACACAGGTTACATCACCTTTTCAGGAAACCGCAGCATAAATGATACAGTCAGGCAAACAGCTTTTAGTCCTTGAGCAAAGGTCCTGTTTACAGTCAAATAGGCCTCAGGTCCGCATGAACAGCCTCCACAGCAGATTTCAGCCAGGCTCACAGAGTCTCACTCCCATGTGAGCTCTAGACAAAGGACAGGCCACAGCTGATTCCCCAGGCTATTTAAACAGCCCGCAAAACCCGGACCTCCAGGGCCCATTTAATGGCCAAACACTCCCTCTCCACTATACTATACCGGGTCTCCGCGGGTGTTAATTTGCGACTCATGTAGACAACGGGGTGCTCCTCCCCGTTGACTTCCTGAGACAGTACAGCACCGAGACCTACCTCGGAGGCATCGGTCTGCACTATGAACTCCCTCTTAAAGTCGGGTGTCACCAACACCGGAGACCCACACAGGGCAGACTTCAAAGCGGAGAACGCTTTTTCGGCCTGTTCATTCCACTTCACCATGACAGACTTGCGTCCCTTTAACAGGTCCGTCAATGGTGCCGCTAGGGTGGCAAAATTGGGAATGAACCGCATATAATATCCCACCAACCCCAGAAATGACTTTACCTGGCGGGTGGTGTTAGGCCGGGGCCAGTTACGGATGGCTTCTAGTTTGTTCACCTGGGGCTTGACCACTCCTCGTCCAATCACATAGCCCAGGTATTTTGTTTCTTCTAGGCCTAAAGCACATTTTTTCGGGTTTGCCGTCAACCCAGCCTTCCTGAGGGAATCCACTACGGCCTGGACTTTGGGTAGGTGACTTTCCCAATCCGTGCTATGGATAATTATATCGTCCAGATATGCCGAAGCATACCGACGATGTGGCCTGAGGACAATATCCATTAACCTTTGGAATGTAGCGGGAGCGCCGTGTAACCCAAAGGGTAATACCTTGTATTGGAACAGTCCCTCTGGTGTAATAAAGGCTGTTTTCTCCTTGGCAGCCTCAGTCAAGGGCACCTGCCAGTACCCTTTTGTGAGGTCCAAAACCGAAAAGTACCTGGCTTGGCCTAGCTTCTCAATGAGTTCATCTACCCGGGGCATAGGGTAGGCATCAAACTTGGAAACTTCATTAAGTTTGCGGAAATCGTTACAGAACCGCAACGTACCATCGGGCTTGGGAATCAGGACTATGGGGCTGGCCCACTCACTCTTTGATTCTTCTATCACGTCTAACCGGAGCATTTGCTGCACTTCCTCCGCGATAGCTTGTCGCCGGGACTCAGGTACCCGGTAAGGCCTCAACCGGACCTTGACCTGAGGTTCCGTGACAACATCATGTTGGATGACCGAAGTGCGCCCAGGGAGTTCTGAAAACACGTCCGTGTTTCTGCTAATAAACTCCCTGGCTTCCTGAGTCTGTTTAGAGGAGAGGTTGTCGCCAGTTTTCACCTCGACTACTGCTTCTCTAATAACAGACCGAGGAATGGGAAGCTCCACCCCCACCATACCTGGTCGGGGACTGTCACCCCCAGGGGTTTCCCTGTCTTTCCACAGTTTCAACAGGTTTACATGGTACACCTGCTCTGGCTTCCTCCGCCCAGGCTGATGTACCTTGTAAGTCACTTCCCCAACTTTTTCAATGACCTCATAGGGACCCTGCCACCTAGCTAGAAATTTACTGTCCACCGTGGGTACCAGAACCACAACTCTGTCACCTGGGTTAAAGTTCCGTACCCTGGCTTGCCGATTATAAATCCTGCTTTGGGCCCGCTGCGCTGCCTCCATGTGTTCTCTGACAAGCGGCAAGACGGTCTCTATCCTTTCCTGTAGGTGAGTAACGTACTCTACCACACTTTTGTGGGGTGTGGGTTGCTGTTCCCAGGCCTCCTTGGCTATATCCAACAGGCCCCGTGGATGTCGACCGTATAAGAGTTCGAAGGGCGAGAACCCCGTAGAGGCCTGGGGCACCTCTCGCACTGCGAACATCAGATAGGGCAGCAGCAAGTCCCAATTCTTCCCATCCTTGGCGACCACCCTTTTTAACATGGTCTTTAAAGTTTGATTAAACCGTTCTACTAGGCCGTCTGTTTGCGGGTGGTAAACGGATGTCCGCAACTGTTTCACCTGCAGCAGTTTACAGAGCTCTTTCATTACTTTCGACAGAAACGGGGTACCTTGATCGGTCAGGACCTCTTTAGGCAGACCTACTCTGGAAAACATTTCCATAAGCTCCTTAGCAATGAGCTTGGCAGAGGTGTGACGCAGGGGCACTGCCTCAGGGTACCGCGTGGCATAGTCCAAGATCACCAGAATATGTTGGTGCCCTCTAGCGGATTTTGGCACTGGACCCACTAGATCCATGGCAATCCGCTCAAATGGTACCTCAATAACTGGGAGAGGAACTAAGGGACCACGGTAATGAGGCTGAGGGCTGGTCATCTGACATGTTGGGCAGGACTCACAATATCTCTCCACCTCCTTGTACACACTGGGCCAGTAGAATCGTTGTAAAATGCGGTCCAGTGTTTTCTGCTGGCCTAGGTGTCCACCCAGAACATGTTGGTGGGCCAAATCCAACACCAATTTGCGATATGGATTGGGTACCACCAATTGTTCCACCACCTCTTCACGTACCTTGTTTACTCGGTACAACATTTCCTGGTGAACCACAAAGCGAGGAAACTGTAACTCCGCCCCTGGCTGATGTGGTTCACCTTCCACCTCAAGAACATTCTCCCAGGCCCGAGACAGGGTCGGGTCCTGGTGTTGAGCGGTACCAAAGTTAATTGTGGAGACATGGAGATCTGCCAACTCTGGACCTGTTGCCAACTCTTCCACATCTCCAACCATAACATTTAGTGGGGTTGACTCCCCCTCTTCCATTTTAGGGACGGGCACCTCTTCCACGGTGCCTCCTGATTCCGGTTCCCAGGGCACCGGGGTCTCCCCTGAGTAGGGCCAGTCTATTGAGGACACACCCGCCTCGCGGGTTTCCGGAACTGCCAACTTGGCCCACAGTGACCTGAACCCTGGAAAGTCTCTCCCAATAATCAGTTCATACGGGAGTTTAGCGGCGACAGCGACTTCATGTTTCCAGCTGCCGGAGACGGTGGTGAGAGACACTTGTGCTGTGGCATAGTCTCTCAAGTCCCCATGAATGCACAAAACCCCGGTTTTCCGCCCAGTGTACTCATCGGGCAGTACTAAGGCGGGTCTTGCCAGGGTAACCATACTCCCCGAGTCCAAAAGGGCCACAGCCAGGGTGTCTCCCACTTTCACCTGACAGAGGTGACTTTGCCCCACAAGCTCAGGGACACCGGCAGCACACAGCCTCCTGGCATACATGGAAGGGCGGTAACCAAAGTTCACGTCCATGGGCTCCCCCTGGTGGGGACAATTGGCTCTGATATGTCCCGGCTCCTTACATCCCCAACACAACACTTGGGCAGGGACTTTGGGGGGTAGGTCCTGAGAGGGTTTAGGGGACACCACTCGCCTGAGCTGGGGCGGGGACCTCCGGGGTTTCCCCGAATCCCTCCTCATGGAGCCGCCTTGCAAGTTCCTGGTGGCCTCATATCGCTCCACTAGGTCCACCATCCCTAGTGCGTTGTCAGGGGATACCTGGCCAACCCAGTGCTGAAGAGGGTGCGGTAAAGCCCTCCAAAAAATGTCCGCCAGCAAGCGGTCCAACATGGCAGTGGGGCTTAACAACTCCGGCTGCAGCCATTTTTGCAGCAGGTGCAGCAGTTTATAGTACTGGGGCCGGGCGGGCTCTGCCGACTGTCTGGCCAGTATCTCACCCTTCAGAGTCGGGTAGTCAGCGGCTTGGTCCTCGGGGAGATCAAACAACACCTGCTGGGGTCCAGACGCCAGAAATGGAGCGATGACATCAGCCCACTGGTCATACGGCAACTTCTCCCTTGCAGCCACCTTTTCAAACACCGCCAGGTAAGTCTCAACATCATCTGAAGGGGTCATTTTTGTGAGCGCCGAGCGGACAGCTTTCCGGGCATCAGGAATACTTTTGGGCGCACCTGCAGCTTGCAGCGCCATCACATGTTGCAAAAACAGCTGGTTGGTCTCCTGCTGCTGCCTGTTGGTCTCATGCTGCTGCCTGTTGGCCTCCACGAGCGCTTTCACGACCGCCTCCATTTTGTCTGCAGTCCCAGGTAGCAGCCTGGCAGGTTTAATATAGGACATGCACAACAAAAAACTTTTTCGTCGGTTGCTCCTAGCAACGGCCTCACTGCTGTGCCCGCATCCGACACCAAATGTGGAGATTAGCTCTGATAGGCGACCGGGTGTCAGCAGTATAGAGGCGGAGGCAAACAGTTCAAAGTAAAGTCTGTGTTTATTTCACACAAAAATCCACAAAAGCATATGTCCACACAGGTTACATCACCTTTTCAGGAAACCGCAGCATAAATGATACAGTCAGGCAAACAGCTTTTAGTCCTTGAGCAAAGGTCCTGTTTACAGTCAAATAGGCCTCAGGTCCGCATGAACAGCCTCCACAGCAGATTTCAGCCAGGCTCACAGAGTCTCACTCCCATGTGAGCTCTAGACAAAGGACAGGCCACAGCTGATTCCCCAGGCTATTTAAACAGCCCGCAAAACCCGGACCTGGGTAGTGGGATGGAGTCCCACCCTGCTCTACTCCATCCCAGTAAAGCCGTCCCAGGTTAGCCTTTCGGCTATTCTAAAGCAACAGCAGCAAACTGCCACCAGCAGCTGATGCTGGAAATCAGACTACACGACTTTACTGCACCAATGCCAGGTACATTGGTGCTACATACCTGCCGTCAATGACGGCCCCTTGCACCACCTTACCACAGTACTCACCTGTAAAACGGGTATTATCTTCGCCCCACCCCTTTTTTTCAGGTATTCTGGAGCTTTTATATGGTGAACCATTGTTTTTGATAGTTTAGCTTATAATTGGTTCTTCCTGGTCCCCTTACTGCTTTTTTACACTGGGAAATTGGTGGGAGGTCCCAGGTTTATATGGACCGGGAGGGGCTTTCTTTTTTTTGCATATTCATCTCTGCACAAGTTCGCCCTTTACTGGAGATTACCCACATGTCATGAAGATCGAAGTGGAGTGTATGGCACACTCATAATACCCGTTTTACAGGTGAGTACTCACAAAACTGTATTTTTTTTTTTTTAAATCTCAAATAATGTTGTGACCTCTTCTGGCCTAGAAAATGCAGTTTTTTTCAAAATGTTTTCATGTTTTATATATTTCTGCAGAAATGACATTACAGGTCTGGCATTAAAGTGTTCATGTTACAAAGTTATTACAATGTAATTCCATATGTTTTCGTGAATTTTTCTTGGCGTCTTACATTTAAATGGTACTTTGAATGTAGGTAAGTGTTGGAGTAAGAATTACAAATTTAGAAAAAAATTATGTGTGTGTTGTGCAGCTGGAGACTAATAGCTCATGTTTATGTCTGCTGAGTGTGGGGGCCCGACACTCTGGCCTGTTCCACGCTGAGGAGAGGGGGAAACAATGTAACAAAGTATCAGCTGTTCAGTGCTGGCAGCCCTCCAGCATAAGATAACAACATTGCCTGGCCAGAACTCATCTATCTAAAACAGAAAGAAAAGCTCTAGAAGTCATTTAGTTCATTGTTAAATTTAATGTCAGTTTGAACCAGAGAGTCATTAGTTCGAATCTCAGACTCACCAGTTTTTTTTTTTGGGGGGGGGGGGGTTATTTTATTTCAGAATTGAATTTTTATGTTTACATCCTGTTATTTATTTTGACAGTTTTCCCTTCATGTTGGCTCTGCTGCAGAATCTTTCAGTTTACCATTTTCTCTTTCATATTCTTATTTTTCATTTTTCCATATGATCTTTCTTTCAGCTTTGTGTGTTTTGAGCAAAGCCCAACCCAGGATTTTCACTATCTTGAGTTTTGTTTTGTGCCCCTAGGGGCATCCCGACTTGGGATGCCCTGATATGTGAAATCCCCAAGTTCGCCTGTGAAAACGTACCTTTCCCTGTCCCACAGCGCATGCGCGGGCTCTCATCCAATCAGCTCTGGTTTGCACACAGATGGGGAGCCTGAGCAGTGACCTTCCTGGCCGCCCGGCCTGTCTAAATGACTATCTGCGTGAGCGCGCCAGAAAAATGGGGGGATCTGTGGTTATCCAGGGGTCGTTTCACACAGTGGGGCATCTCGATTTAGGATGCCCAAGGGGGAAGGTCAATGGCCGGGTCTTATAGACTTCAGGGTCGGCCACTCAGGGTTTTGTTCCACTTTAATACCTTTAGATTTTCCTGCACAGTTATTCAAAGAAGAATTTCAGTTATTTTCAGTCAGTTTAGTTTATTTTGTATAGATTTTACACATTTGAGTCACCTGGTCTCATAACAAAAGCAGCACCTCACACACACACACACACAGCCGTTACCACTGATTACAGTGTCAGCCTCTGAGGTAAAGTGTTGCTAGGAGACCAGTGGGCTAAATGAAGCAGCTCACTAAATACAACCCAGCAGATCCCCCTATTCAGCAAATGGACTGAGCCATTGTCATTATACAATTTAAAAGAAAGGCATATATTTTTTCCTTTTTCTATCGCCAGATTATTTATACACATGTTAGAAGCTATTGTGTGGCTATTTAATTATTTATCTTTTTTAATGCAAATACTGCTCCTTTAAACACACAGCTTTCGGCGCTCTGGGCTTCAGAGAAGCATTTTTCAGCGCCAGAGTTTTGTGAGGATGTTTTTTTAATGAATATGTTGTGAGTCGGTCGCACTGACCAGTTGCTAACATGCGCTCCCATACAGCGCTGTACTGGTCAAATAGCGACTCATCACAATGTATTCATCATTGATGCACAGCGACTGATTTGCTAAGATCTAGTGACCCACGGCCGAGCACAGCGTCTACTAGCGGGTGCTCTGAAAATGCCTGCTACAGACGCTCATCTGTCGCTACCTGGCGCTAATGATGAATCAGCCTGCTTGTGACATTGAAGGTCAGAATTAAAGCTGGACGAGAATCTTACATACTTACTGTCTTTTATCTATCAATTAGCAAACAACTTGTGGCTGACCAACCAGGCGCCAGGCTGCCCGAGTTAACTGGCCATGACTGACAGCTTAGGCAGCCAATCATTGCAGTAGCGGCAGCAACAGTCAACCCATACCTTCCAAGTGTCCATGATTTGGAGGGACTGTCCTCTTGAGTTCATGTCCCCCTGTCCCTCGTTCTCATTTGTCCCTCTTTGAGGTGTAACATGACGATCTGCAGCAATAAATGATTCATTTGCCTATTTAAAGTGTTTCTATTGTTGTAACTTTTACATCCTATCTCCTACCCATCCTTCAATGAGGGGGCGTGGCCTAATTTAACAATTGTCCCTCTTTCCCACCCTGAAAATTTGGAAGGTGTGTGTGTGTGTGTGTGTGTGGTCTCCGGATTGTGTCCTTTGTGTAAGACGGAGGGGAATGCATACCAACTTTTTAGGGTATGGAAGAGGGACAATTGTTAAATGAAGCCAAGCCCCCTCTTAAGAAGGGATATGAGATAGGTTATAATGGTTACAACAATAGAAACACTTTGAATAGGCAAATGAAAAATGTATTGCTGTAGATCTGCATGTTACACCTCAAAGAGGGACAAATGAGAACGAGGGACACTGGGAAATGGACTCTAAAGAGGGACAGTCCCTCTAAATAAGGGACACTTGGGAGGTATGCAGTTCTCCTTGTGGGCCCTGGGCCAGGGGATAGCCAGGGGGCAAGGGGCACGTGCCCTGGTGTAGCAGGACAGTTGGGCGCCAAAGGAGGGACTGAGCACAGTTGGGGGGCACCATTCTGAATCTTTGCCCTGGCTGCCAGACTCAAAAGAGGGACAGTCCCTCCAAATCAGGGATACTTGAATCTTTGCCCTGACTGCTATAGTCAAAAAAGGGACAGTCCCTCCAAATCAGGGACACTGGGTGCTAGAAAGCTTAGCTACTCCTCTGGCCCCGGGCATCCCAGACGGACATGATCCCTGTTGTCTAGGCAACTCGGGAGCATTACCTTACGCTGGGCTCCATTGCTGCATAATGGCCATTGTTATGGCACAATGCGGAGCTACAGGTCTGGTGTGTAGGCAGACACACAAACTGCATTAGTGTGAACCATGAGGTAAGTGTCATGTTGTATAGTAACGCAACGTTGTGTATAAGCTCCTCAGACAAGGGACAGCGAGGGGCAGCATCTCGGCATGTTACGGTGGGTCTAGGGAGAGATGCTGCCGCTCCCCTGCTCATCTCCTCCTCATACATGAATAGAGCAGCGTCACAAGGACACACAGACTGCATTAGTGTGAACCATGAGGGGGAAGTGTTATGTTGTATAGTAACGCAGTGTTGTGTGTAAGCCCCTCAGGCAAGGCACAGCGAGGGGCAGCATCTCGGCATGTTACGGTGGGTCCAGGGAGAGATGCTGCCGCTCCCCCGCTCATTTCTTACTCACACATGAATAGTGCAGCGTCACAAGGACACACAAACTGCATTAGTGTGAACCATGAGGGGGAAGTGTTATGTTGTATAGTAACGCAGTGTTGTGTGTAAGCCCCTCAGGCAGCATCTTGGCATGTTACAGTGGGTCCAGGGAGAGATGCTGCTGCTCCCCTGCTGGTCTCCTCCTCACACATGAATAGTGCAGCGTCACAAGGACACACAAACTGCATTAGTGTGAACCATGAGGGGGAATTGTTATGTTGTATAGTAACGCAATGTTGTGTGTAAACCCCTCAGACAAGGCATGTTACAGTAGGTCCAGTGAGAGATGCTGCCGTTCCCCCGCTCATCTCCTCCTCACACATGAATAGAGCAGCGTCACAAGGACACACAAACTGCATTAGTATGAACCATGAGGGGAAAGTGTTATGTTGTATAGTAACACAATGTTGTGTGTAAGCCCCTCAGACAAGGCATGTTACAGTGGGTCCAGGGAGAGATGCTGCTGCTCCCCCACTCATCTCCTCCTCACACATAAATAGCACAGCGCCACAAGGACACACAAACTGCATTAGTGTGAACCATGAGGGGGAAGTGTTATGTTGTATAGTAACACAATATTGTGTGTAAGCCCCTCAGACAAGGCATGTTACAGTAGGTCCAGTGAGAGATGCTGACGCTCCCCCGCTCATCTCCTCCTCACACATGAATAGTGCAGCGTCACAAGGACTCACAAACTACATTAGTGTGAACCATGAGGGGGGAAGTGTTATGTTGTATAGTAAACGCAATGTTGTGTGTAAGCTCCTCAGACAAGGCATGTTACAGTGGGTCTAGGGAGAGATGCTGCTGCTTCCCCGCTCATTTCCTCCTCACACATAAATAGCGCAGCGTCACAAGGACTCACAAACTGCATTAGTATGATCCATGAGGGGGAAGTGTTATGTTGTATAGTAACACAATGTTGTGTGTAAACCCCTCAGACAAGGCATGTTACAGTGGGTCCAGGGAGAGATGCTGCCGTTCCCCCGCTCATTTCCTCCTCATACATGAATAGCGCAGCGTCACAAGGACACACAGACTGCATTAGTGTGAACCATGAGGGGGAAGTGTTATGTTGTATAGTAACACAATGTTGTGTGTAAGCTCCTCAGACAAGGCATGTTACAGTGGGTCCAGGGAGAGATGCTCCCCCCCCCCCCCCCCCCCCCCGCTCATTTCCTCCTCACACATGAATAGTGCAGCGTCACAAGGACACACAAATACACCCGCCATGGCAGTGTCATTGTCATACTCACACACAGTCGTCAGTAGCAGCAGCAGCGGCGGCAGGATGGCGGCGAGCATCGGCCGCGGCATTGTTACCTCACAACGCGGAGGCGCCCCCGAGCCTCCCCGACAGGCTATACGATATTGTCAGTCACATCACACACCCTGTTACATAGCGTGTCTCCTCCTCCCGGGGCTGCGAGACCACCTCGGCCAGATGTGATGAGCGCTACACAAATTCACACCGCGGCCGCTGCAGCCTCGGCGACGAGGAGGAAGGGGACGCCGGGCGATGGCTGCGATCACACAGGTTTAAAGGACAAACGGTTGTGGCGGGGGCAATCCGTCTGCTCCTCATCCTCCAATGTACACAGATGTAGCCATCCATGACTGGAAAAGCATAGCTTATACAAGTTAAAGTGGACCAAAACACAGGATTCTGACTATCCTGGGTTTTGGTCCGACTGGGGGTGCACCACTGCATGAAACCCCCCAGATCGCCTAAGTTAACTCAACTCGTCCCAATCCTACGGCGCATGCGCGCTCACTTGTCCAATCAGCGAGCTCGGATCCGCTGACGTTGCGGCGTCTAAGCCCTTGTCTAAGGCGAGTGGCTCTGAGCGCGATGACGGGCACATCCCTTGCTTCCCTGTAACAGAGAGCCAGCCAGTGCTGCCCATTCACAAATGTCTGGCGCGGGCACGTGCCCTGCTAGAGGGATAGCGGGGATATGGCTTTCGCATGGGCCGTTGGACTGGGAGTCAAGGTAAGTGTATGTGGCAAACTGGGGGATCTCACACAGCGGGGCATCCCGATTTTGGTTGCCCTGGAGGAGGGAATCGAGCAGCCTCGGGAATCTTATCGATTCCCAGGCCGATCGCACTGGATTTTGGTCCACTTTAAAGGAAAACTGGTTGTGGCGGGGGCGATCCATCTGCTCCGCATCCTCCAATGTACACAGATGTAGCCATCCATGACTGGAAAGGCATAACCATACACATTAAGGGAAAGCCCGCATTCATTGGCATTTTTGAAAGTGTATATTTTTGTTTGACAAAATGAGGTGCTTGTTTAAAGTGGACCAAAACCCACGGCGATTGGCCCGGGAATCTATAAGATTCCCGAGCCGATCGATTCCGTCCCCCTGGGGCATCTAAAATCGGGATGCCCCGCTGTGTGAAACCCCTCAGGTCGTCCCATACACTTTTCTTGTTTCCTGGTCCAACGGCACATGTGTGAGCCGCAGTCGCATCCCCCGCTATCCCTCTAGCAGGACGCGTGTCTGCGCCAGGCATTTGTGAATGGATAGTCCACTTTAAAGGGAAAGCCCACTTTCATTGGCATTTTTGAAAGTGTATATTTTTGTGTGACAAAATGAGGTGTTTGTTCAAAGTGGACCAAAACCTACCGCAAGCGGTCCCGGAATCTATAAGATTCCCAGGTTCCCTCCCCCTGGGGCAGCCAAGATCGGGATGCCCCGCTGTGTGAAACCCTCAAGGTCCCCCCATACACTTACCTTGTTTCCCGATCCAACGGTGCATGTGCGAGCCACGGCCGCATCCCTGCTATCACTCTAGCAGGCGCGTGTCAGGCATTTGTGAATGGCCAACGCAGACACGCTCCTTGTAAGAGGGAAGCGGGGGATGCAGCCACCAGCGCGCTCTGAGCCGCTGCTCTTAGATGAAGCCTTAGACAATGTGATGTCAGCGGCTCTGTGCGCGCTGATTGGATGAGCGACCGCACATGTGCCGTAGGACCGGGATGAGGTGAGTTTTTTTGAGCTATCTGGGGGGGTTTCACACAGCCGGACACCCCCGATCGGAGTGCCCCAGGGGAAAGGACCAAAACCCAGGATCCACTTTAAAGGGAAAGCCCGCTTTTAATGGCATTTTTGAAAGTGTATATTTTTGTTTGACAAAATGAGGTGCTTGTGTGTGTTGTTCAAGATTAACATCTCTTAGGTAAAAGTTCACTTTCAGTTGCATTTCTAAGTGTATTTTATTCTGTGGGTCCCAAGAATGATTTCCTCTGCTGGGTCCCAAGAATGATATTCTAAGTATGTCACACACCCCGCTTCAAGATATCCATAACCTGTGGGTAATACCGACCTGTAGAAGGCGATCTGCAGAGATGATAGGAAAAAGAAAGCACCTCCCAGTCCATAAATACCTGGGGCCTCCCACTCATTACCCAGTCTTCATCTCTGCAGACGGCGAGCAAGTCAGAAGATGATGTCTCCTCCTTGCACAGGGGGATTTCAGGTAGCGGGATGACTCCCGGCCCTTTTAGTTATCTCTTTCCACCCGGATCCCTTTTTTTCCTGTTACCTCATGCCTCCCAGCCTAGGCTGACGGTCCGGGTGAGGGTAGAAAAGCACCCTTGGTGCTTAAGAGCAAATGCTCTCCCGTGAGACCCTATATAAGAGGGTAGGCGGTCATCCGGGACGGTGACCCCGGTTTGGGATGCCCCGTCCCTTGGCCTTACACTTTGGGTGGTCCCCCCTTTTGGGTAATGCCCCTCTCTCTAGCGGGATAGCGGAGGGTAGGAGCAGGGCCCCTTATTCGGTGTTAGGTCCAAATTTTGTAATCCTTAATTCTTAATAATGTTTTAATGTATTAATTTATTAAATTATTTTCCCAATAGTTTTTAACGTATTTATTACTTCATAACAGCGTGTATTATTACTTCATAACAGCGTGTATTTCTCTGTCAAAACGGGGCTGTGGCCGCCATTCTTATGCAGGCTTTTTCCCTGAGGTAAAAGGGGCGGGGCCGGGCTTTTTGCATTGTCATGATGGAGGGGAGCTTCTCCCCTCACGCTTTCACTCTTGGGGGCGGGGCTGGGCTTTCCAGCACTGCGTCTTGCCCTC
The DNA here is from genome assembly GCA_027917425.1 of Gastrophryne carolinensis. Taxonomy (NCBI): domain Eukaryota; kingdom Metazoa; phylum Chordata; class Amphibia; order Anura; family Microhylidae; genus Gastrophryne; species Gastrophryne carolinensis. The sequence continues at coordinate 25,595,890 of CM051240.1, forward strand.
AGAAGGGGGCGGAGCTTGGCACTTAGCACTCTGTGCACTGGCCACGCCCCCTTTTCTCCTCAGAGCTGCTCTTTACCTCACGGCGAGAGGAAGCTGTCTTCAGGACCACAGTGAGTGGCCCGGTGGACCCCCCCCCCCCCTTCTGTCCCATCACCTATAATTATATATTCTTATGTCATATATATATTTATTCTATACTCCACTTTTCTTATTAGCCTTTTTTATTATGTCTTTCAGATATAACCTACAGTGGTGTTAGGGGGTTTCTCCCTGTCCTAGGGTCCCTGGGTTCTTAATTGGCTTATTGCAAATCCTCCCACTTGGGACATTAAAGGGGCATCCCGGGTTGCTTATATGCGTAATTCCCTTGGTCATAGCGACTACCTATAAGTTCACCGTATGGAGGCATCCCCGGATACTGGGCTCAGGCTCCTCTCGGGGCAATCCCGGAAGTGTATGGGGTGTGGTGCATCCCTTACTGGGGATGATGTACTTCTGTGTATACCATGTGCACAGCAGACTATTACGTGGCAGTCCGGACCCCAGGCGTCTGGGTCAGCACCGCCAGTCGCTTCCCCTCCCCCTCCTAGCTTGATACGTACCCCGTGTGACGTTGTCATATGTGGGGAGCTGCAATCTGAGGTGTGTGCCAGATTGGCCAACCTTGAAAAATTATTCTCCAGCGCCAGAAAGGCTCCGGCTAAGAGAAAGCATTTGTCACCGGCCTCGCCGGTGGTTGACCTTGATGATGTGGATAATCTGGATTGGTCCGATTACTCCCAACTGGAGGAAGGGGAGTTATATGAGGAATCAGATAATTCAGACGATCAGCAATTTGTTGGCGCTGATACCGAGCGGGACTTGGGGAGATCTTCGGATACTCCTAACGTTCTGGCTCAGATGTTTGAGGTTTTGGCTATTTCTCCTCCTGAGGTAGTTCCACAGCAAAAGGGGGAGTTTTTCGAGGAATCCAGGCCGCGCTTGGAATTTCCTAATCAAAAGCATTTTGATGGAATTATTGATAAGGAATGGGAGAAGCCTGCTCGGCTCCCAGGTATTCCTCAGGGTTGGGACAAAAAAAAATATCCCTTCCCTTTGGATACGGTTAAGCGTTGGGCGTCCCCTCACAAGGTGGATGCACCCATTCTGGGGTTGTCCAACACTGCTGTTTTAAATACCCCTGATTGTTCCACTCTTAAAGATAGTGAGGATAAACGCATTGACCAGATGGCTTGTCATGGTTTTGCCAGTGTTGGGTCAGTCATGCGGCCCATGGTCGGTGGTCAGGGACCTGTTGACTTCTTCCGGACTTGATCCGGGTAGTGACGAGTTCCTTGGCCTTAAAAGGTGTGAATTGTTTTTGTCATTCGTTCTAGCCGCCTTGGATGACACTCTGATGATGTGTGGCAGGACGTCGGCTCTGCTAGTGACTATTCGGCGTTTGGTTTGGTTGCGCCAGTGGGCGGCCAATTTTGTGTCAAAAAAGTCGCTGACGGCTCTCCCTTTTGTAGGATTAAGGCTCTTTGGAGAGAAATTGGATTCCGTCGCCAAAGGCGGTAAGTTACCTCAACGCAAGAAACAATGCCGTCCCTTTCGGGGGGCGGTTTCCTTTGCTTCTTCCTTTAGTGGGGCCAGAGCTGGCAGGGGATTTGCTTTCCCGTCATCCAGAGGAGATTCCGGGAACAGGAGCAGAGGATGTGCCCGTCCAGGATACAGTTGGGGCTCTAAGTCCAAACCTGCTGCTAAACCAGCTCAGCAATGAGGGGGTGCCCTCACCCATGTGGGTGGGGGGACGGCTGCAACACTTCTCCCAGGTCTGGGATCCGGAGGTCTCGGACAGATGCATCCGGGAAGTGGTGACTTCCAGGCTACAAGCTGGAGTTTGAGCTCCGGCCCCCTCCCAGATTCTTCAGGTCTCAGGTGCCTTCGGACCCTCTGGCCGCGCAGGGGCTCCAGGCGGCAGTAAAGAGTCTTCTGGATATGGCTGTCATTTGCCCAGTGCCCCCCTCAGACCAGGGCCGGGGCTTTTATTCCAATCTGTTCACGGTACCCAAGGACGGCTCGGTTCGACCCATCCTGGATCTGAAGATACTCAACAGGTTCGTCCGCCCGCGGAAATTCCGCATAAAAACGCTGCGTTCAGCTATCTACTCTCTTCGTCAGGGGGACTTTCTGACGTCCATAGACATCAAGGACGCTTACCTGCATGTTCCGATTTTTCCAGCGCACCAGAGGTTTCTCAGGTTCGTGGTGGAGGATCGGCATTTTCAGTTTGTGGCACTTCCTTTCGGTCTTACCTCGGCTCCATGGGTTTTCACCAAAGTGCTGGCTGGGGTAATGGCTCTACTCAGAGCCCGGGGTATACGCATTGTGCCTTATCTGGACGATCTTCTCATTATGGCGTCTTCCTTCAGCCAAGCAGAGTTGGACACCAGGATGGTGGTATCCACTCTGGAGAGATTCGGTTGGGTGATCAACTACCCCAAGTCCTCCCTTTCTCCGTCCAGGGTAGTGACCTTTCTGGGAATGTCTCTGGATACTTCCCAGGCCAAGGTGTTTCTTCCTCAGTCCAAGGTTCTTTTGATTCAGGAGTTGGTTCGGCTTCTCTTGTCCATCCCTCATCCGGGCCATCCGGCTAGGGATGAGACTGGTAGGATTGATGGTGGCCTCATTCGAGGCAGTTCCCTTTGCTCAGTTTCACACAAGGACGCTCCAGCTTCATCTGTTGGTGGTTTGGGACAGGTCTCCACTATCGTTGGATCAGTCCTTCCTGATGACCCCCCGGGTTCGGCGCTCTCCCTTCATTGGTGGCTGGATCCAATCAATCTGTCGAGGGGCAGATCCTTTCTTGCTCCTTGTTGGGAGACGGTCACCACGGATGCCAGTCTATCAGGATGGGGGGGGTTCTGGAAGGCTCTTCAGTTTCAGGGTCTGTGGGGGCCTCAGGAGGCTCACAAGCCCATCAATGTACTGGAATTGAGAGCCATCAGGTTGGTTCTGTTTCGCTTGACTCATCAGTTGCAGGGCTTGCCGGTTCAGGTTCGATCGGACAATCGGACGGCAGTTGCATACATCAATCACCAGGGAGGGACTCGCAGCAGGAGTGCCCTCAGGGAAGTGTCTTTGATTCTGGACTGGGCGGAGAGCCACGTCCCGTGCATCTCAGCAGTTTACATTCCGGGAGTGGAGAACATGGAGGCAGACTCTCTGAGCAGGTCCTCATCTCGCCAGGGGGAATGGTCTCTCAGTCCCAAGGTGTTTCGCTTGATTTGCCTCAGGTGGGGGTCACCGGTGGTGGACCTCTTTGCCTCTCGTCACAATCACAAACTTCCGGTATTTGTGTCTCACTCGAAGGATCCACTGGCTCTAGCAGTGGATGCCATGTTCCTGAACTGGAGGGATCTGGGGTTTCCGTACCTGTTTCCTCCGTTTCCAATGGTAGCCAGAGTGGTGTGCAAGCTGGCCCTGGAGGGTGCGTCAGCAATTCTGGTGGCCCCAAGGTGGCCAAGACAGGTTTGGTTCGCAGACGTGGTAAGGTTAGCAGAGGATCAGTCCGTTCTGCCCCTGCTGCCGGACCTGCTCACCCAGGGTCGGCTACGTCATCCCAATTTACCATCGTTGGCTTTGACGGCGTGGCTGCGGAAACCTCCATCCTGAAGGAGGAAGGTCTTTCTGATGCGGTGATTCGAACTCTTATTAGCGCTAGGAAGCGGTCTTCCTCTACCATTTACTATAGGACCTGGAGGTCTTATATTGATTGGTGTGAGGTCAGGGCTTTCCCTTGTAGGGAATTTTCTATTTCCAGAATCCTGGAGTTTCTTCAACATGGTCTGGATCTGGGGCTCCAGCTTAGTACTCTGAAGGGGCAGGTTTCTGCCCTGGCGGTGTTCTTTCAAAGGTCCTTTGCGCTTCATCCTTTGGTCAAGACCTTTTTCCAGGGGGTTACGCATGTTCGGCCTCCTAGGAAGCCGTTGGTTCCAGTTTGGGATTTGAACTTGGTTCTTTCTGCTCTTCAGGGTCCTCCGTTTAAGCCCTTGCAGGATATTGCCTTGTCTTCGCATACGCAGAAGGTGGCCTTTTTGGTAGCTATCACTTCTGTTCGGCGTGTCTCTGAGTTGGCGGCTTTGTCTATTCAAGCTCCGTACTTCGAGAGGCATCAGGACAAGGTGGTTTTTCGCTTTAAGCCGGATTTCCTTCCTAAGGTGGTTTCTGCTTTTCATCTAAATCAGGACATTGTTTTGCCCTCTCTGTGTCCTAATCCCAGCAACGACAAGGAGAGGTCTCTACATTCTTTGGATGTGGTTCGCTTTGTGAAGTACTATTTGGTGGTAACGTCTTCCTTTTGTAAGACTGATGCCTTTTTTGTGGTGCCCTCTGGGCCTAGGAAGGGTTTGGCGCCCGCCAAGTCTTCCATTAGTAAATAGATTAGTCAGGCCATTGTTGGGGCCTATTCTGCTAAGGGGAGGAGTCCCCCTTTTCGTGTTACTGCTCATTCTTCTCGTGCGGTTGGGGCGTCCTGGGCCTTCCAGCACCAGGCCTCCGTTGAGCAAGTTTGTAAGGCCGCTACTTGGTCTTCTGTTCACACTTTTTCCAAGTTTTACAAGTTTGATGTGCGGGCCTCAGCGGATGCTTTTTTTGGCCGCAAAGTTCTGCAGGCTGCAGTGGTTTAAGTTGTGCGTTGTTGCCTTGTTTTGGATCCCCGCCCTTTATGGACACTGCTATTGGATGTCCCACAGGTTATGGATATCTTGAAGCGGGGTGTGTGACATACTTAGAATAATACCATTTTGTTAATACTCACCTGTAAAATGGGTATTATAAGTATGTCACACACCCCGCTTCACCCCGCCCTTTTGTATTCTGGATCCTTCATATTGTGAACTTTGCGTTGTTATGACTTATATTTGGCTCTTCCTGGTCCCTTTCCTTACTGCTATCTTTATACTGGGTAATGAGTGGGAGGTCCCAGGTATTTATGGACTGGGAGGGGCTTTCTTTTTCCTATCATCTCTGCAGATCGCCCTCTACAGGTCGGTATTACCCACAGGTTATGGATATCTTGAAGCGGGGTGTGTGACATACTTATAATACCCATTTTACAGGTGAGTATTCACAAAATGGTATTTTCCTCTGCTGGGTTCCAAGAATGATTTCCTCTGCTGGGTCCCAAGAATGATTTCCTCTGCTGGGTCCCAAGAATGATTTCCTCTGCTGGGTCCCAAGAATGATTTCCTCTGCTGGGTCCCAAGAATGATTTCCTCTGGTGGCCCCAATAATGATTTCCTCTGGTGACCCCAATAATGATTTCCTCTGGTGGCCCCAAGAATTGGGATGCCCTGCTGTGTGTCTCATCCCTCAGCATACCTCAGCTGTGGGAGCGTCCGCACCAGGCATTTCTGAATGTGCAGCAAAGGAAGTCTAAATGAAATGAACATTGCTGACTGGCTGAGCAGCCCACCTGGGAACCAGGGTGAGTTTTCGGACGATCCTTGGGGATACACACAGTGGGACATCCCAAATCAGGATGCCCCACCAGAAAGTCATTTTCTTGGGTGTTGTTCCTCTTAAAACTGGACCTTCACCATGATTTAATGAAAAGCAAAACCCTTAAAAAACTATTTCCCAGCATCTAAAATTCATATATTGTAAGTTTTTAGTCACTTACTTATTATTCTTTCACCCACTGGGCGGCAACAGAAGCATCGCATACTGAGGAGAGGAGAGCGGGATGATGTACAGGGGATGGGATTATATCTGTGCTTTTCACGGACAGAGCAGATCTGGGGTCAGGGAAAGGATAGCAATCCCAGAATGCAGAGCAACACAGTCAGAAGACGCTTTGCAGGCAGCCTGATGCTCCATAAGCCACCATCTTGGATGTTTAAAGGATCATAACATGCAGTAGCTGCAGGTAGGATGAATTTTAATGTGAGCAATCTGTATGTACAGGGGGGGGGGGGACATACAAGATAGGCTCTTATTCAGGGTGAAGGTCCGGATTAATGTGGGCAATCTGTATGTATAGGGTGGGGGGAAACATATAAGATAGACTCTTATTCAGGGTGAAGGTCCGGATTAATGTGGGCAATCTGTATGTACAGGGTGTTGGAAACATAAAAGATTGACTCTTATTCAGGGTGAAGGTCCAGATTAATGTGGGCAATCTTTATGTACAGGGTGTGGGAAACATATAAGATAGACTCTTATTCAGGGTGAAGGTCCCGATTAATGTGGGCAATCTGTATGTACAGGGGGGGGGGACATATAAGATAGGCTCTTATTCAGGGTGAAGGTCCGGATTAATGTGGGCAATCTGTATGTACAGGGGGGGGGAAACATATAAGATAGGCTCTTATTCAGGGTGAAGGTCCGGATTAATGTGGGCAATCTGTATGTACAGAGTGTGGGAAACATATTAGCTTCTTATTCAGGGTGAAGGTCCGCTTTAAGTCCCGTCCTTCCACACGGGGGGAATGGAGACGTGGGTATGTAGTAAATCATTTTGTAATTGCTCACACATCAATCTATGGTCACTTTATTCATAAATTAGTTTTATTGTGCAACAATTAACACACAAATGTTTCCGTGTCAGATGAGTGATGATGTCATACAGCAAGTGAATGAGTAGGTGTCACTGTGTATTCCTCTATATGTGTGTAGGCCTTGTTTGTTGTTCATATTTAAAGGGGAACAATCAAGAAACATAAGTGATAATGACGTGTTATTATATAATAGGCAATAAAAAAAAAGAAATATTTCACTAATATATTTTATTTGAAACAAATCTTCCCCTCTGGATGTTTTTCCCACACGAAAGTGCTGGTGAAGTGGAATTTTGAGATACCCCACTGTGTGCTGACGGTCGCCCGATATCTCGGTGGGGCTCTGTTTCCATAGAAACATAGAAAGGTGACGGCAGAAGGAGACCATCTATTTGACCCTTATGTGTATACTGTATGTTCTCTGTATCTTATGTGTATACTGTATGTTCTCTGTATCTTATGTGTATACTGTATGTTCTCTGTATCTTATGTGTATACTGTATGTTCTCTTTATCTTAGGATAGATGGAGGCTTATCCCAGGCATGTTTAAATTCAGCGACTGACGATTTTTCAACTACCTCTGCTGGAAGTTTGTTCCAAGCATCTACTACTCTTTCCGTAAAATAATATTTTCTAACATTGCTCCTGATCTTCCCTCTGACTAGCTTCAGGTTGGGCCCCTTGTTCTATCATTAAGTTAAAAACTTAATGATCTTAAAAACACTTCCCTCCTGAACCTTTTTGAATCCTTTCAGATATATAAAGGTCTCCATCATGTCCCCCCTCTCCCTTCTTTCCTCCAGACTGTACAGATTAAGTTCTTTAAGTCTCTCCTGATAAGATTTAAGTTTAAGCCCTTCTACCATTTTTGTTGCCGGCCTTTGGACACGTTCTATTTGAATAATGTCTTATTGCAGGGGAGGTCTCCAGAACTGCACACAGTATTCTAGCTGTGGCCTCACCAGGGCTCTATACAGCGGCATCACAACCTCCCTCTTCCTACTGGTGATGCCTCGAGCTATGCAGCCGAGCATCCTGCTTGCTTTTCCCACTGCCTGGCTACACTGTCCAATCATCTTGCAGCTATCAGTAATCAGTATCCCTAAATCTCTTTCCTCCGAGGTTCTGGGTAACACAGTGCTGCCCATACGGTGCTCAGAACGAGGATTCCTTCTACCCGTCAGCTTCTTTGGCTATGTGTATTATAGTGGATCTGATTTGGGATGCCCCGCTGCGTGGAACCCCACCAGTCACTCGCGTTTCTTACCTTTCCAATGAAGCGTGGCCAGTGGCGGATTGGGGCCAAAAAAACAGCCCTGGATTTTCCCAGTCCATGGCATCCTTGCTGAGGCCTTCCCACCATGATGCCTGGGCTATAGCATTGGGGGCTGGGGTTCCTTGGCTTGTGGGTACAAGAGAAAGAGACCAAGGGGGCAGGGATTGAATGTGGATGTTAAAAGCAGCAGCCCAACTGGCCCCAAAGCAGTGCAGCCCACCGGGCATTGTCCAGGGCCTTCCTATGGACAGTTCGCCCTGGGGCGTGGCTCTCCTGCAATCAAAAACGGAATGGAAGCCTAGCCACAGACACGATTGGTGCGCCATCCTCTGCATTGATTTATGGCTGTGCTCCCCCACGCCAGCTATTTGGTTACGGCGGGCGAACCTGAGAGAGATGCTGCTGCCACACGTGCATGCGCCATGGGCTTGTTGGATAGGTAATAGGTGGGCAATTCGGGGGAGGAGGACACACAGCACAAACTGGGATGCCCCAGGGGGATGGAAAAAAACCCGGGCTGGTGAAGGGACTTAGCTTTGTAGTAAATAGCATGTATATGTGTGTGCGGTTACATGAAGAGTCACATACCAGAGGCTCCCGCCTGCGTCGCTGGGTACGACTCCCTGCCCACGCCGTACCGCCCCTCCTCTGTGGAAAGGTCCAGGGGCTGGTTGGAGGACCCAACAGAGGAGGGGTAGGATCGTCGCCCTGGAGATCCACCACCTTCACTTCCAGCTGCAGATTCATGCAGCACTGGTCGGCCTGTGCGCCTCCGGGTGCGGCGGATTCGGTAATCCATTTCCAACACTAGAAAAGAAAAGCAATTATAAATGAATGCCTACCTTCTGCATGAGTTACATCTGGCATGCAATCGCTATGTACTTACTAGGGAAATGGAGGCCGAAAAACCGCCGCACCCGGGGCATGTGCAGCCGTTTCAGATCCAACCAATCCTGCATGATCTGAGTGTGGGTGAAGGTGGTGTCCGTCTGCTGTTGGATTTTCACAATGATCTCCAGGGCGACTGTGCGCTTCTCAAAAGAGTTGGGCAGGTAGTCGTACCTGCGCTCCAGCATGGTCTACAAAACACAACAGAAACATAGGATGTAGTTAAAACTGCATACAAATATCTGTCACCAATCGATCTTTTGACTAAATGACATTAACAGACACAATTGTATGCTAATCCAATACTTGAAGTTGGGGTCAGTGTTGTTTCACACGTGTGGGCCCTCACGTCGGTTTGGCACGGAGTTTTAGACACTTTGTAAACAAACCGTTTCTTCCTGCGCTTCCTTAAGGGCTAGGCATGCATTTAGATGGGAAATCAAAGGCATTAAAAGACACTTACAAGCATGATGATCTCTTCGTGTTGGCGGGTGAAGATTGTGGGTGACATTTTGCCTCTTGTCTGCAGCAGATAAGTAATGCCCCTGCGGTTTCCGGGTTCCGCACAGCCATACGCACGTCCGTACGCACATCCGTACGCACGCGTATGTGTAAGCGTCGGACCCCGCCAATCTCATTTAAAGGGTCCTGGACACACAGCTTGTTCTCTTAGAGAGTCTCAACATTATGGCACCAAAAAAAAAATTTGCAAAAAGCAGCAAAGGACGCCAGCAGCAGCAGCAAACTGCCATCCAAGCGGCAGGAGCAATGTGCAGTGCCAACAACTCGCTCAAATATGCCAAAAAGCAAGCTGCGGGCAACCCGCAGGGCTCAGCTGAAGCCTTCTCCAAAATCCAGGCCAAAAAAGGATCCAGCGACCAAGAGGAAGCCACAGGCCAGCAAGGCAACAACCAAGGACGACAAAAAAGGTACCAAGAGGGTGCGAAGCCCCAGGTCACCATCACCCCACCCACATGTCTACCAAACAAGGCTAAAAAAAGGACACACCGGGAAAGAAGCCCCAGCAGCTCTAGCTCGCCATTACCACCACCCGCACGTGGTGAAAAAACTTCCAAGAGCCAAAGGCTCCAGCAAACAAGGCCCAGAAGCCCCCACCACCTGCACGTGGCCACAAGTCTCATGGCAAGAGGGCAAGGCACCACCCAAGAAGCCCTAGGTCGCCATCCTTACTCGCACGGGTCTCCAAATCCTCAGCCAAGAGGGCAAGGCACCGGCCAAGAAGCCAAAGCTCTGGCTCACCCCTGGACCGGCCGACTACCTCCAAGGGGCATGGTTCTTCTAAGGGCCCACAGAGGCACAGGGCCCCAAGCCCGACTTCCTCAACAGCACCCTCTCCTCAGCCACATTCTCCACCGGCACAGGTGTCAAAACACTCAGAATATGCCACATCTACACCTGCGACTTCAGTGGCCACCCATCCACGAACACCCAGTCCCTTTCCAGGTCCGGTTCAATCTGCAGCCAGCCACCAGTCCGTAATTTCACACCCACACAGCCAGCCCAGAATGTCCCCTGATTTTCCGCCAAACACTGAGGAGCCAGAATCGCAACCACCAGGGCGCACATTGCGCAGAGGCCAGTTGAGTGGCAGGTTTGGGGAGGCCCAAACTCTGGCATTGGCTAGTGGCCTCACCTTGTATTATGATGAGCTATATGGGCGCAGATCCAAAGCTACAAAAAAGCAGCGCAAAGCCGAAATTTTGGAGGAGCTCACCAGACAGGTCAATGCAGCGGGGGAAGAGCTCAAAGATGTGGAGCAGATTAAAAGTAAAATATCGGACCTCAAGTATGCAGCACGGAAGAAAGAAAATAAACTGCGTCATTACAGGTACATATATACTTTGTGGATTTGTCTTCGTCTTGTATTGGCACCATTTAGCTAAATGTGTCCAACGATCTTTTGCAGCTTACAAACTGGCGGAGGATTCCCCACTAAACTGCAATTTACCCGAGCTGAGGAGATGGTGCTGGGCCTGCTACATCCTGTGGCCTTAGAGGGACACTCGGCCCGACAGGACACGGACATTCCGACTATTGCTGCCGGTTAGTAATGTTAGTGTGTATGTGAAATGTGAGCTCCGTGTAAAATGAGGCTCCAAGCCATATATTAACACATGCCCCTAGGGTGTGCCTTATAGTGGAGGTAACAATTTAAACAGGGTGTGTTATGTGTGTGGACTCATCATTTTCTAATTTCTTTGCCCATACATGAGTTTGGAGAGTCTTGAGGAACACTATTGAGATTAGCAAAGGACTGCCTGTTATGTATTTAGAGTCAATTACATCCAACACTTCCATCTTTATCTGTAGGCCACTTGGGTTGGAGCTGTGCTTTGGTCAGAAAGACTTGATCTGGGGTGCTTGAAAGTTTGACCTAGGAAGAATGGCAACCAGCATAATCTGATGGCAAATGCTATTTGCAAGCTGAGTGTGGTCCCCTAAAGGGCTTTTAGGGATGTGTGAAGCCTCAGAACAGCCAGTACATGCATGTTTATTTGGGTTAAGGAGACCAATGTGTATGTACTTGTTGACTAATACATCTAACAGATAATGGCATTCATAGTCAAGGTCAACTTGGTCCGTTGGGGGAGTTGCCATTCATGCGTGGCCCCGTGTTTTAGTGAACCATATGTGTTTTTACACATCAGCAATGCCTAGTTGTGTGTTAACATGCCTTCTTTTCCACAATGCAGCCCAGCATCATCTCTCAGCTAGTGAGGAATCCTCAGCCAGTTTGACCATGCCGTCAACTTCCGTGCTGCCTCGGACCCAGGATCCGATATATACGGTGTCTTTTTCTGATTTTGCTTATGCATGTGACTTGCCATGTTTCTTTTTGCGGAATTACATATGTATTGCCCAAACTGAACCTTTTTAATTTACATGTCCCAACAGACCCACACTCTGATGGAGGAAATCCAGGAGCTGGAGGAGGATGGAACCTTCATGGGACCTTCTGAACAGCCCCCCCCGGACAGAATCTGCAACTGTCCCAACATGTTTCTCCAACAAATCCTCAGCAGCAGAGTGAAGCTGGCTGCATGCTGCCAGACCATCGTGGGCAGCATGCAGAGACTGAGCCTACAGTCCCCAGTGTTAGCTCTGCTGCTGAGGATTTGCCAAGCAGACCTGTGGCTGTTGGTGGGCCTAGAGGCCCATCATCTGCCCGCCCCACAACCCAGGGAATTGGGAGGCATAGTCAGCTACATCGCCCAGTTTCCCAGGGGAGGGGCGTGCCGATGATGGAGTAAACATGGCACCATGAGAGGCGGTTATCAACAAAATCACGAGCATCTTCATGGCCAATTAGAGACATTAAATAACACCTTAAACTCCATGCTGACTGAATTTAGGTCCAACAACAGCCACATGGCCATGTTATCGAATTATTACAGTGCCATGCTTGAGGAAGTTCGAAATAGCAACAGCCACATGGCCACCTTAACTAACAATCTTAGTGCCATGATGGCTGAATTTCGAACTACCAATAGAAACATGTTGGAACAGTTGCAGATTCTGAATGCCACACAAGCCCAGGTGCGGGCCCAGCTCCAAGGGCCCCAACCTGGGTTTCATGGGCATCACCCATTTTAAGGCCTATTTGTCCTGTAACTGCTCCACATCTTTGCTCTACATCTCCACTGTATTGACCTGTCTGGTTTGATTTGCGCCCATATAGCTCATTAGAGTGCTGAGGTAGCCCACTAGCCAATGCCAGAGCTCAAGCCTCACTGAACCTGCCACTCAAGCTGTTGCACTGCAGGCTTGGGCCAAATTAAATTGGTTCTGGCTCCTCGTGTTTGTATGCATGATTGTGGGACATTCTGGGCTTAAAAAATAATACCTTGACCCCTGGCTGAGATTGAACAGGACTTGGATTGGGACTGGGGGTTCATGTTTGGGTGGCCCACTGAGTAACAGGTGTAGATGTGGCATCGGTCTGGCTGCTTTACACCTGTGCCTGTGGCAAATGTGGCCAAGCAGGAAAGGGTGTGTTTCTCTCACTCCCTTTCCTTTTTTTCCCCCCCTCTTTCCTTCCTTTCTTCCCTTTTTTCCTTTTGTCCTGCTTTGTTCTTCTACATGGTATGTGAGGTAGTTAAAAGATTGCGTCTGATTGTTCATTCTGCCCCTCCCTTTATGCACTGTGGGGTTCGGATGCCATGTATCCCTTTGCAAATGTGTGTCAATGTATGGTGACTTTTTCCATGGTTGCCCCGGGCCAGCCTCGGAGAAGTGGATGGTGGATGGGCAGGATGTGTACATTATGACATCGGCCGTGGGAATATGTATCCCTCTTGGACATAAGTAGAGAGGAGGCTTGTCCCGTTCATTGATGCATGTGGTGAGGCAATAAGAAGGAAAGCGCTGCTGATGCAAATATGTGCGTTGCCAATATACGTTAACATCTGCTACAAGGAACTATTATATACGTTGTAAATAGATTGCGGATGTATATACATGTTTGTCGCCTATCGCTGCTTAAAAACTTAACCTGCATTGCAAGATGTTGTTTGGTTATGAGCGAGATTGCAAATGCCGGAGCCCATAGGGTTAACAATAGAGGCGTGTGCTAACCACGCTGCAGGAAGTCAGTGTTGATAAAAGCCAGGCAGCGATTGGCGGCAGCCACCCTGACGAAGCCCCAGTAGGCGGGGCGAAACGCCGTTGGTGGACGGAAGGCCCGGCCACGCCCCCTCCTCGTCTCTCCTCACCACACACGCTGGCATTGCTGTGACTACACGCTGTCGCTGATGATGGAAGGCGCGTTCCAGCGCGAGGCTAAACGTCAGGCTGCCGCCTAGGAGAGGTACCACGGTAGAGCTGCGGGGAACAGGGTCGGAGGCCGGACGCATCTGCGCGGCTCCCGTGTATTGTATGTGTCCTGAGAATGTGGCCAGTTTCTACATCTTTTAGCTGCCAGTGTCCAGCATTAGTAATATATGAAGGTGCATAAGGGACTGTGCAATTTATATGAGCTTGTGCTAGCGTGGATAAAATCATCCAGTGTGTGACCTTACACATGTAATCGTTGTGATCCATGAATCTGAGATGGGACGTATACCTGCACTAAGTACAATTAGGATCACACACCTGGACTTTGCTGCTATATAATCACGTGTCTTTCAAGCCATCATTGTTTACAGCACTCAGCACTTTAATATACGCTTTTATGGATGGCCCGCAACAGGACCTGCATCCTCCCATGTAGGCAGCCCTCAATCTGAGTTTCAATTAGTGGCTGGCCAGCCAATTACCTTTAGGGATGTGTGGTGGTATGTGTGTATGTGAGGAGGTGTGGCAATATGTGTGGGGGGCCCCCGTATCTATTTTTTGAGCTAAGCTAGCTTTTTAATTTGGAGGAGTGGGTTTGTTTTTTCATAAGTGTATGTGCCATATCTAAATAAACATATTTGTGGTGTTGCGTTAAGCAGCCTTGAGTGTGTATGTCTGCTTGTAAGTGCCAGCCCTATATGAACCACTTGTCTTTTTGGTGTTTCTTGTTTATATGATTTAGTCTGCACTTGACTTGTTTGCACTAACAAATTGGGAACAAAAAAAACATGAGTCTCAAATCAGGTGTGAGGTTGTTTGTAATTAATCCATTACTATTTGTAAAAGTAAGAAACAAACATACAAACACAAAGGGCAAAAACACAATTAACAAACAATAAAGGGACAAAACAAACAAAGGAACACCAAATTAAGAAAAATGTGTGTCTATTAAATTAGACCGCACGGCTTGGGCAGACGCACTGGGTGGGCCACGATAGTCCTCCTCTGGGTCATCGGTGGGTGGAGAGGGGGGCAAATCCACATACCGGGGGACACACTGCAATATAGAAAAATTATGCAACACTGCACAGGCCATTATAATATCTATGACCTTTTTGGGGTCATACTGAAGTGCTCCCCCGGTATGGTCCAAGCATCGGAAGCGGGTCTTCAATAGGCCAAACGCCCTCTCCACCACAGCCCTGGTCTTCCTGTGCGCCCTATTATATGCCTCCTCGGCTGCATTCTGGGGCCGGAGGACGGGCGTCAACAGCCACGGAAGGAGTGGATAGCCGGAATCACCTGCCAAAATTTAATATTAAAAACATAAATTACACATTATTCCATAAATGGAATTCAAAAAACGGGCCATCAACATGACTAAGAGGCTAGGTCACATTTGCTACACAACATGAGCATACATATTGCACAGGCAAAAAAAAAGCCAAAAAGCATCTAATAGATGTGGGAACAAATTAAACATCCAAGATGGCAGATGATGGCCAATCAGCCAGACTGCTAACAGGTATTGGTTTAGGACTGTGCTGCTTAGCATTCTTGGATGTCTTAACTTTTCAGGACCCTGTATCTGCTTTGTCTGAGTCAAAAACAGCTCTAGCCCGCCCCCTGCACTTTATCCCGTTCTCGTCTACTCAGTAAGTGTAATGCATCTAATCAAAGATGGCGCAGACCCTATCATAAATTCAAGAACATAATTGTGTGGGGAAGACTAATGATTACTTTACTATAAATTCAAATTTAACATTTTGCTAATGCAGGACTGACATTTGGCAAGGCTTTGTTGTTTGAAAAAACTAATGGTTAAGGTCGTGTTTCACATGTAAACAAGGTGTTCAAATAGGCATAGTTTCATACATGGGACACAAACTAAATTCATAGGCATACATCTACAAAAAAATGACGTTGGCGTCAACTTACCAAGGAGCCATCCACCCGAAAATTCCCCAGACTCAAACCGACCGTACAATCCAGATCTTCGAAGAATGTAGGTATCATGGGATGAGCCTGGGAACCCGGCGAGCAGACTAAGGAACAGCTTGTCCGGGGCCACCACTGCTTGGACATTCATTGAGTGGCCCATTTTGCGGTTCCTGGGGAAAAAAAAAACATTAGCAAGGCAAGGAAAACTAGTGAAACACTAACTAATCACACCCTAAGCAAAACCTGTGGCCCAATACAAATAACAATAACCAGGTACATAAGTATTTTGTACAGCAAAAAAAGAATATGTATGTTTGAAAAAGTAAAGATTAACTTTGAAGTGTCTATTTCAGGTACACATTAAAATGTTTCCTTTGTGAACACATGAAATTTTTTTGAAACAAAATATGGTCCATTGTTTCATAGGGACTCTTTACAAGGAAGGATTAATTACAAGGAGGGATAAATTACAAGGAGGGATTAATTACAAGGAGGGAATAATTACAAGGCAGGACATTTTATAAGGAGGGACTTTTTCCAATTTTTTTATTTAAAAAAAAAGAATTGTAAAAATGGCAGATTGTACTTGCCTGTAGATATACTCGTCGGCTGCCGGAGGCACCAGGGCAACATGGGTGCAGTCAATGGCACCCATGACGTTGGGCATGTCGGCAATGTTATAAAATGCCATCTTAATCGCGTTTCTGGCTACCATGTCGTCAGGAAAACAAATATATTTCCGAGTCATGGTAGCCGTGCCTTCCAAAAACTTGGATTGCGCACGGCTCAGCGTAGGCTGGGAAATCCCCACGGAGAGGGAACCCAGCCTCTGGAACGAGCCGTTCGCCAAAAATTGCAGGCAGCCAAGCATCTTGGTCATACCTGAATTTGCTTGCCCCTTCCTTGTGGTGCGGGCTAACCATGGCCGCAGCTCACTTTACAATTTATGGATGGAAGTGCGATTAAGTCTGGTGGGCTCGAACAGCTCAACGTCATGCATGCCATCGATGTGCATGCGTCGCCAGTGCAATCTGGTCTCAGCCCTCCGGACAATTTCAATGCCCATGAGCTGCAGATCCTCATGCTCCTCAAATGCACTAGAGTCGTCCATAGCTGCTAGTCTCGAGGTCAAAATGGTCCCGTAAGGGGATCGCAAAGGAAACGGGTTTATAGGGTGGTGGTCCATCGGCAATCAGCTCTCTGAATGAGATGCAAGCCCATACCAATAACGTAAGTTATCTGAACGAACTAAAAATATCAGATTTTGATGGGAAAATGATCTGAATGATTCGATTTGCTTTCGTTCATCGAAAGCGCATATACGCATTTGCCCAAACGTTCGTACGAATGAAAAATGAACGAAAAAAATTACAAACACACACAAAAACTTTCACAGACAGCTACGGAAGTCCAGACGAATGTGCCTCTGAATCGAGCCTATTGTCCTGATTGAGATGAAAAGCAGACACGACCTTAGGCAGAAAATCTGGTTTAAAGTGAAACACCACCTTGTCCTGGTAGTAAGGGGGCTTGATGGAAAGCGCCGCCAACTCAGAAACACGCCTAACAGAGGTGATAGCCACCAAAAAGACTACCTTAAGAGTAAGAATGGACAAAGCAGCCTCATGCACATGCTCAAAGGGAGACCCCTGCAAGACAGATAGGACCAAGTTCAAGTCCCAGACTGGTAACATAGGCTTACGCGGGGGGCGCACATGAGTAACCCCCTGGAAAAAAGTCTTGACCAGATGATGCTGAGCAAAAGATCTCTGGAAGAAAACAGCCAAGGCAGAAACATGACCTTTCAGAGTGCTGAGTTGAAGCCCCAGATCCAAACCATGTTGGGGAAATTCCAGAATCCTAGGAATAGAAAACACACGACAGGGAAGAGATTTAGCCTCACACCAGTCAATGTAGGTACTCCAAACCCTATAGTAGATGGAAGAAGAGGACTTTTTCCTAGCCCTGATCATGGTGTTAACAACAGATAGAGTAGGGAGGAGGGGTAGAAGAGGAGGTTGCTTGTAGTGTGAGTGGTTTTAACCAGAGTGTTGAGGTGTATCTGTCCTGTCTTGGGCACAAATTACTAGTAGAAGAGGTTTTTTTTTTCCTTTAGGGTTCCACAGGGTGCCCCAATAGGACCCCGGGTGGCAAGATATGTCCAAGCGGGGATCCCTTTGGGGGCCTGTGGGACCCAGGGAAAAAGAGATACTTCAATAATTTTTCTCTGGCTAATTACATTATATTAACAAATATATTCCGTTGTAGACAAACTAAGTGATGATAATTGTTCAAATAATAGTTTTGCACAATTGTCTTTAATATTTCCAACAAAATAGTGTTTTAGCCTATTGGCTCAATGTCCAATGATCAGTCTATGTGTGGAACTGTAATGGATGGGAGGGGCTTGGTTACTTGCCCGTCCATATGTGGTTTTATCCTGTTGGTGTTCTCCGTTTGTAGTAATAGGTGGGTGATTTTTCCTCAGTTTGTAGCAAACTGTTTTTCCCTCAATGGTTTGTAGCAAATTGTTGGAACTCCTTCACAGACGCGTTTCGCCTATGGCTTCCTCAGTGTGAGAGTCCATGGTCTCTATAGACAGCATATGTGTTTATATAGGGATGGTTATATAGATGGTTTGTGATTACAACATTATACAGAGAACAAGAGAGAAATAAATGGTGATATTGACTTACATAGTTTTCATATGAGGGTACCTCGTGCCTGGAGTCTGTTGAGTCATTGTATTTGTGAAATGTGGTTTTTCTATATGTGATAAGAATTAATATAGTGTCCATCATTGACTATAGCTCAGGGATATGGTGTATATTCAGGTAGTCATAGGGTTATGTAGCAGTATCTATGTGGCTGACTTGTGCTTACCTCATTTGTGGGTGTGTTGGGTCTGTAGATCAGTGCCCTCCGTATCCGGTGGATGGTGGAGGGTAGCGCTGCCAGGAGTATTGCGCTTGGTCGCAATGTGAGAGGTGTGCGCCCGATTGGCGTATGTATATTGTTTCCGGGGGGAGCGCGTCCCGTGTGTGAATTCAGGCAGCGCTGCGAGGCCGCCTATGCAGTGTGGGAGGGTTTATCATCCTCCCACGTGGTCTGCTGGTCCCCCGATAGGTTGGTGAGTTCAGGGGCGGAAGTGCGTAAAAGACGCACTTCCTTTCTGGGCGGCCCCACCTGATCTCCATTTGATTGGCTCTGGGAATGTCGTCGCCGGTGGCCATTTTGTAGGTTAGCAAAGTAGCTTTCTGCGCTTGTGCAGAGTTACGTGTATTGCGGCCTCTAGCAGCGGCCGGGATGATGTGTGTCACAAATTGTGACGGCGGCCATGTTTCTGGTTACCAAAATGAAAGTGTATGTGCGCATTTGCCAATATTCGCCCGTCATTAATCATTCCATAGCAGGGGAATCATTGTGCCTTAAGGTCATTGGGTCTGAGCTAGGTGGTCCCATATTAGTAACATGTGCGCGATCTCGTTGGGGCCCCTGTTGCCAATGCTTCAGTGTCATAGGGTGTCTGCTGGCATGGTGGCAGCCATTTTTTAGTTGGGTGGAATAGATATGTGTATCCGAGCGGTCTTTGACATATATTTGATACATAGGGTGTGTGTATCTGAGCGATCTTTGACATACACATGGCAAGTGTATGGTGGGTTGGTGCTGTATGTATATATATATGTGTTTGTGTGTGTGTGGGGATCAATTCATACCTATCCTCCAGGCGTCGGGGGTCTCATGGTATCAGGATTTTCAGTTATCATATGGAAGTACATATAGCATTCTGTATAATAGAAGTTGAAAGGTTTTCAGACATTTGTACATTGCTACTATGATTTTTTCAGTTTCAAAATCAAAATCGTTAGTTGTGTGTATACCTCATTGATAAGAAATTCTGGGATAATTATATGTTATTCTTGTGGTTATAAACTTAACTATTGTATAATTATCTCAGTGTTCATGTAGGGGGGATTTTATTAATCCCATTTATTGCTTATGGATTGGGCGGCTCTTTCGGGGGTCTGAGTCTGGGATGAGGGGGGAAAAAATGTACCTTTAATAGGTGTTGGTTTGGTGTTAAGGGTATTGTGGATTTCAATGGTCCTTAGTTGCGGAAGTCTGTGTTGGGGATGTTGGGTAGGTTGGTTGTGGTTAAAGAAAGGGAGAGAAACTACAGGTTTCATTGAGTCCCGGTGTGATTGTGGCCTTTAGTTTCACAATCCACTTCGTCTCTTTTTGCAGGGTCCGGTTTTGGATATCGCCTCCTCTCTGATTGACGTGTAATCTATCAAGTGCTTGAAAGGTTGTTCCTCTCGGGTTGGAGGCATGTTTTTTTAGGTAATGGCGTCCTATGGGCGTAGTTATGTTCTTATTGCTAATGTCCCTAATGTGTTCTAAGATTCTTATTTTGAATTTGCGGTTTGTCTTGCCCACGTAGAAATTTCCACAAGGGCAAGTGAGTAAGTAGATGATATGTGTAGAGTTACAGTTGACGAAGTGTTTGATGGTGTGTGGTTTATGATTCGGGAGGGTGAAGGTGTTGCCTTGTTTTATGTATTGGCATACGCTGCAACCCCCACAGTTGTATAGGCCATGGTTTTTTCAGCATTTCGTAGTGCGGTCACTGTAGTGGCTTTGTACTAACGAGTCTTTAAGTGACCTGGGTCTCCTGTACACCAATTTGGGGGTTTCTGGAATTATGTTAGTGAGGTCTTGATCAGTGTGAAACAACTCCCCCTGCTGCCGAGGAGCCCCGGCAGGAGGATAGGTAGAAAGTCCTTAAAAAATGTGAGCCAAAAGCCTGTCTGTATCATCTGGAGCCCATGGGTCAGAGCCAGAATCAGCATAACCCTTAGGCTGCTCATCAGATGATTCTGAATCAGAAAACAATTCCCCCTCTTCCAGGGGGGTATAGCAGGCCAGGTCACAAAATTCCTCAGCCTCCATAGGAAAAAAAGGGTAACGCCAGGCGCCAGATGCCGACTCTTAGCAGTGGCCTTACGCGCCGTAGAGCCAGCAATCAGCTTCTCAATGCTAGCCACCCTGGTAGACAAATCAGGCTGAGACTCCCCACTGGTATGCACCTCACTGGCAGTCATATGTAAGCATGGGGGAGTAGGAAAATCCATATGGGGTGCAGGCCCAGCCACCGGTAACCCAGACTGCAGCACAAGCGCCTGCTGGGCACAGGGTACACAAACCCGCACATTGTCATCACTTGTAGGGGACACCCCACATGCCACACACAACTGGGCTTGTCCCGAAGGAACCTCGAACACATTATCCTGAGAAGCCTTCATATGGTGATTTTCATGGCCCAACCGGCCAATAGGGATTTACGTTCTAAGACCACCCGGTATGCCCCAATAGCCCGCTAGGGAAGTGGGAGGTAAAGGCAGAATAGGCCTCTAATAGAGTAACTAAATAGAGGGGATAGGCCGGGAGAAACCACGATTAAGTTTGACCCGCCTGCAAGACACAAACAGAAGGTCCCGTAAGCGGCATGCATACATAAGATACAAAAAATAAGTCAGCCCGCAGGGGCACTTACGGGCCGCGGTAGGTAGATGCCAGCCATGCAGCACGAGGAAGCAAAATGGCACCCGCAGACTCCTTCGAGGGGCGGGCCGCGGAGACAGTGATGCGGTACGCGCCATCCGCAAGCCCCGCCCCCCGAAGAGCGCGAAGGCGCCCACGTGGCCATGTAGCCAATGATGGCGCAGCAGCGCCTGAGGTAAAGTCGCCACCGACCGCGGAATGCCATAGAAGCGCGCGTGGCGGCGGCGGAGGTATCTTTAAAAAGGCAACCAGTGCAACCAACACACACGGCGACACAAGCCAAAGCATAC
This sequence comes from Gastrophryne carolinensis, assembly GCA_027917425.1. NCBI lineage: Eukaryota > Metazoa > Chordata > Amphibia > Anura > Microhylidae > Gastrophryne > Gastrophryne carolinensis. The sequence goes on from CM051240.1 coordinate 25,617,187, forward strand.
AACGATATACATATATAACAGGAGCCCACCAACAGACAGGGGGCGAGGGGCATCCCATAAGGCTCACCATGGGCCTATACCGCCTACCCTTTGGTGGGGGATTGCGGTCGGAGCAGCGCTTCTTAAGCACCAGACAGCGGTGCTGCCTACCGTCACCCGACCAGTGCAGCCAAAGCTGGGAGGCAGAAAAAAAGGAACGGGTGGGAATAGTCCTACAGGGCCGCAGGCTAATAGCCCCGCTCACCTGCGAGTAGAGAGAGACATCTTCTTGCCTTCGCAGTGCAGACTGCAGAGAAGAACTGGGAAATTTGTGGGAGGTCCCTGGAATATAAGGGGCCGGGAGGAGCCACATTTTTGCTGTCTCTGCAGTCCAGCGCCATCTTGTGGATGTATTACCCAAACGTAAGGAATTATCTCTGGAGCAGGGCATGCTGTATACTTAGAAGTGTTGCCCCTATGCCACATTTACCCAGCCTTTGTTTCAGTGGTCCCTATGTCCTTTCCCCTTCATAAATCTGTTAAAGAAGCTATCCTTAATGAATGGAGAGACCCAGTCAAAAGGGATATTTACATCAGGGGCTCTTAAAAGGTGCTATCCGTTTTCTGAAGTGGACTCTCTCTTTTGAAATAAATGTCCTAAATTGGAGACACCTTTTGTACCTGATCAGGGGACATTGGCTCTAAGATACGTCTCTGTGCCATGCCTTTTTGCAGTCAATTCCTTTTTGGTCCAGAACTAGAGAAGGTATTAGATGAGCTGACAGGAACAAATGCTTTCCTACTAGGAATAAGGTTTTGAGTAATAAGAGAGTTGTTCACTAATGTCCTCTATAGGACATGTTTCACTGATTAGCTTCCTCTGTGCCCTCTAGGGACTATAAGAGCAAAGTGCATATAAAGCCTTCAAAATGTATTTACTCACATATATTTATATATTTCTAGGTATAATTAATTGATTAGTTACACACCTTGGAGCATGAACAATACACCAGTTGCAATGACAAAATTACGAGGGTGCCCAAGTGCCTGCATACTGGACTCAGATACCGATTGTTAGGACTCAAATCTGTAAAGATTTGAAACCCTAGTTGAGTATTTAAACCCCAGTTATTATAGTGGCCTTAGCGGCCTTTCAAAGAAACCATTTCACAATATGAGGTCTTATGGAAACTAAGAAAACAAAGGGTTTACCTTAAGAGTTGGATTTTTGGGTCTGCCGTGGCAATGGATTTATGTCTGCTGCAGGGCAGGCATTTGGGGGGGCATCAGTGGCATTTGCCCTGGGCCCCCATGAAAAAACAGGGACCCCAAATCTATTCTATTGGCCCCTCACGCTGGCTACATCCGTATACAGAGCTGCACTCAGGTGGCAAGCTGGTGAAGGACATCACTCCCAGTCCTGGACACTGCAGTCAGCATCATCTTGCACACCTGAAGACAAGGTGGTACATGTGAGTTTACCAGAGACCTGTGGGTTTTCACACAGTGGAGCATCCCGATTTTTTCTGGGTTTAGGTAAACTTTACAGATGCATCCTGACTTGGGATACCCCTGTGTGTTAAGCACATGCACAGGCATTCATCAGTGATCATTAAATGCTATGCTGGGCAATGCATGGCACTGAATGATCATTGCACTGCACCTCGCAGGGTGGCTCCCTCCAGCTGCACACACCCATAAAGGAATACCAGAAGAAGAATGCTGATTCAAGGTAAGTAATGAGTGAAATGGGGAGGGTTTCATATACAGGGGCTTTTCAATTTGGGGAGGGCTTTCACTTACCCCTGTCTAACCACATTTGATTTGCCAGCTTCTTTTCCTCTATGTTATCAGGGGAGGCTGGGAAACCTACTGTGGAAGCTGCAGAAACAGATAAGCTGGCATGCTTCTTCACCTGCTTAATCATGTCAGCATTTGCAACCTTGGTGCCATTCACCCCTCTAGCCTCAGCAAGTAGTCCAGTCTGTTCTATTAATGAGCAACACTGCAGGGGGTCATTTGGGCCACTTGTGGCCTTCAAGATGCAGGTTGGGGCTGTGGCTTGCAGAAACTTTGAATATGTTTCTCCATTATTTAGGTTCTCCTCACAGCTTGTTCTTCAATCACTCAAACACTTGTATTTTATATTCTCAAATTCCATATCCCTATACATCTATGTTGGGGGACTCTTTCTGGCTTCCTTTTCCCAAGGTCCATTAGTGTTCCATCAACAGCTGCTTGAGATAAATCTGAGAACCACGATCTGTAAGCTAGGTACGATTCAAAGAATGATCTGATTCTATTAGAAATTATCTCTTGTATTTATACACCAAGTCACGCACACAAAAAAACTTAGCCCCCACCTTTGTGGCGTAACTAAAACTTTCACACAGAAGGCTAGCAAGAAATCTCGTGATTCCTGCACGTTTTCCTTTTGTCTACTGATAAAGGAGTTCACGGAATTCACCTGACCTACATCTAGATAATTTACTGAGAGCAGGACATTCCTAGACACTAAAACATCTGTTGGCAGTATGCCCAGAACTTAACATATCACATGTATATCTATAAAACTAAGTTTAATATCAAAGGATAGAATACAAAATGGAGTCTTCTTTTAACATGGTGGCCCTTAGGCTAAGCATTTCACCCTTCAATCCCCTCTTAGATCATCTCTGGATGATCTCCTTAATTCGCATTATGCTCCTATGGGCTAGGTAAGCCAAATATATGGCAGTCAGGTTCTCTTTCCTACAATTTACAATCAGGCATATCACTCATTTAAAGATTAAAGGCAGTAAGAGCAGGATAAACAGTATCAAAGGTACAGTAATTGTAGTGTCCTTTATCCATTTAAAAACTCCTCCAAGCCCTATTCCCCAGTCTGCAAATGGGTTCCAGTCCTTAGAGATATTTTTACTTTGCTTTGTAATCTAGCCACATTTGCTCTATGCTCTTTGATTACCTCATAATAGTCTGGTATTTCCACACATGTATTGTATTATGTATCTATATACAACACTCGTAGTTTTCTGTGACCTAACATTACCCTGTAAGAGCGGCACTCATGCTTTCTATGGCTAGCTCATGTAATTCTAGCTCCTTCCTCCAACTTCTCCATTTAGACCACCTATGTCTGAATTATCCTGAACCATTTCTTACATTAGACTACTTTAAGTACTTAGACTTTTCATTAAATCTAATCCCCATCCTGTCCAGGATGGGAAACAGGCCCAAGACATATCTCCTTTATTGAATACAGAGCTGCACTCAGGTGGCAAGCTGGTGAAGGACATCACTCCCAGTCCTGGACACTGCAGTCAGCATCATCTTGCACACCTGAAGACAAGGTGATACATGTGAGTTTACCAGAGACCTGTGGGGTTTCACACAGTGGAGCATCCCGATTTTTCTGGGTTTAGGTAAACTTTACAGATGCATCCTGATTTGGGATACCCTTGTGTGTTAAGCACATGCACAGGCATTCATCAATGATCATTAAATGCTATGCTGGGCAATGCATGGCACTGAATGATCATTGCACTGCACCTCGCAGGGTCGCTCCCTCCAGCTGCATACACCCATAAGGAAATACCAGAAGAAGAACGCCGATTCAAGGTAAGTAATGGGTGAAATGGGGAGGGTTTCATATACAGGGGCTTTTCAATTTGGGGAGGGCTTTCACTTACCCCTGTCTAACCACATTTGATTTGCCAGCTTCTTTTCCTCTATGTTATCAGGGGAGGCTGGGAAACCTACTGTGGAAGCTGCAGAAACAGATAAGCTGGCATGCTTCTTCACCTGCTTAATCGTGTCAGCATTTGCAACCTTGGTGCCATTCATCCCTCTAGCCTCAGCAAGTAGTCCAGTCTATTCTATTAATGAGCAACACTGCAGGGGGTCATTTGGGCCACTTGTGGCTTTCAAGCTGCAGGTTGGGGCTGTGGCTTGCAGAAACTTTGAATATGTTTCTCCATTATTTAGGTTCTCCTCACAGCTTGTTCTTCAATCACTCAAACACTTGTATTTTATATTCTCAAATTCCATATCCCTATACATCTATGTTGGGGGACTCTCTCTGGCTTCCTTTTGCCAAGGTCCATTAGTGTTCCATCAACAGCTGCTTGAGATAAATCTGAGAACCACGATCTGTAAGCTAGGTACGATTCAAAGAATGATCTGATTCTATTAGAAATCATCTCTTGTATTTATACACCAAGTCACGCACACTAGAAAAAATGAGCCCCCACCTTTGTGGCCTAACTAAAACTTTCACATAGAAGGCTAGCAAGAAATCTCGTGATTCCTGTATGTTTCCCTTTTGTCTACTGATAAAGGAGTTCACGGAATTCACCTGACCTACATCTAGATAAATTACTGAGAGCAGGACATTCCTAGACACTAAAACATCTGTTGGCAGTATGCCCATAACTTAACATATCACATGTATATCTATAAAACTAAGGTTAATATCAAAGGATAGAATACAAAATGGAGTCTTCTTTTAAAATGGTGGCCCTTAGGCTAAGCATTTCACCCTACAATCCCCTCTTAGATCATCTCTGCATGATCTCCTTAATTCGCGTTATGCTCCTATGGGCTAGGTAAGCCAAATATATGGCAGTCAGGTTCTCTTTCCTACAATTTACAATCAGGCATATCACTAATTTAAAGATTAAAGGCAGTATAAGCAGGATAAACAGTATCAAAAGTACAGTAATTGTAGTGGCCTTTATCCATTTAAAAACTCCTCGAAGCCCTATTCCCCAGTTTGCAAATGGGCTCCAGTCCTTAGAGATATTTTTTACTTTGCTTTGTAATCTAGCCACATTTGCTTTATGCTCTTTGATTACCTCATAATAGTCTGGTATTTCCACACATGTATTATGTATCTATATACAACACTCGTAGTTTTCTGTCACCTAACATTACCCTGAGTGGAACTCATGCTTTCTATGGCTAGCTCATGTAATTCTAGCTCCTTCCTCCAACTTCTCCATTTAGACCACCTATGTCTGAATTATCCTGAACCATTGCTGACATTATATAACTTAATAAAACACAGCACTAAAAGTTTTTAAACATATAAACCCTCCAATGGAGATTCTAAAAAACAGTTGCTTCAACGTGCCAGACTTTCCATCCAATCAAAGTCCCACAATAATACATATATAAAAGGCACAGAGCAAATTAAAACAATGTTCTTTTAGACAATTAACTAAATTCCAAAGAGTAAATGTCCCACAGTGCATGCACATGAAATAGTTCTTGACAACAGTGCCCACCACCTTTTGCATATGCGCTTACCCGAAAGTTACATAACTGAAGGATAAAAAACCAACGCAGTTGTCCCATATCGGTGGAAATTATCTTGAGGCTCCTTTACCATTTTTTCCGGGTAAGCGCATATCCAAAAGGTGGTGGGCACTGGTGTCAAGAACTATTTCATGTGCATGCACCGTGGGACATTTACTCTTTGGACTTTAGTTCATTGTCTAAAAGAACATTGTTTTAATTTGCTCTGTGCCTTTTATATATGTAACATTTCTGACATTAGACTACTATAATTACTTAGCTTTTTCATTAAATCTTATCCCCATCCTGTCCAGGATGGGAAACAGGCCCAAGCCATATCTCCTTTATTGAATAGTTTCCTCTTCTGTTTTATTCTAATTGGGTGTTTAGGATATTGGCTTGCTTCAAAAAGGCGCTCTCCTTTACTATCCTCTACAATACCCATTACAGGGATCAGGGTGACCATGTAACACCAACCCTGTGTTATTACCCAAGCTCATGCTTTGTGTTATGCTCCTATTTCTAAATTCCTTTACCTTCTCCTCTACTAGAAATCTTATGAAGAAATCAGTCAGGAGTGGATTGATTAGCGTTATATTCCAGCTGGTTGCATTGTATTGCGCATTATTCATTTTAATATAGATCCCACTGTTCTTAGCTGGCTTAGAAATATTAAACTGGGAATGGGCACATGTTTTCTCATTTTATTAGATTCCCCAACCTTAAAACACCAGTCTGGGTTGTGGGACTTATATTGGGTCTTAAACTTAATCATTCTGCTTTGGCTACTAGCAAAAATCACATTTCTGATTTGGGACATATGATGTTTCAGAGTGTAATTTACTACAGACCCAACACTTGTCATAACCTGACTTCCAGGCATATGCATACTTAAATTTCAGAGGTAACATCATGGATCATAAATGCATGAAGTGCATCATAAAAAGAATAAAGGCAGGTATCAAAATTCATTGGGCCACTTGTGGCCTTCAAGCTGCAGGTTGGGGGCTGCGGCTTGCAGAAACTCTGAATATGTTTCTCCATTATTTATGTTCTCCTCACAACTTGTTCTTCAATCACTTAAACACTTGTATTTTATATTCTTGAATTTTCTACTCTAACTGTAATCTTTCTACAAATCAGGGCCTAATAAAAATTTGCGGGCTGTAAATGCATGAAGGCAGGTATCAAAAGTTTAGCCATTTCAGTCCCAGAGTCCAACAAAGAAGGGCTGGGGCTTCTTTCATCTGTTCTTTCTTCTAGAACCCTAGATCCCCTGCATTGGTCATCATTTTAATGTTTTTCCTCTGCTGTAGGTAGCAGCGTCTCCTTGTCCTCCACTTTAGGTATCGGTGTCTGCTTGTCTTTTTTCTCTGGAATCTTTTTCTTTTACAAAGATTTTATTGAGATTTTCGTAGGGTATACATGAGAATCAAACATTGAGATATACACTGGTGGTGGCATATATACGGGCTTCAGAAAAATAGACATTAACACAGATAGAGATGGCGGTCAAAGAAGATACAGTAATTACCAAGTTTAGTCAAATGAACAACAGGAATCTAATTAAAGTCCAACTCTTGTTACATAACAGCGAGTGCTCGGATTACATAGTGAACTGTTACATAGATTTTATTAACCTGTATACGAATGGCGTGTGCGACACGCATTTTCTTCACCGATGCCGGGTGTAAACAGATATATCAATACACTAATGTATACCTACTAGAGTTGAATGGAGACAAAGGAAGAGATAAAGAAGAAAGAAGAAAAAGTTAGAAAAGATTTAGAATGAGGGGGGGAGAAGGGGGAAGGGGGACAGGGAGGGGGGCCAAGTTGGGGGGCCAGGCCTGATATGGAAAAATGGTTCTTCCCCCAGCTCAAACTGGGTGGACGGGATCTGTTTGGTGGTGGCAGACACCTATATATTCTAGCCAGGGATCCCAGACTTTAAGAAAATTTTCAAACGTGTCATTCTTGATTGCTGTGATCTTCTCAATACATAAAGTGTCTGAGATTCTGTTCAGTATTTCTTGCCAGGGAATCCTAGGGGACTTCCAATTCCTAGCTATAGTAAGACGAACTGTGGCTAAGATATGCTGAAACAATTTCCATTGGTTCTTAGAGTATTTACCTGATTTGTGGGAGAGCAAGGCTTCCCTGGGATTACTAGTTATTGGAAGGTGAGTGATATCAGAAAGCAGTTTATACGTTCTGTTCCACGTGGCCCTGGCTATTGGGCAGTCCCACCAGATGTGGGCCATGGTTCCCGGGGAGAGGCAACCTCTAAAACAGAGTGGAGAGTCTGTTGGAGAAAACTTATGGACACGGTCTGGGGTAAGGTACCATCTAAAGAGTATCTTGTAGGCATTCTCCAGGACAACTGTGTGGCAGGATATCTTCTTTATATTGTCCCACAATCTCCTCCAGTTCCCCTCATCCAAGTCAAGCCCCAGCTCTCTCTCCCATCGAGACATATATTTATGCCTAACAGGAGATGGCGGAGATACCAAAGTAGCATAAAGGCTCGATATCAAGCCACCACAGAAGTGATCTTTGATGCATCTGGTTTCAAAATCAGTACTTTGATATGGAGGAGGGGAGCGTTTTAGCACATTCTTTATAAAGTGTTGGATTTGTAGGAACCTAAAGGTTTCAGATGGTAAATTCTCCCCTGAGTTGAAATCCTGACATGACTTCATACCATTCGGGGTGCAAAAGCTATCCACTGCAGTGTAACCCCTCCGTGTCCACCATCTAAAATTAGTCGGGTGGGTAATACCTGGGGGGAATAAGGGGTTACCCAGCAGCGGGGAGGCTGGCAGCGAGGAGGATGTGAAATTGGATCTCACCCCATCCCAAAGAGAAAACGCTAGAATAGGAGGCAAGGATTTGGGCCTTAAAGCTTTCAGGGTCCATAGTAGCGATGCTGGGGAGATAGGTGAGCATTTTAAAATATCATTAGTTACCCAGAGGGGTTTGTTTTTTGTCGCATGGAGCAGGACCAGGGGAGCCACCTGAGCTGCTAAATAATATTTTTTAATCGAGGGGAACGCCAGCCCCCCCTTCTCTCTCTTGCAGATCAAGGTGGCTTTATTAATTCTGGGCCGAGTTCTGTTCCACGCAAAATGCATACATTTTTGTTGGAGAGAGTCCAGAGTTTTTTGTGGAACTTTGACTGGGAGTACCCTGAATAGGTAAAGGATTTTAGGCAGAATCGTCATCTTGAGAGCGGCAATGCGACCCAACCAAGATAGCTTTATAAAGTGCCAGGAATGGAGCAAGGAGTCAAGTGTTTTGATGGTTCCTGGATAATTTGCCTTAAAAATGTCATTGATGTCAGCCGTCAGGTTGATCCCTAAATAGGGTAGTCGATGTGCCCAGATCCATGAGAAGTTTTGAGAGAGGGTTTGCTTTGTGGTATTAGATAGTGATATGTCTAATGCCATAGATTTGGTAGCATTCAGCCTGAGTCCAGAAAATTGGCTAAAAATACAGGTCCTGGAGTGCATTTGGAACAGATATGTGGGGAGAGGATAGAATGAGCAACATGTCATCTGCAAAAAGTGAAATTTTTTGCTCTGTAGGGCCAATTGAAATGCCGAAGGCAGGGTTCTGCCGAAGTTTTTGGGCCAAGGGTTCCAATGCAAGTATAAATAGGATGGGGGAGAGGGGGCAGCCCTGTCTAGTACCCCTCTGAATTTGAAAGGTAGAAGAGGAAAAACCAGCATATTTTACATAGGCTGTGGGATGGGAGTAGAGAGCCCCTATCCAGGAGAGGAAGCCAGAGCCAAATCCTCTCTCAAGGGAGAAGCGAAGATAGTGCCATGACAAGGAGTCAATGTCAAGCCTCCTGGCTATAACCATGGGAAGAGCTGAGCTGAGCTCCACGTGTGGGGCAAGGGAAGAAAAATAATCCCAAGAGCAAATAAAAAGTCTGGGCAGAGTTCAAGGATGAATCCGAGGTCAGAGGCTGGCAGAAAACAAGCAAAGTCCACTGAGAAATTCGCGGCAAAACAAGTGTAAATCCAGGTATTCAGATCAGATATTCAGGAGTCAGGGAAACAGAGTCCAGGAAGTAAGCTGATAACACAGCAATGGCTGCAGGCCAGCAGTCTTCTTAAATAGGACTATCAATTAGAACAGGGAGGGATGAGTCAGAGTCTGGGTGAGGTCACTTTCTGTCCATTCAGACTCAGGAGACCAGGAAGTGAAATCAAGCCCAAGAGCTTACACTCTAGGCTTTTGTGTACTTCCAATGGGCTGAACACTAGGTGTCGCTGTGGAGCATGCGACAGGTGAACAGCCTGTTCTGCAACAAACACCCAGGTGAGCATGTCTGCTGCATGCAGACAGTGGCCTAGCACGCATTCGATGCTTTAAAGGGCAAGGTAAGCGAGGGGACTGACAGTCAAACGCCTTCTCTACATCCAGGGAGAGAAGCATCGACTCAATGTTATTACTTCTCGGCTCTTGAATCAGTTGCATGACCCTCCTCACTCTGTCTCCCGCCTGCCTTTTGGGCACAAATCCTACCTGGTCCATGTGGATTATCTCACTCAAAAACTCATTGATTCTATTAGCAAGGATTTTGGTGAGGATTTTAAGATCTATATTTAATAATGAGATGGGTCTGAAATTATTCCACTTTCGGTGATCCTTCCCAGGTTTCGGGATCATAACTATGGATGCCCTAAGCATTTCAGGATCAAGGGGGTTCCCATCTCTGACATAGTTAAAGACTGCAGCCAATCTAGGGGCTATTATAGAGTCAAGTTTTTTGTAGAAAAGGGCGGTGAATCCATCAGGACCAGGCCTCTTACTATTTTTCAAGGATTTGATGGCATTTAAAACTTCGACAGTTGTGATGCTCTCATCGACAAAAGATCTTTGATCTTCAGAGATATGGGGGATGGTTATGTTATCGAAAAAGTCCTGGGCCTGATGAAGATCCAGAGGTGGGGGGGCTATGTACAGATTGTCTAGTCCAGCTGAGAATTCACCCACAACGGCGTGAGGGTTGCTAGTTTCAGTACCTTCCCTAGTTTGTAGCTTGACAGGAGCTATATACTGGTCCTGGCAGTTTAATTGGGAGGCAAGAAGCGTCCCAGGCTTATTTGCTGAAGTGCAATATAGCTGTTTAGAGTGCCTATAACGGCCCTCTGCCTGCTCAGTTTGTAGAAGATTCAGTTTTGCTCTAGAGGTTTCCATCTGTCGAAGATGTTTAGGAGTGGGCTTGGCTTTAAAAACTTGAACATCCTCTAAATATTGTTTGTGGAGTTTTATCGCTAATGCTGTCCTCTTTTTTTTTTCTGGATGATAGGGCTATGTAATGACCCCTCATTACTGCTTTGAATGCGCCCCATATCATAATTGGAGGGGAATCTGGGGTCACATTTGTTTTAAAAAAGTCCATGGCACGTACACGGGATTCGTCCACCAGGGAGCTCGACGAGAGTAGAGAGTCGTCGAGCGACCAGGAGGAGGGCCCGGAACTAGAGATCAGTGCCTTACATGAAATTGCAACCAGATCATGATCAGACCAGGGTATTGGGTGAATTTTAGAAACGCCAACCTGAGGAAGGAAAGAGGCCTGGACAAAAATGTGGTCTATTCTTGTGGAAAGTCTGTGAGGAGCTGAATAATGGGTAAAGTCTTTCTTATGGGGGTGCTGATCCCGCCAGGGATCTACTAAGTTGGATTTATTAATTATTTCTTGAAATTGTTTGCTCTCTTGTTTGGTTTGAGTATTGGGGGGAAGGGATCTATCTAGATCCTCTGGAATCTTTTTCACTCTGGAAGCGTGTATCCATGACTGGCAGTTCTCCACTAAGACGGTGGTTCCAGTCACTGCGATGACTGTGGTTGGAGCACAAAAGGGGTATTCTTGCTTATTTCTGTGATTCAGCTACTGATCCGAGACCACGTCATCTACTTCAAAAGGATGGGGGGGGGTCCTGTTAAGAAAAAGAGAGGTGTCAGACAGAAAGATGCAAGCCACATTTCTTTCAACATTATCCAAAGTTTTTTTGCTTCAATATTTTTTATTAGGTTTTCAACAGTACAGATATCCAAGACTTATAGCATTGTAAAGCCAACCCACACAGCAGAGGCAGAAAAAAGCAGCTAGCAATCTATGTCAAATAAGATTGTACACTGATCATGCTTATGTTTTAACAATCCACAATGTATTTGGAAAAGAAATAGAAAAATGACAGAGCAAGGGAAGTTCAACATTCTTGGTATGACCAAAATGATCCGCAGTTCATCCTGTTCTATTTTTGGGACTATGGGCCTGATGCAGAGCTTCCTCTGAACTGCCCTTAAAACCCTCCGATTGTCCGGGGCTCCCGTTTGAATCGTCCGTCGGAATGGCTCCCTAACTGAAACGTCAATTTCACTTTACTCGGAAAGCTTTTTTTGCTCTCTCGGGTGCCTTCAATTTGATCGGGGCTCCCGTTCACGTTCACACGGGCGGCCCGTTTTTCCCTGATTTTTCCTGCCTTTTTGAACGTACCTGCTTGGTTTCCGTCGTATTTGACCTTCCATTTTGGTGTTTTTTCCAAGTATACTTACATGGCTCTTCAGTTGCCAATCTGGCTACACGCAAGCGCACATCCCTAAACCTCCATTGGAATATGCATATGGCACCAACTGCCAATTTGACACATATATATATTGTCAAATTTATTTTTGGGCGTTCCTTCTTTCTTGCCATTAATGCATACCTTAATCTCTTTGGTGTTCCTTATTCCTTGCCTTTAATGTTTACCGTAATTGGTTTTGAGTTTTTCTGATTTTTTTTCCCATATCTAAACAGTAAAAAACAATTTAAATTTGAATTAAACATGTTAAAAATTCGGCCTCGGGGTCTTGTGGCTGTGTTTTCTTTGATCTGTGAATGAAAAACAACCTTAGTTTAGCATTGTTTTTATGGTTTGGTTGGGCGTTGTTTTTTTGGGGCCCTTTTTAAACCGGACCTGCTTGCTTTAATGAAAAGCCCAAACTCTAAAAAAACGATTCCGCAGCATCATCTATAAAAAAAAGATACAAGGACCCACCATTAATCCACAAAATACATTAACAAGTTTCCTGGCCTAACTAAAGTCACTTTATTAACCTCTTGCTGCCTCACATTGCCCTAGTTCTTCTATCTGCATGTAGCCTAGTTTGTAGCTGCGTACATGGGTTAAACCAGTGATTTTCAACCTTTTTTAAGCCGCGGAACACTTTTTATACTTAAAAAATCTCGCGGCACACCACCAACCAAAATGGCACAAAATGACACTAAAACAGTACATACTATACATATAGTTAATAATATAGATTCTAAATGTATTTCTTACCACTCCTGGGCCTGTTTCGATGAACACAAAAGGGATATCCTGGCAGGAATGGTGGAAAGACACACACGAAGCTCTTCCTCAACAGTTCTCAGTCTCTCCCTGTTTTTAGTTTTTATCGCAGTCAAGCTTGAGAAGCCAGCTCACATAGATATGTGGTTGAAAATGGCAGCAATATCAAAATAGCTTTGTTATGGGCGATTTGCTTTTAGATTTCAGGGCCAGCCTCTCAGTGTTTTGTTCTGCTTTAAAGAAGAACAGCACGCCTGATTTTCACTTCTCAGGGTGTTGTTTCTCTCAGTGGGGGCATCCAGAATTGGGATGCCCAGCTGTGTGTATCCCGCAACATTTACTCGCCTACCTGCCTACAAGGCTGGGCATGCACACGGCTAAAGGTGAGCCGGGATGCAGCCACAGTGCAAAGACACGGTGAGGGCTCCAGGACAAGGTGAGTGAAAAGGGCTTCTGGGGGGGTTTACACAGCGGGGGAATTCCAATTCAGGATGCCCCAAGGAGAGGCATTCCTCTTTAAAAAATAAGTCACATTTGGATCAGTGTTTCCCTCCCGCCCTGCTCCTCCAGTGTCAAGTACCGACCACCTATCAACATTCATGCACACAAATACAACACAATATGCCCCTCCCCCCAAAACTTTATCATCATCATCATCTAATTTTTATAAAAGCTGCAAAGTCCGGGAACTCTCTTCCCACTCCATTATGCCAAGTGACAGTCCTGGTTCCCTGAATCTCTGCCCACCCCTCCATTACCTTTACTTGCAGAACCCTTTACTTGCAGAACTGGAGTGAATAGAGAAAGCGAGCAAGTCTCTTCTCCCGCGCAGGGAAGACTATGACAACACAGCAGGTGGGCGGAGCCAGACGGCCTGCTGTCATGTGCTGTGAATCGGGCCACGCTGGCAGTTTCACCAACGGGGTGGGCGGGCGAGCCGGCAGTTCAAAGCGGAGCCTGATGGGGGGGACGTACAGAGACATATGTATCATCCAGCTGTGGGGCCGGGGGCACGCTGCGCCTCGCTGACTTAACCACGCCTCCAGCTCCACTCCTTACTGGGCAGTAACTGTCCCGCCCATTCTGCCAGACGCCCAGGCATTGGCTGAAACTTGTTTAGCCTGAGCGTTACTTCCTAGTGCGGAAGCCGCATCGCTGCGCATTGCCGGGGAACAGGGGGCACCTTAGTTTGGGGAACTTTCCCCGCGGCACACCTGACCATGTGTCGCGGCACACTAGTGTGCCGCGTCACACCGGTTGAAAATCACTGGGTTAAACTAAGGTGGGCTTGTATTTAACGTGACAAACTAAGTTGTTTCAGACTATTCTTGCGCTTTGTTTTTTTTTATTATAAGGAATGTATGCACGCACATAAACGCACGCTCGCATACTCACATCCATGATGATGCCGTCCTGCTCCTGTGTAAAGATGGCATAGCTCCTGGTATAGCTCTGACGTTCCCCCGCAGTGACGTGCAGGACATCCCAAATTGGGATGGATTACATGGGTTTTGGCCTGCTTTAAAACATCATGACCAAATCAGGTTAGGATGGAATAACCCACCTCCTTTACATTATTCTTAAAGTAACACAGGTTCCCTCACATAAAGCAGAACAAAACCCAGAGCGGCCACTGGTCTTCCCCCTGGAAATCCCAGATCGGGATGCCCCACTGTGTGAAACCCTTTTTAATGAGACTTTACTCAGAAATGGCAGACTCCCTCTCTTAAAGCGGGACAAGCCATGATTAGTTTAATGACCTTTGCAGGCGTATATTGTAGTGCCCCACCAGTCTGATCAAGACAACGGAACCTCATCTTCAAGAGACCAAAGGCTCGCTCCACCACAGAGCGAGTCCTCCTGGGGGCAGTATTGTAGGGCTCCTCTGCCTGTGAAGATGGGTGCAGGATTGGGGTCCGCAGCCAGGGGAGCAAAGGATAGCCAGAGTCTCCTGCCCAAAAAAAAAAAAAAAAACAAGAAAAATAAAAAATGGTGTGCATTGCAACAATAGAAAAGAGGGACAAATAGGTGAGCGGGGTAGGGTTGGAGGAAAGGACATTTGTAATGAGCCTACATGCACATCCAACCTGTACACTCATTAAAAAAGTCTGGGGAATACTACTTACATAAGAGGGCAAGAACATGACGCAATAGGGTTCTATCCATTTAATTTAAAGTTAAAAAATTAGGCTAAAAAGATACTAACAAAAAAATTACCAAATAGTGTGTTAAGGGAAAAAACAAAGTCAGACAGGGTGGGCAAACAATACAAGTTTCATACACATACCCAGTAAGGCGGGTGAGCTCAAATAGGTGCAGCCTGGTTTCTGCCATACTCAGCAGGACAAGACCGCGGAGCTGGCACCGCTGATGTGCTCCAACAGAGGACTGCATATTATTGCCCGAGTGCAAATACGGCTGCTCTGACTTGCCGTAAGTGAAGGCTCGGCGGCCCCGTTTCATTAGGCTGATTTCAATCGGAAAACAAGGCTCTGCATCACTGAAAAAAACGGAACAATGAACGAGGCGTCCGTTTTGCCGGGAAACAGCCTTGTGCGAGCCGACAATCGGAAAGGCAGCTGAGCGCACACCTGAGCACATAAACGCACACTAAAATCAACGTAGCACCCTTTCCTGACCCGATCAAAGCCCAAAACCAACGGTAAAACACACGGGAGAACTGAACGGGGAGGCTCTGCATCAAGCCATATGTGGGCTGCGGGACCTCACGGTCCCAGTGACCTGCATTGTCATCTGCACACCCATTGTCTTATGACCTTTGTGATAGGCATATTAGGGTGCACCTTGGAATATCAAACACAGCCAAGTGTATAGACAGGAGAAGACCATTGAAAGCCATAGTTTTACAAGGGAGAAGAACAGAGAACTGAGTTAGGGGGGTCACAGTAAAGAAAAAGAGGGGAAGCTGGAAAGTTGGGGGGAAGAAAGAGGGGGGGGGTAGGGGGGAAGGGTCCATGTCGCTCCCGCGCTCCACCAGCCATCACATATGGTTGCTATAGTGTCCACAAGGGCTCACCAGGCCAGGTAAACCGTATCCAGGGTTCCCATATTGAAAGGAATTTGTAGTGGGAGTCGGTCACTACAAATTCCTAGCCGACATCCTAGCCGACACCTCTGAAATTGGGGTAAATAGTTTCTTCCAAGCTTTAGCTATGGCCTGTTTGGCCACTAGAAGTAGATAGAAAAAAGTCTGTGTTGCTTACTGGTGAGCTCCTGGGGCTTACAGTGCAGGAGGGCAACCCAGGGATCCTTTCTTATGCTGGTTTGGAAGATGCCATTTGCCATCCTGTACACCTGTCTCTAAAAGTGGGCCAACATGGGGCAAGTCTACCACTTGTGCATGAAGTCTCCCTCCGCACTGCAGCCCCTAAAGCATGTCTTGGTCTGTCCTGGCAACATCCTGCTAACATTATCCAAAGTTTTAATCAGCTTCCTTACATATATTGTATCTGGTCTAAGTCTCCTCTTTCTAACATAAGGGGCAACCTAGCCCCGGGGTTGGGGGATGGTCTTCCTATTAAAACCTCAAATGGTGAATACCCAGTGACCTTAGAAGGGGTCATTCTAATTTCCAATCCTACTCCAGTTAGCATAAGTCCCCCCTCCAACCCATGGCTTTTCTGATTTTATCCTTTATAGTCCTATTCCTTCTTTCAACTATTCCTGAGCTCTGAGGGTGGTATGGGATGTGAAACTTCCACTCTATCCTGAGGGGTTTTCACTAGATCCTGACATTGTTATGGTAAAGGACAGGCCATATGAATTTATCTACAAGGGGGCATCCCCATCTAGGAATAATCTCTTGTGTGGGAATTCTTACCACAGTCCTGGCATCTTCCCTTGTCATCACAAAAAGTTCAACCCACCTTGAGAACTTATCCACTATCACTAAAAGGTACTCCTGTCTTCTCCCTATTCTGGGCATGTGAGTGAAATCAATCTTCAGATGTGTGAATGGGGTTGTTGTATATGTCAGGTGTTCATGTTTTGCCTTCTGTGGGTTATTAGGAATGTTCCTAATACAGGTGATGCACCTAGAGACATAGACCTCGGTCGATCTGGAAAGGTTTGTGATGTAAAAGTTATTCCCTAACAGTGCACACTTCGTCTTCCATCCTCTATGTCCTATACCATGATATCGGGAAGTAAAGAGGTGCACTAGCTGTTGCACACTTTCCCACAGTTTCCCCTCTTTGCACAAAAGCCCACTCTGGTCTTTATGCACTCCTGTCTTCTGTACTAGCATATTTTTGTAGATCAGTCAAAGTCTGGTCAGGGATGGGTATTTATGGTGTTAGCATGGGCATTTGTATGTCTACAGTTTGTGTGTATGTTATTAAGAATGAAAGATGCATTGGGAGTAATATGTAAAGTAAAGTTGCATCATGTCCCGAAGTAAAAGGGGTGGGGGTTATTTCCACCTCCACTGCACACGAGGCCAGGGCTCTAAGACACGCGGGCATGCCCTGTACCTTCCTAGGGACTACCTTTGAGGAAAAAAAAGGGCACAACTTTCCTCCATGCTCTTGTGCTAGGACACCTGCCATGCTTGTACAATTTGTCCCTGGAAAATGGGTGAAACATCTTGCCATAGTCGGGAAAAGCTAGCCCCGGGGCTATCATCATAACATTTTTCAAATGCACAAAAGCATTACACATTTCATTTAACCATTTCAGGGTGTCAGGTTTATCAACATGCGTCTGAGCTCTCAATATGCTGTCATAGTATGAACAATCTGGAATCCATTGGTGGCAGTAACCAATCATACCAAAGAAGGTTAGAATGTCCTTCTTGGTAAGTGGGTGGGGTAGACCCATGACAGCAGCTACTTTCTTATGGCTCACTTCTCTTAAAAACCAAGGTATTCAACCTTTTCCTGAAACCATTGCAACCTTTCTTTAGACACTTTATGGCCACTTTAAAAAAGACAATTCAAAAGATACCTCCCTTCCCCCAGGGTGACCTCCCAATCAAAACTGCAGAGGAGAAGACTGTCTGCAGTAGGACAGAACCATGGCTGAGCACCACTACTAGCCAATGCACATAGCCCTGGGGGCAAACATGACTTGAAACAAAAAAGGTGGGTTGTGTCTCCTCGTCCACTGGGATGCTGAAAAAAAAAGTTTCTTAAATCAATGGTGCTATACCAGCCTGTGTCATGAGGAATGGAGGTGAGAAGAGATGACACATCAGTCACTATTGGGGCAATTGGTATCTCCTGGTTTCAATGTGGCTTTGTAAGGCATGCAGGGGATAATTCCTACATCCAGTAGGATCTCGGCCCACAGATGCAGATCTATGTCTGTCATCTGTCCAGAGGCAAGGGATCCAAACCTTCTATATGCTTATCTGGTTTGAATCTGCATACAGCCCCCTTTCCTTTAAGTTTTATTGTAATTCCCAGTTTGCCTAGCAGGCCCCTGCCCATGATGCTAATAGGATACCCCGGAATAAGTCTGAAACTATGTTTGATTCCCCGTTTAGCCTGGAGGGTGTCAGAAATCAGTAAGGGCTGTGTTTTGTAGGTCTTGGTCAGTATCCCATTTATCCCCATTGCTTATGCTGCTGCTGCCAGCTATGCAGGGCATCTGACTTAATTCTGGGGAGGGCTGGCTGTGGCGCAGAGGCTGCAAGGTTAATTATATCTTCCTCAGCATAGGGGTTAATTTAGGAAGATCAAAACCTTCCCGAAGCTTCTTTCCCTGTCAGTTTCCTTTTAAAGGAATATTTGCTGCTTTACTGTCAGCATGTACGCGGGCTGAGCCCCTCAAAAAAACTGTGCATTTCTTTTGTCTTTTTGTCTTGTGCTTATCTCTGTCTGTGATATTGTTAATATCCTTTATATCCAAAACATTCTTTACCAGTAGTAGTAGTAGTAGCATATCTCCCAACTTTTGAAAACCGTAAAGAGGGACACTTAAACCACGCCCCCAGTCACGCCCAAGACGCACATAGACATAAGACTCGATTCAGAGAGACACAAAAAAACTTCCGTTTTCGTGCCGATCTGTTTTTTTTTGTGAAATGTTTCCGTTCTCGTATGAGCGTTCGAGCGTTTCAATGCATGCATTGAAAACCTTCTGTAAAGTTTCCGTTCGTACAGCAGATTACGAATTACGAGGATGTCATTTTCCATCCAGACTTTTCCGTTTCATTTTCACATGTTACAACGTAGGCTTTCGTTTTTGCCCTTTTCCCATCGTATCCTCCAACGAATCCTTTACGTTTCCCGATAGATTCTGTTTCCATTTTACAAAAAATAATCGTCCAGACGGAATCCTTACGATCTTGCGCCTGCGCACTACAAACTTAACTCATTAAAGTGCTTGCCTACATATTTGCCACCCTCACTTCGACTACATCACTTAGCACTATCCTCCATCTTCCCTTTTGGAACCTTAAAGCTCACCCAAACCACTTCTTGGTCATGTGAATATTCATCTTTAAATATTTTGGGGCCCATTCGTTTTGTGTTAATGTATTTTGTAAATGAAATGACACTGTAACATTTTTTTTATACCATCATAAAATATAAAATTTAAAAAAATTTTGAAAATGTAAAATTTTTACTACTATAAAAAACAAAATACATAGCAATGGCAGGCCACTGAACATTATTCTTCATCTGTGGTCCCCAATGGGTTGCGCAGCTCCTGCATCTCGCCCACCAACTGAAGGACCCTGACACTCAGTTGTGCCACTCTGGCACGTGTGGTCCCTGTTAAAAAACGTAAATTAAAATCTTGGTATAACCTTGTTGGGGTCATACTGCAGTGCCCCCCCCCCGTATGATCCAAACACCTAAATCTGGACTTCAAAAGCCAGAGGGCCCTTGCCACCATGGCCCGGGTTTTGCATAGTGCCCGATTAGAGAACCCCTGGCCGCATTCTGCAGGCAAAGAATGGGCATCAGGAGCAAGGGCGAGTGGCACATCTTGCAGTTCCTGCAACCAAATATAAAATAATTACACAAAGCAAAGGTAACCAACTAAAACAATAACTCCTACAACAAATTAAGATTCAAGTTCAACAATCCTAATATAATTCACAAAGGACATAAGTCTAAAAAAATATAGCAATTATATGGATGTGTGGGAAAATAAATGTTTACATGCTAAGGACTAATTTAGGTCAGCATCTATAAGGCATACATGAAATGTATAGATTCAGGTATGCATTGCTATACAATTTATGGCCTCAGCCATGCTGATACATGCAATGCCTTGGTGCTAAAGGCGCGCAGACTCCTCCACATAGCCACAAAACATGTTCAACAATAGCAATCCGAGCCCTCAAAGGTCTCGTAAGTGGATCGGAAATGAAACGGATTTATAGGGTGGAGATCCGTCGGAAATCAGCTCTCTGAATCAGACAGAAACCATCCCAACAACGGAAGTTATCTGAACGAATGGAACATTTCCGATTTTGTTTGGAAATGTTCCGATTTGCTTCCGTTCATCGAAAGAGCATAGACACATTTTCCCGAACGTTCGTGCGAGTTGAAAATGGACGAAAAAAAGCAAAAAAAAAGACTAACACCCACCAAAACTTTCACAGACAGCTACGAAAGTCCAGACGAATGTGTCTCTGAATCGAGGCTATAGACACACACACAAATACACTCACCAGTGGGGCCATTTCCCCTCCTGTGCGAGGCTCCTTCCTGGAGTCTCGCCCACCTGTAACTCAGCGGCAGAGACAAGCTCCCTCCTGAAGTCCCGCCCCCACCCACTGAACCACCAGTGAAATAAAAGAAGAGAAAAAAAAATGCTTCTCAGATTCCCAGCTGCTCAGACGCCTGGGACAATTGCATGTGCCGCGGGACATGAGGACCAAGTTGCAATAATCGGGGGGGATGGTAGTAGTAGTAATCAGCTGTCAGAAAAGGCATACTGATTACTACAGGACCCACTTCCTCCTTTCTTCATATAATCCTTATCCCATTGAGGGTCTCCCTGATAATAAGGGAAAGCCTTCTGATCCCCTAAACATAATCCTTTAACCATATCCATATGAAACTCATTATTATCCCCATCCCTAGGAAATGGACTAGTACTTCTGATAGCTTCTGTCCATCCAGCTAGATGGTCTACCCAGGGATCTACCAAGTTAGCTGATCCTGTAACTCTAATCACAAAACATTTACATGTTTCGCCTACCTCCGGCAGAGGATAGGTTTTGCTTTGGCTTTGTCCCATATTAATAAATACAACAGGCGCTTGTGTGCTCACCTTCACACAAGTCAGTCCCGTACAAACAAAGAGAATAAGTGTCTGCGTGCTCAACTTCACACAGAACAATCTTACACAAACAAATAAACTTATACTTCTACGCAACAGAGAAGAAAAAGCAAACAATTTAGACAGAACACTGAACACCTTGTCAGGGAGCCTTTTTTTAGTTTCCTTGGGCACCTTTCAAAGTCCCTTTTTTCTCTTAGGGCACCTTTCAAAGTCCCTTTATTCTCTTAGGGCACTTTTCAGAGTCCCTTGTTTCTCTTTAACTGTCTCTCAGGGCATAATCTGTTATCCCTATGGGTTACTCTGGCCTTCCTTCGCCCAAGGTCCATCAGTGTTCCGTCAGCAGTTGCTTGAGATAATTCTGAGAACCACGATCTGTATGCTAGGTACGATTCAAAGAATGATCTAATTTTATTACAAATCATCTCTTGTATTTATACACCATGTCACACAAAAAACTAACACTTTCACACAGAAGGTTGGCAATAAATCTTGTGGTTCCTGCGTGAGTTTCCCATAAGTCTTGTTGCTGACCTTGCTACATGTGAACACATTTTTATGCTGAACCTGTTGACTAATCATATCCGCTTTTGCATCCAGGTTACCTGCTACCATCCGCACTGGCTGCTGTCACTTAGCCTTGCCATTGCCACCACTTGGGATCCCTGGTTTCAGGAAGCAGCTGTCGAGTGTCCCTGGACACTGGATGCCCCCCACCAGCTATGAAGCACTAACTACCACTTACTCCAGCTGCAGCATTTCGAGGTACTGTACATGACCACTGACTGTCTAATTTTTCTAGCGATCTATTACAGCTGCCCTGACTTTCTCAATTCAGATTGACATGTAGTGGAATAAAAAGTCTCATAGACTCCAGGGCTGGCAGAATCCCTCTCCCTGGGGCAGGCGTGGACTGGCCGTATGGCATACTGGGAGAGCTCCTGGTAGGCTGCCGCTTCCTCCTGGTCACTCTGGCAGTCTGGAATGTGATTCAAGCGCCACTCTGAGGCTATATATGTGGGTTGCAGCAGCAAGTCATGTGCTCAGTTCTCTCCTGCATACAGGCAGTCTGTCCTAAAGTCTTTGATACCTCCAGTCAGAGGCTGCAAACCCCAACTTGCAGGGGCAGGAAGTGTATCATCAACAACTAGAGAGAGAGAGTGATCTGCAGCAAGCACTCTTCTCTATGATCTCCAGCAGACATGTAATGTTCCATTCGCAACTCTGTTGTAACTGATCACTTACCTACATACTCCCCCTGGTGAAATCTTTACGCCCTGTCAAAGAGAAAATAAGTTTAAAGTCACCATTAGTTAGAAAAAAAAAAACTCCATACTCTCTCCTTTACAATGAATTGCTGCAAGAAAATGAGTCAGTAGTAATACATGCCATGAGTAGCAAAGACAGACAACATATTGACCAAATTGGAAACTGCACCTACTCAAGCATGATACAGCTGTGGCTGATTGATAAACCTGGGATCTCCCAAATTATCATAGGTAAAAATGGGTGGAGTATGCCTAACTGTTTACCCCATCCGTACTCCCCTCTGAGGTAGTCCAGTGTTTTCAGGCCCTGAACTAGGATTGTTAGTCATGGGCAGGGATGGTGCTGAATCTGTTGCAGGATTAGGCTTCTGTCTAGGTGTAATCACTGACTGAGGCACAAACTTTGAGGAGCTAGGACTCAAAGACTGTGGCAGGAGCAGTTGGGATAGTGACTTCAGGAACTGCAGTCCAACATTCTTGTTGGTATCTGGAAGGTCAGAAGTTGCATCTGCCTGAAGCTGCAATATCTTTTGAGCCATCTTCATTATCTATTTAAGGGATAGGCAGCAAGTGGTTTCGATGCCAGGCCTTTATCATACCTTGTGGACCCTTTAGCTTGTATACTGGGATTCCAGGCAACTTGTCCACTACAGTAAAAGTCTCTTTCCTCCAGTGGTCAGTCAATTTATGTTTTCCAGATGCTTCTGGTTTCAAGTTTCTATATGTCACATGGAGATCAAAGCATCTCTTATTTTCAGCATTTACTTTAGCTGTATTTTCTTCAACAAGGTGATACGCTAATTTGACGGAATGTTTGAGATGAGTCACATATTGATACGGGTTCTGATGCCTAACTTTAGCCCTAGCTCTCTTCCCAAGATAAGAATGTAGGGTAAAAATCCTGTACTCTTGTGTCTTGTGCTATTGTAGGTATATACCATAGCTTCAACCTTGCAGCTCTAGGACTGCTTGTCTTGGACTTCCAGAGTACCCAGCATATCAAGCAAGGTCCTGTTGAATCTCTTAGGGAGAGCATCACCCTCTTGGTGATAAGGCGTGGTTTGACTTTTTTGAACGTTCAGCAGCTGCAGTAGCTCTTTGATTAACTTGCTCTCGAAGTATCTGCCTTGGTCTGAATGCAATCTGTGGAGTAGACCATAATAGATGAAATACTTCTCCCAAAGCTCTCGAGTGATGGTGACTGCTCTTTGAGTAGTGAAAGCTTGAGCATAGGGATTAAAGTGGTCAGTCACCACTAATACATTTCCATTCCCTCTTGAGCCATTGTCAATGCAGAGGAAATCCATACAGACTGAATCCATGGGACCTAAACTCTCTAAGTGCTCCACTGAGGCAGCTTGAGCTGGCAGGGCTTTTCTTTGTAGATATCTGAGACATGGTCTGCACAAACTGGTCACAGTATCTCTCATCTTGGGCCAGTAGAATCGATCTTGAACCAGGCCATATGTTTTCTCATGTCCCAGGTCACCATGGTAATCATGCAGACTTCTGTAGACCTTCCTCAGGAAACAATTGGGGAGAACCAGTTGACGCCTTCCATGATGATCATGATAGAGCAGGCTTTTGCCTATCTCAAACTTCTGCCAATCTCTTAAGAACTGACCACACTCAGTGGGTAAAGCATTTTTCAACAGTGCAGGGTCTTTGGCATGTACTGCTTGGTATAGAGGTCCAATTAGCGGGCCAGCCTTCTGATTTGCTTTGGGGGTATGAAACAGTTCTCAAATGACCCCCAGTATAGCAGAATAGGCAAACATGTCTGGCACAGCCTCTGGCCCACATCCTATGGAATCAAATCAAGTCGCAAAATCCACTTGATCTTCTGTTACTGCAGTCATGGCACATATGGCTATAACACCAGGACTATGGAATTCTTTCTATTCAGTTTCTTCAGTAGCAGGAGTCAATCCTGACTGCCTAGACAGGGCATCTACTCTAATGTTCTTTGGGCCTGGTTTTTACTTCAGGGTGAACTGATAATTGGATAAAGCTGCCAACCAGCAATGTCCTGTGTCATCTAGCTTAGCTGTAATAAGAACATAGGTCAAGATGTTGTCTGTTCTTACTTCAAAAGTAACCCCATACAGGAAATCACGCAGCTTATCAACAACAGCCCATTTGAGCGCTAGAAACACCAACTTATGAACTGGATAGTTGTGCTCGCTGGGGGTGAGGCTTTGGCTAATGAAGGTGACTTGTCGAAGGCCTGGTAATATTCCTGGTGCAAAACTCCCCCTCAATCCTTCCAAGCTTCTGTCCACATGGAGCACATATGGCTTCTGGGATTCAGCGTACGCTAGCACAGGTGCTTCTGTCACATTCTTCTTCAACTGAGTGAAAGCCTATTGACATGCAGGAGTCCAAATGTTCCCAAAAGGGATCTTGGAAGACTTCTTTTGCTTCTCTGAAGCACTTACATCACAATTCAGCAGATTATGGAGAACTTAAGCTATTCTGAAATAACC
Organism: Gastrophryne carolinensis; assembly: GCA_027917425.1. Lineage (NCBI taxonomy): Eukaryota > Metazoa > Chordata > Amphibia > Anura > Microhylidae > Gastrophryne > Gastrophryne carolinensis. The sequence continues at coordinate 25,641,832 of CM051240.1, forward strand.
TTCTAAAAAAACGTTGATAATATCCACAAAATCCAAGGAAAGAGCGTAGATCCATGATGCTTCTGAGGTTGGGCCAGTTCACCACCACTTCAACTTTGGCTGGGTCAGTGGCCACTCCTTCAGCAGAAACAATGTGACCTTCGTAGGTAATTTATGAATTGCAGAACTTGCACTTCTCCGCTGACAGCTGCAACCCTTCTTCTCACAGGCGGTTAAGTAATCTCATGAGCCATTCCTCATTCTCTTCTAAAGTATCACTGAACACAATATGTCATCAAGGTACACAAGACATTCCCAGGGCGCAAGATCGCTCCATCAATCACTGAAATGTTGCTGGGGCACCTCTGGTGCCGTGTGGACTGCGAGTGAACTCAAAGAAACCCAAGGGACACCCAAGGTTGTCATCTTCTGATCTTCAGATGCCATGGGAACTTGGTAGAACCCAGATCGCAGACCTAATATAGTGAACCAACAGTTTCCATTCAAAGCCTCCAGAGCCTCTTCAATCCTGGGCAAGGTATACTGTTCAGGCATGGTTCTCCTATTCAGAGTTTGATATTCTACACATAGAGGGATCGATCCACACTTTTTCCTCACCACCACAATGGGTGAAGCATAGGGGCTTCCCTGATCTTTCATCAAGTGTAAGGTCTGTCTTAATTCATCCACATCTTTTGAGGCTATCCTTCAGGGTCACTCTCCAAACAGTGTAGCATTAGTTAGACGGAAGGTGTGTTGAGCACTCTTGGAGCAGCCAACATCCATATTTCTGGTAGGTTTAGAAGTATCTGTAATCTGTTTATGAAGGTGGAAATGTATTTTCCTTTCTGCTGATGGGACATTTGATAGCCAGCCACCATCTGCTCTAGATCATAGTATGACTCAAAGTGATCAGACACATAGGGCCTGATGCAGAGCCTCCTCTGAACTGCCCTTAAAACCCTCCGATTGTCCGGGGCTCCCGTTTGAATCGTGGCTCAAATGTGATGCAGAGCCTCCGTCGGAATGGCTCCCTAACTGATCCGTCAATTTCACTTTACTCGGAAAGCTTTTTTTGCTCTCTCGGGTGCCTTCAATTTGATCGGGGCTCCCGTTCACGTTCACACGGGCGGGCCGTTTTTCCCTGATTTTTCCTGCCTTTTTGAACGTACCTGCTTGGTTTCCGTCGTATTTGACCTTCCATTTTGGTGGTTTTAGCAAGTATACTTACATCTCCATGGCTCTTCAGTTGCCAATCTGGCTACACGCAAGCGCACATCCCTAAACCTCCATTGGAATATACATATGGCAACCACTGCCAATTTGACACATATATATATATATATTTCTGTTAAATTTTTGGTGTTCCTTTTTCCTTGCCATTAATGCATACCTTAATTCTTTCTGATTGTTTTTGATTTATTGTCCCATATCTAAACCTTTTGTGTAATGTAAATGTGTGATGATGTTGTGTGATTGTACATTTGCAGGAAAGACAACACACCAAATCTTTTTATTTGTTTTTAATTCCAACGTAGTTTTTATTTTTTTTTGGATTTGGATTTTTCATTTTTTTTTTTTTTTTTTTGCCAAAACTAAAAAACAATTACATTTTTAATGCAAAATAAAAAAACATTAGGCCTCGGGGTCTTGTGCCTGTGGTTTTCTAGTATCTGTGAATGCTAAACAACCTTAGTTTAGCATTGTTTTTATGGTTTGGTTGGGCGTTGTTTTATTGGGGCCCTTTTTAAACCGGACCTTCAGCGTGCTTTAATGAAAAGCCCAAACTCTTAAAAAACGATTCCGCAGCATCATCTGTTAAAAAAAGATACAAGGACCCACCATTAATCCACAAAATACATTAACAAGTTTCCTGGCCTAACTAAAGTCACTTTATTAACCTTTTGCTGCCTCACATTGCCCTAGTTCTGCTATCTGCATGTAGCCTAGTTTGTAGCTGCGTACATGTGTTAAACTAAGGTGGGCTGGTATGTAACGTGACAAACTAAGTTGTTTCAGACTATTCTTGCGCTTTGTTTTTTTTTAATTATAAGGAATGTGTGCGCGCACATAAACGCACGCTCGCATACTCACATCCATGATGATGTCGTCCTGCTCCTGTGTAAAGATGGCATAGCTCCTGGTATAGCTCTGACGTTCCCCCGCAGTGACGTGCAGGACATCCCAAATTGGAATGCCCCAGAGACATGATGCCTGTAACCCAGCCCTGGATTTCTTCACACTCCAAAGGGCTGGGTTACATGGGTTTTGGCCTGCTTTAAAACATCATGACCAAATCAGGTTAGGATGGAATAACCCACCTCCTTTACATTATTATTAAAGTAACACAGGTTCCCTCACATAAAGCAGAACAAAACCCAGAGCGGCCACTGGTCTTCCCCCTGGAAATCCCAGATCGGGATGCCCCACTGTGTGAAACCCTTTTTACTGAGACTTTACTCAGAAATGGCAGACTCCCTCTCTTAAAGCGGAACAAGCCATGATTAGTTTAATGACCTTTGCAGGCGTATATTGTAGTGCCCCCCCCAGTCTGATCAAGACAACGGAACCTCATCTTCAAGAGACCAAAGGCTCGCTCCACCACAGAGCGAGTCCTCCTGGGGCAGTATTGTAGGGCTCCTCTGCCTGTGAAGATGGGTGCAGGATTGGGGTCAGCAGCCAGGGGAGCAAATGATAGCCAGAGTCCCCCCCCCCCCCCCCAAAAACAAAAAAAAAAAATAAAAAAAGGTGTGCATTGCAACAATAGAAAAGAGGGACAAATAGGTGAGCGGGGTAGGGTTGGAGTAAAGGACATTTGTAATGAGCCTACATGCACATCCAACCTGTACACTCATTTAAAAAGTCTGGGGAATACTACTTACATAAGAGGGCAAGAACATGACGCAATAGGGTTCGATCCATTTAATTTAAAGTTAAAAAATTAGGCTAAAAAGATACTAACAAAAAAATTACCAAATAGTGTGTTAAGGGAAAAAAAATAAAAGACAGGGTGGGCAACCAATACAAGTTTCATACACATACCCAGTAAAGCGGGTGAGCTCAAATAGGTGCAGCCTGGTTTCTGCCATACTCAGCAGGACAAGACCGCGGAGCTGGCGCCGCTGATGTGCTCCAACAGAGGACTGCATATTATTGCCCGAGTGCAAATTGCGGCCCCGTTTCATTCGGAAAACAAGGCTCTGCATCACTGAAAAAAACGGAACAATGAACGAGGCGTCCGTTTTGCCGGGAAACAGCCTCGTGCGAGCCGACAATCGGAAAGGCGGCTGAGCGCACACCTGAGCGCATAAACGCACACTAAAATCAACGTAGCACCCTTTCCTGACCCGATCAAAGCCCAAAACCAACGGGAAAACGCACGGGAGAAGTGAACGGGGAGGCTCTGCATCAAGCCAATAGTCCGCTGCACTTGCTCCCTCATGAGTGTCTCGGTACAGGAGATCAATTCTCAAGCTAGTGACTGTAGACTTTCACTAACCCTCTGACGCTTGCCCTCTCCTGAGAAAGACCACTCTCTCAAGCTCTGAGGAGTGTGCTCTTTCCATACTTAGATATGTATTGCTTTTCGACATCTATTAATCCCACTTCGATCTCAGCAGTGCCTCCAAATGTAGGGCTGTTTTGGAAGGGGTGATGGTAAACACCCTACTCAAGACAGGCTATGGCGCTAACCTCTTGGTAACAAAGAGAAGCTGAGCCCTCACTGAGTAGAAGAGTGGGTTAAACGTTTGGTGTGGCAGTGCCTCCACCCAGAATAGGGCCCTTGCAACTAATAGTGAACACCTATCTGGGAAATAGATCAAGTTATCTAAGCAAAACAATTCATTTGGAGCAGAGGGACTACTGCTCACAGCAATAATTTACAGAAGATATTCACTGATACAGTAAAGTGTAACAGTACTAAGATCTTTATGTAGTAAAGGTTGACTTGCAAGTATAAACGTACCAGACACAGTATAACAACACAATGAAAGGCCCAGCTGGGGCTTTAGTTAGTCTGTGCACATATTCCCAGGGATTGATATAGTCTATAGCTGAATTCCTCCAGGAGAAAGACGACACAGGATGCAAGCTGCAGGAGCCCCTGATGTTGACTCGAGGAGATGATTCACTCTTGACATGCAGAAATTGATGATATATGCAGCAGCAGTTGAAGCTTCTCCACAAGGCACACCGCAGTTTAACAGGCAAGAGGTAATGAAGAAGTTTGGGAGAAGCAACAGAAGATCCCCGACGTGGCACCAGCAACTAGACATGCTGGAGAATAGTGTAGCAGTCTGGAATGTGATTCAAGCTCCACTTTGAGGCTGTATATGTGGGTTGCAGTAGCACAGCTCTTGGCAGCAAACCATGTGCTCAGTTATCTCCTGCATACAGGCAGTCTGTCATTAAGTTATTGATACCTCCTGTCAGGGGCTGCAAACCCCAACTTGCAGGGGCAGGAAGTGTATCATCAGCAACTAGAGAGAGAGAGAGTGATCGGCAGCAAGCCCTCTTCTCTAAAATCTACAGCAGGCATGTAATTTTCTGTTTGCAACTTTCTGGTAACTGAGCACTTCCCTACACTGGGACTAGCATTGCAATGACCGCATGTGCTGCATGATTGATGTCCTGCTTTGTTCCATTAACCTTTGCAGTATTTAACCAGACCAAGCTTATTATAGATGCTAGGTCCAGTGTTGTTCTGCTTCAAAGCAGACCAAAGCCCTAGTAACCTGGCTCTAAAAGACTCCAGGGCTGGGGTACAGTTTGGGTCCAATTTGGGATGCCCTGCTGTGTGAGACCAATCACCTATTACTATTTATTTATATAGCGCAATCACCTTCCGTATGCATAAACTCACCTTGGGAACGGATCTCAAGACACATGAGCGGGTCTCTGGTGGCTTCCTTGGCACTTCTATAGCTGATGCATCCACTAGCTGCCAACATATCAGAATGACTGTTGGCAGGTGTTTGCAGAAGATAGGAGCGCCCAGCAGGGTGCGACCAGCAAACAATTAATTCAGGACTTATTGCTGGGCCATGAATATTCACTGCGGTGATTTCTGATTAGTCAAGAGCCAGGGGAGCAGTAAGTAGACATCTGGGGGTTTCATACACAGGGGCATCCCAAATTTAAATTCCTGGGTTTTGCTTTAAAAATACCCCCAAGCACCCTTATTTGGGATGTCCCGGGGAAAGCTAACAGCCTTGGAAGGGTTTTCGTCCACTTTAAGACACACAAATCACAAGCCCTGTCCAGTCAGAAGTTTCAGCTGTGTGTCTGTCATTTCCTGACAAACAAAGCTGTGACAGGCACTTAGGAAATTCCAGGCGCCAAATTGAAACTTACAATGGGACCGGGCTTGGGATCTGTGTGTCTAATGATACAGTGCTGTACTTGAAAGCTTCACACATTGCCCGATAAGATGCACTGACATTTCCTCTCCACTTTTGGGGAAAAGAAGTGCGTCTTATAGGACGAAAACAATACATTAGTCACATATTTATTTTTTTGTAGCCCAGCATATAAAATAATTTCATTTGTACAGATGTTTAATGATAGTTGCCCTTTAAAGAGGAGAAACAACCCCCTCAAGCCTATTAGACTCTTGGACGGGTTGGTCTACCTCAAAGTGGGCCTCCCAAATTGGGATGCCCCTCTGTGTGAATCCTGCAGATCGCCCACCCACTTACCTCTTCCACAAGCCCACCCTGCATCTCTGTGCAGTGGCCGCATTCCCAGAAGAACTCTAGCTAGGCACTTATTGAGCAGACATTGAAAGATGCATGGATGAACCATGCCCTACTGCTGAAGAGGCCCTGTAGAAGGGTTCTACAGAGTTCACTGAGAGTTATTAAGAAATATAAAGAAGGGTGGGCTGGGTGTGTGAAAGATGCCAGGATCAGTAGCTCCTATCAGGAGCTGAACCAGTCAGCCAGTAGGAGTTGGGGGGAAGTAATGAGGGGGGCCATATAGGGCTATATATACTTTTGACAAAGTAGTTATTTTAGTTATGCTTTTTTTTAAAAAATAAACAAAATAAAATGTATAATGAACAAAACAGAAAAAAGATTCGGTAATGATGATGGTACTGTGTTATATGACTATATAGGATTATTCTCCTCACAGCTGGTGGGCGGTCTCCTCCCTTTTGGGTCTGAGTTTGCAGGTTAGATGAGAACTGAGGCGTAGAAAGGTGGCTCTTTTTTGAATCAAAATGAGCCAGGCTTGCCAGCGTGGGTGCGAGGGTGGCTATAATTTTAGGGGTAGCCAGACTGCCTTTATTTTGCACCCTGGAGGTTCGCCCTGTTGAGATCCGAGCCTAACAGAGATGGCAGCGGAGCTTAGAACTGCTTCCGCAGGAGCACTATCACTAGTTTTTCATGGGCACTTAGAATTAAATGGTAATTTGTATATAGGTAAGTGGTGGGGTAAGCAGTACAAGTGTAGTTAAAAAGTAGGTCTATGTTGTGCAGTTCTAAATTGGCAGCTGCTGTAAATATCGGCTGGGTGTCGGGGAGCGTCACCCGGACTGATCCAACTGCTCAGAGGGGGGCAGAACATGTTCCCTGCGCTGTGTGTGGCGAGGTGCAGAGCAGCATAGTGGAGAGGGCAGAGGAGGGGGGCGGAGTTTTAGTCCACCGCAGTGTTGATTTATGTTAATAGCTGTGCTAGGCAGTGTCCAGCATCAGGTGGAGAGTGTGTTGTATTTTGTTGAGATTAGCGAGGACATAGCGAGGCAGTGTCAGCTACGTGTCAAGTATCAGTGCTGGCTGCTGTCATAAAACTATTGCAACATTGTCTCAGCTTTCGAAGGTCATATAGATGAAACAGTGCTTACGTTTCAGCAAGTGATTTGGGTCAATGGTTAGTGTGCTGGTCTATGGAGCACAGCATTGTGAGTTCATATGCCAGTCCCTACACTTTTATTTTTTTGTTTAATTCAGAATTTTGTGTTTAAATCCTGTTTTTTTTTTTTTTTTTTTTCTCTACACATATTTTATTTTGACAGTTTTTTTTTCATGTTTCCTCTGCTGCAGTATCTTTCGTACCATTTTCCTTATGTACTTTAGTACTTTAGTACCATTTTCTCTTTCATATTCGTACAACACGTTTTTCCATGTATTCTTTCAGCTTTGTGTGTTTTGAGCGAAGCACAACCCAGGATTTTCACTTTCTGGGATGCCTCGCTATGTGAAATCCCCCAGTTTGTCTTGAAAACGTACCTTTCCCTGTCCCATGGCGCATGCACGGGCTCACATCCAATCAGCGCCGTTTGCTCGGCTGGCTCTGTTTGCACGCAGAGCATGGCAATTGAGAGCCTTAGCGGTAACATCTTTGGCCGCCCAGCCTATCTAAATGGCTATCTGTGGCAGCGCGCCTCAGCCCAGAGATGCTGAGGATGCAGCTACAGCTATTTACATTGCCATTGGAGCCAGGAAAAATGGTGGGATTTGTGGTGACCTGGGTGGCTTTTCACACAGTGGGGCATCCCAATTTAGGATGCGCCAGGGGGAAGGCCAGTGGCCAGCACTGGAGTCTTTTAGACCTCAGGGTCGGCCACTCAGAGTTTTGTTTCACATTAATACCTTTATATATACCTGCAGTCATTCAAAGCAGAATTTCCGTCGTTTTCAGTGAGTTTAGTTTATTTTGTAAAGATATTTGAGTATATTACATATTTGAGTCACCTGGTGATGTCATCACAGAAGCAGCACCTCACACACACAGCTGTTACCACCTAGTACAGCGCCTGCCTGTGAGGCTGTTGCTAGGAGACCAGTGGGCTAAATGATGCAGCTCACTGAATAAAACCCAGCAGATCCTCCTATTCAGCAAATGGACTGAGCCATTGTCATTATACAATTTAAAAGTAAGGCATATATTTTTTTTTCCTTTTTCTGTTGCCACAGTATTTATACACATGTTAGAAGCTATTGTGTGGCTATTTAATTATTTATCTTTCCTAATGCACATTTTCGCTCCTTTAAGGTGCATCAAGGATATTTCCTCCCCCGCAATTTTGCAGGTTTAGTTTGGTTGTTTGCCACTCAAAATAAATGGAGGAGTTGGAGATTTGTCTTGTCTTGTATTTATTTGTTCAGCTGGCGCCGAATAATTTGTATCATTCTAAAGATATATACGTTGTGCAGTATTTTATTGAAGGGAAGATAGGGTATAAGTGGGAGATTACATGGAGCTCCAGTACAATTCAAAGTTATTTATAAACTAAATCTCCAGTGCAGAACTTCCTGCAAAAACATGTGATACAAAAACAGTGGTATATGAATTATTTTTATTATTAACACAATTAACTAATTAAAATAACCAAATGGATGCAATCAGTTGTGAGCTTTACAACCATTGGTTAGAAAGAGATTTCCTTTCATTTACTTGTCAAACAGGTGGTGAAAATGTCTCTTAAAGGGTCAGTCCAGTATAATTCTTGTGGTTTATGGGAACAGCTGTGATGGGATTGCTGCAGTACGTCGTCTCATTAACATTTATTTAAAGGAGAAGGGAGTTTGTCAATAGAAGACAATGGGGCGGCAGCCGCAATAATCCTACCATGGCCGCTCCCATGAACCACAAGAGTTCTTTACACTGGACTGTTCCTCTAAAGGAGCATTATTGTAAAAAACAATCTAACAATACAAATCATGGTGGAATCAGGCAAAGCTTGTTTCTTCTTCTTTTACTGAAGGAAGAAGAATTAAGGGTGACAGGTTTGAGACTGTATCATTCTGTTTTTACAGGGGGGAGCTAATGGCCTGTCTCTAGGGCTTAGTCTGTGCTGGAATAACAGCTTATTGCAATAGCAATTCTTCTGATGATTGTAGAAGATTTTACCCATCATGCAATGCTTCAAGCAGATATTAGAGAGGACAGGCAGTTAGAGGTGAGCAGTTCTCCCCTTCAAAAGTGGAACGGTAGGTTCCTTAACCTGCCAGCCCTGGATTTTCTGCCTTACTGTAAAGACAATAGGAAGCTTAACAGGATTTTTTTCCACAAATGGGGTATAAGTGATCCCTCCTCTTGTTAACCAGCACGTTAATATATGCGATTATGAATGATACAGCTGTAATTTCAGTCAAATAGTGCCCCCCCCCCGGCACCCTACCCTGGCACAGAGGCAGGACAGGGGAGTTGAAAAGAAAAAGACCACTTACCATCTCCTCGGGCCCACGCCACTGCCCCTGTCTCTGTGCGGTCGCCGCATCCCCCGGGTCCCACCCATTCACTTGAATGGGCAGACAGGAGCATGAGTCGGGGGATGCAGCTCTGTGCTTTCATGCAAGATGGCGGCCCCCAGGATCCGAAGCACCGGGAGAGCGTCAAGGGCCCATGGATAAAGTAATGGTTCTTTTTCTTTTTAATCCCGCCCCGCCACTCTACCCTGGTGCTGAGGCAGGACAGGGGGCACATTTTGACTGAAAAAAAAATTATATATATGTATAGTATGGGCCCCAGTGGGCTAATACTTGGTTACTTAGCACGACATACTGATAAACTAGAAACAAAATACCTTCAATTTTACTAATACTTCTTCCAGTCTGTAAAGGCACAGCAGCCCTGCCCATCCCCCACCCTCGAGGTGTTCTGCTTTGGGATAACCAGTTGCAAAAAGCACCTTAGGAGGCCGGGAAAATGTATACTACCTGGAGCAGGTGATAAACATTATGAAACAGGAACACTGAAGGATGAGTATTATTCTCCCCATATTCAGACAGGAGCCCCAAACTGGTCTGGCATAAAAAGGCCCTATGGCCTTTAGTAAGCTAAAAAGCATTATCCAATCCTAACTCCTTAGACCTTCCTCACCCATAATGCCCAGCCCATTGCTGTCTTGTCCTGCAGAGCTGCACAGCAGGGCTCCTATCAGGGCAGGACAGCCAAGAATCCAGTATGGGACGCAAAGCCTCACCAGAGGGCCCTACTGGCTACAACACTATTGCTACCTTCATTGCCATTATATAGGCTGCATTTTGCCTATATATAACCTATATGTGATGTCTGAGCCCCAGGATGATTTGCCTGGGGTCCAATTCAACATAGGGTTCAGCCATCACATTTAGGTTACCAAGGGGCCCAGACTTTGTACAGCCTATACTGTCTGGGACCCTCATAACCTATAATGTTATAGCGGGCCCCTTCTTTAATGTAATTACATATATAGTCTGAATACTGGGGAACTCCTGGCTACCCTGATACCGGGTTCAAACTAAGGGCCATCAGATACAGGATGGGGGGTGGGCGGGGCAACGAGGGCCCTGACAATGCACAGGAATGATGAATGACAGTCTCATCTTCCAATCAGAGAACTGTCAATTATTAAGCCTGGCAACTGCAGCCAGATAGAAGTACCAGCAACTTATGTCCCTGCTCCCATGGCAAGCCAGGACCACCACCTCCTCAGGGGTTAGGGCGCAGGGATTCTGTTTTTATGCAAATTAAGGGGTGCACCACTGTATCCTAAAATGATGTGCTCACTCCTCAAAAATCCAACCCATATCTATAGGGGTGGCCATGAAAATCACGCCTCCCTCCCCATGAGGAGCACCAAAAAATTAATACTAACAACCTATATATTCAAAAAATATATTTTATTAATACATGTAAATACTAAAAATATACAAAACACACACAACACAGGACAATTAAAACCAAATAGCAGGTCCCTAATAAAATAACTCTAAATATGTAGTATCAAGCCAACCAAAAAATGGGTAATCTACTGTAAATAAACTGCGATGCGGGCGCTCCAAAAAAAAGTATAGAATAAGAATGGGCAGTATTGTAACCGTAAAAAGGATACAGGAGTCTGTGTCCTTCACCCTTCTGAAGCCGCATGGGGGCGGCGGGCGCGGGTGGCCTGGGTTTCTTGCGGTCCCTATTCTGATGTGATGCTGGCTATGCCTCCTGTTCATACGGGCACTGGTAGTATCTTTTTCAGACTGTGCTGACACCTTTCTATTGTTTTTTGTGATCTTGGTATTCTCATCATTTTTCATATTGGTTCATACATTTTTTGGGGATTAGATGTGGGGGTAGTAGTCATATTTATTCTGATTTATTTAGTACACATCAATGAGTTTATTTAATTATGGTGGAGTTTTATGTCATACTTATGTCATATTTATAATTGTTACATGTCTTATGGATTTAATTTAATTTAATACATTTATACACTTTTTATGCACTTTAATTAATCAGCGGTTATTTTGTTCACAGGTAATTTTTTGATTTGCACTGTGTTTTGTTTATGATGGTTTATGATGGCTTTGCACTTTAGCATGTAGCACTTTATTGTTGCAGAGTTCCTGCATAGGGTTTGAATAGTAGGCGTTGTCTATTTATCCATTATTTGTATCATTATTTAGCATTATTGTTGTATATATAGGACCTCTTTGGGTCTGCTTTGGTGCCGGCACGGGTACCGGGGTAAGTGGGTGCAGGGATTTATTATCCCTGCGTTCACAGACTCCTGTATCCTTTTTACGGTTACAATACTGCCCATTCTTATTCTATACTTTTTTTTTTTGGAGCGCCCGCATCGCAGTTTATTTACAGTAGATTACCCATTTTTTGGTTGGCTTGATACTACATATTTAGAGTTATTTTATTAGGGACCTGCTATTTGGTTTTAATTGTCCTGTGTTGTGTGTGTTTTGTATATTTTTAGTATTTACATGTATTAATAAAATATATTTTTTGAATATATAGGTTGTTAGTATTAATTTTTTGGTGCTCCTCATGGGGAGGGAGGCGTGATTTTCATGGCCACCCCTATAGAAATGGGATTCTGTTTTTAGTTGGACATTAACTTTAAAGTAGCTCAAAACCCAAACCACCCGGCTCTAGAATATATGAATAAAAGCTGTTCACAGGGGCATCCTGATCTGGGATTCCTTGCTATGTGAATCCCCCCCATAATCTTTCTTTTTATTATTTCTCCAGCAGTATCCCCAGCACCCCTCCATCTGACGTGCAGACCCCTGCCAGGAATATCTGAATAGCTGGTGGTGTGGGCGTGTAGCTGGAGAACGCAGAGTTCCCCAGAAAGCCTTTCATTTAGCAAGGATTGCTGGAAATAATATGCACGGCGATCAATGCTGATTGGAGGCGAGCCCGCACATGCATAATGGGAGCAGGGATCAAGGTAATATTTTGGGCAATCCCTGGTGTTTCACACAGTGGGGCATCCCAAATGGGGAAATCTATAAAGCAGACCAAAGCCAGGAGAGTGAAAATATACTTTAAAGAGTAAGTTCATGTTCGATTTAATTTTTGAAAGTGTATATTTCTGTGTGGCAAAATGGTGTCTTAAAGGTACTGAGCTGATCTGGCATTTTTAATTTTTTTCAGCAAATGTGTGTTTTATGGAATCAGTTTTCATCTGTTGCTATTGGCACCAAGTGCAAACATGGTGTCTGTTGCCAATATGCCAATAGCACCAGATTGCAGATAGTTGCACAGAACACTGCTGCTGGGCTTGTGTAAGATTAAGTGAGCTCACTCACCTCATCAGTGACCATAGCAGAAGTGTTCTGTATGTACAGAGCTCACTTCTCTCTTCTTGGTGTATGTTGCCAATAGCAACCAACTGGAAACCGTTTCCATAAAACCCACATTAGATAACATAGGAAAAAATGCTAGATCAGCTCAGCACCTTGAGCACATCCTTTTACCACAAAAAAATGTACAGCTTCAAAAATTCCATCGGAAGTGGACTTATCCTTAAAGCTTTCCTCCATAAAATGACTAGACTCCTTGTTTAATATGCAGCAGCGGGGCATCCAGCTCGGGCTCCCATATTGTGCATCGGCGCCACTAAACTACAGAATGGGGCAGCCTGCAAACTCACCTCTTCCAGGTTGTGGGACCCACATGACCTGCAAGCAAACTATCAAGGCAGAAAGCGGGCAAACACATTACTGTGCAGCTGCTGGCCGTGCAAGCTGATAGGCTGCTCCACATCTGCCATGAAAGGATCCCGGAAGAGGTGAGTTTCTGGGTGGCCCCCGATCTATAGCAGTGCCAATGCACAGTGGGGGAGATCTCTATCCGGGTTGCCTCACTGCTGCATAATAGTAGTAGTAGTATTACTACTACTAGTAGTAGTAATAATAGTAATATGAGGGTGAAAATCCTGGGTTTACTCTGCTTTAAAGTGGACCTTTTACCACCAACTGGCTGACTAGGTCCCCCTGGGGCATCCCGATTTGGGATGCAACCTATGTGAACCCCGCGCAGACCTGCAATCACTTACTTTTCTAGCGTTCTCGGGCCACACGCATCACTCGGCCTCCCACAACGCTTTATGATGAGCTTTAGTATGCATAAAGTGCTGATTGGACGAGAGTCCGCACATGCCTTGGGAATATAGGAAAGGTTGTGTGGGCAATCATGGGGGGTTTTACACAGTGGGGCATCCCAAATCGGGAAGCTTCAGGTAAACTGAGCCATCACCAGGATAGTTAAAATCCTGGTGATAGGTCCGCTTTATGATGGGTAGTGGCATTCATGATGAATTGGGAGACATAATTCTATTTGGAACAATGGTCCATTCCATAGCAATGGCTGCAAGCATCCTAGTCACCCCCCTCTACACCCATTGCCACAATGCAAATGCTGTCCATTCAACTGCTCATTTGTCTTCAGCTTGAAAATGAGGAGGTAAGTGAAGCAGAACGGAATTTCCTCATATTCCAGAATCTCTTTTGTTCGGTACAGAAATTTGGGGATCTTCCTGCGCCTCTTCATGCTTGCGATCTACAGAAGAAGGTGAAACAGAAAAGAAGAAAATACACATTAACATGCCAGTTTGGCTTTGTAGATCACCAGCTAGATATTGAGGTAAATTACAGCTGGCCTAAAGTAAAACTAAAACACACTGAATCAGGCCTTCGGTACAAAATTTACTTTAGCTCCCTTTTCAACATTTCCATGAGGAGATCCTAAATTATGATGCCCCTCCAGGTAAAGACTCAAAAATGGAATGGAAGTTTGTTTGCTAGGGGGCAGGAAGTAGCTGCACACTGAAGTGAATTATGTCTCCTGTTGGAGCGGCTGGTGCATGTGTGCTCTACCAGACCCTCCCTGGTATAGAGTTGACAGGAAGGGTATAGGTCTGCTTTGAAGAGACACTACATTAAACAAAAAAAGGTTTCCTTCCCTGGTGCACAGTCACTTGGCATACATGCTTACTTGTTGTGCGCACACCCAGGCATTCAGATTGCGGGGCTGAAGGTTGCATGCACATATGAAGCACAGGCAGAACAGGGAGAGCTGCCCTCCCCATATGCCGAGCTCTGCATTAAGTTCATGCTCAGATTGGGAGGGGGGAACTGGTGCCTGCTTGGTGCTCAGCATATTCTTAGGGGGATGCATTACTGCTTTGCATATCATACATTTAAAGGCTGGTGCATTGGGAGCAACCAGTCACATGACATGATAGAAGATTTTTTACAGAACTTGATCTGAATAACAAAAACAATTTACCTTGCAGATGGAAGTAAAATACACACAGTGGGATATGGGCACAGAACCATTGTATGCCCCAATGATGTGGGACACAGTTTAGCCATACCAGTGAAGGATGTACTCTAAGATCTAGAAGGAGGGCTCTTATCTGTGAAGCGTCTGACTGCCAAAGGACTTACTGCGAAATTCTTAGGTGACAAGTGTTCTATCCTGGATGGTAAGCAGACCATAGCGAGTGCCAAGCTGGATGACCATCTATATCACCTCAACACACCTCTGACAGCATCCCCTTGTCCAGTTCAAAGCCAGAAAAGCAACACCTTCTAAAGTCAGTCAGAATAGAGACCACATGACCTAGTTCACAGTGATGTACATGGTCCCCTAAACCCACCTGGAGGCAACAGATACATAGTGACTTTCATAGAGGACTATTCAAGATTCACAGTCATTTACCTAATGCAACACAAGAGTGAAGTTCTCTACAAATTACAGGACTATGTAGTAAAAGCAAGTAACACGTTCCAGAGGAAACCCCTCATACTTCAAAGTGACAATGGAGGTGAATTTACAGGACACAAAAGTACAAGAGTACTTAAAACTGAATGGAATAGAGCATCAAAAGACGGTCCCATACATAACAGAGCAACATGGGGTAGATGAAAGAAAGAACAGAACTGGGACTGAAATGATCAGATGTATGCTAACAGTCTCTGGACTACCACAAAAATACTGTGAGGCCGCAATGACAGCCACTTATTTGCAAAACAGACTCTTTTCTAGGACAGTGGAGAAAATGCAATATGAACTGTGGCACAATGAGAAACCAAGTGCAAAACACCTAAGATTCTTTGGATGCAAAGTGTTTATCCACATTCCAGAGGAAAAACGCACCAAACTCCAAAACAGAGCATTTGAAGGATACAGTGACAATGTTAAGGGTTATAGAATCCTAAATCCCAAAACAGACAAGGTTACCATTAGCAACAGCATAACTTTTGTTGACTATCTGAAGGAACAATGTGATGAAACTGAGGAAGTAAGAACAGAAGAGAAAACTGACGCTAATTAGCCATCATCTGTAACTTCTAAACAAACAGTTGAAGTGAACGCAGTACCTACTAGTACTGAAGAGCAGACACAAGCAAGCTCAGAAACAGAACCAAGACGCTCAATAAGAGAAAACAGAGTTAAGCCACTTGTATGTGTTTCATACAAGGCAAGCACTGCCACTACCAATGAACCTGCAACTTGGGAAGACATATCTCAGCTTTCAGAAGGAGAAGCCAGCAAACAGATACAGGATGCAAAGGAAGAGATAAAATCCATGCATGACACTAAAACATGGACACTTACAGAACTACCACCTGGAAGGAAAACCATAGGTTGTAAATTGACTTTTGAAGTGAAATACAAAGCAGATGGCACAGTGGAGATATACAAAGCAAGACTAAGCCTCAACTGTTGAGAAGGGGTGAAAAACTGTGCAACAGCTTACAGCTTATCCACATTTATGAAAGTAGATGGCACGTGTTGTATTTCCTGTACATTGAGCTGTGATCACTATGATTGGTACTTCTTTTTCCTATCTGTGTTATGCACCATGTAAGGTAACATTCTCTTACTGCATTCATGTTCCAGTAAAGCAAGTCCCTGTTATACTGCTAATATCTATCTGGATTATGACTCCACTGCACCCAGCATTAACACTCTGCAACAGGAACACACTAGCTACTCTGCATATGAATTATTAGGTGAGAAGACCCAACGGCTGCTCTGCTTTTAACTGTTGGGTGGGGGGACCTGGTAGCTGATCTGCATATTAATTATTTGGCTGGGTGATCCACTAATTGCTCTGCATATTAATTATTGGGTGGGAAGACCTGCTAGCTGCTCCTCATATTAGCTATTGGGTGGGAGGACCCGCTAGCTGCTCTGCCTGTTCATTATTGGGTGGGAAGACCTGCTAACTGCTCTGCATATTAATTATTAGGTGGGAAGACCCGCTAGCTGCTCTGCATATTAATTATTGGGTGGGAAGACTCGCTAGCTGCGCTGTATATTAATTATTGGGTGGGAAGACCTGCTAGCTGCTCTGTGTATTAATTACTTGGAATATACACGCTACAGGCTCTGTATATTAATTATTGGGAGGGGACCTTCTATCTGCTGACACAGAGTTCAGCTTAGATGACTATATTTTTTTTTTTAATAATTCTGTGTTTATTAAAAGTTTTCCAGAAAAGAAACAAAGAACACATTTTTCAAACAGTACAAACGTAAGATAGCCAAGGAATGTACAATGTCAGTCTATGCTAACGCGATATGTATCAATTAGAACAGTACAAGGGACATCACAAATCAACCACTGAAAACACACAGTAAGTCCTTCTAAACAAGATCTGAACAGTCAGGCTAGTGGCTGTCTGTAAGATAACTAGCATCGACATTGACCTAAAAGGAACAAGTGGGAATGAGGATGAGAAAAACCAGAGGTGAGAAGGGGAAGGGGGGAAGGGGAGGGAAGGCAGTGGGGGGGATATGGGAAGGGGCAGGGAGGGACGAGGGGGGGGGGGAGACAAGGAGAGGAGGCTCCCCGATTCTGTCCATGTGAACCCGAGATCTTTAGTGATACACCACGGCCCAAGCATCAGCAGTAGTCAACCCAGATCAGCGTCCGAGCCAGCCCAACCGTAACCGGCGCGTCACACAGAGGAAGTAGGCCGAAGGGGCGGAGGACTTTGTTGTGGGCAGAGGAGCTCCTTGCCTTCCGGGGACTCCATGAACACCATCCAACCATACCAGGTGATAGCAAATTTCTCATGTGTGCCGTCGTGAGAAGACATAAGGCTTTCAAACCTCATGATATCGTTCACCCTGCGGCACCACATGCTTATAGAGGGAGGTTCCCTGTTCTTCCACAACTGTGGGATGCAGCATTTTGCTGCATTCAGCAAGTGACAAGTTATGGAGTTCCTGTAACGCTTCAGAGGAATCTCCGAAACGTGAAGGAGGCAAAGGGCAGGATCGTCAGGTATTATTGCTCCCGAAACTTCCTCCGTGACCCTTCTGACCCGGTTCCAGTATTCCTTAAGCAAAGGGCAGGACCAGAAAATGTGCAAGAGATCCCCCCTCTCACCGCCACACCTCCAGCAGTTTGGGGAGACGTCAGGGTACCACCTGTTCAGGTCCGATGGAACTCTGTACCATCTTGATAGCAATTTGTATCCACATTCTTGAATCCGGGTACAAATTGAGGACCTGTGCGGCAACGCCAAAATCCTCCGACGCTGCTCAGGGGTCCATGATGCGCCAAGGTCTCTTGCCCACCTTCCCAAGTAGGGGGGGTCCTCCAGGTCGGGCGGGGCCACAAGGAGTCTGTATGTCCTCGAGAGGACGTGTCTCTCCGCTTCAGTGCTGCGGCACATTTCCTCGAAGCTCGTAAGGATCTGTCTACCCTCCCTGTGGTCCCGCAGAGTGGCCAGGAAATGACTTAGCTGCATACATTGCCACCTGGACCACTCCGGGATCCCGGCCCCCCGAGCCAGTTCACCCAGGTCCGCCCAGCCTCCCTCTCTGACAAAATGGCCAGTAGTGTACATATTTGCAGCGATCCAAGTTTTCGCCTGTAGGCCCTCACATCCAGGCGCAAAGCGCGGGTTCCCCAATACGGGGTACATAGGAGAGGGGGGGGGGAGATCCCCTGGCAACGGAAAGTGGCTCCACATACCCTAAGCGTGGGGCCTATGGTGGGGTGCTGCCCCCCGAGTTTAGCTCCCTCGGCCGCCACCCACGGGGCACCTTTTAGTGGAACTGTAAGGAAGCTCTGCTCCAAACCGACCCACTGCTTGCTCCGGCCATGGACACACCAGTCGACCACTCTACTGAGGTGAGTCGCGGCATGATAGAGTAATGGATCAGGGACACCAACGCCCCCTTGGTCCTTCACTCTGGTTAGAATCTCCCGCCCCAGCCTCGGTCCCCGCCCAGCCCAAATAAATCTGGAGAACACCGAACGCACCTTCAGGAGAAAGGAGCGGGGAACAAGCACTGGGAGAGCCTGCAGGAGATAGAGCAGACGAGGCAGGAGGGTCATTTTGACCGCATTGCACCTCCCGAACCATGAGAGCCTCCCTCTACCCCACCCAGCGGTCTCCCTCTCAAAAGCTTTCAGGAGCGGGGGGAAGTTGAGAGAGTATATTTTCAGGAGGTCACTACTGATGTTGGTCCCCAGATACTTAATGCTACTGCTGGCCCAGCGGAACGGGAAGGAGTTTTTAATGTTTTCAAATCTACGGGGGGGAATGTTCACATTAAGGGCTTCGGATTTCTGGAAATTGATCTTGTAGCTTGAGAGGTTCCCATACTCCCTGAGTTCCCGCATAAGATTAGGAAGCGAGACTTCTGGATGGGACAGGCAGAAGATCAAATCGTCTGCGTAAGCCGCTACCTTATAGTGGCCCGACACGTTCTCCACTCCCCGGACGTCTGGATTCCCCCGCACCCTGCACAAGAAGGGCTCAAGAGACAAGACAAAGATCAGGGGCGACAAAGGGCAGCCCTGTCTTGTCCCGTTCCTGATTGCAAACGGATCAGACAGATACCCATTCACTCTCACCGACGCCGAGGGGGAGCTGTAAAGGCTCCTTATCCAACTCATCATGTTTGGGCCGAGTCCAACGTGGCTAAGCACCGATGACATGAAACTCCAGTTCACCCTGTCGAAGGCTTTCTCGGCGTCGGTAGAGAGCAAAAGAGAGGGCATGTTCTGCGCCTGCACCAGATGGATCATATTTAGAACCTTAGTAGTGTTGTCTCTGGCCTCTCTGAGAGGCATGAAACCCACCTGGTCCAAACCTATCACCGTGTGCAGGTGCGGGGCAATCCTAGTCGCCAGGACCTTAGCAAATAGCTTTACGTCCGCGTTAAGGAGTGAGATAGGTCTAAAATTACCACAAAGGTTCAGGTCCTTCCCCTCTTTGGGGATGACCACTATGTGTGCTCTAAGAAAGTCTACGGGGGGGGGGGAGGGGACCCCTTAATAATAGAGTTCAACATCTGAAGGAGCTTAGGGCCCAAGATGGGGAACAGCTTTTTATAATACTGGAGATGCAGTCCATCGGGGCCCGGCGTCTTGCCAGCGGCTGAGTTGGCTAAAGCGTTATGCAGCTCCAGCATGGAGATAGGGCTCTCAAGCTCAGCGCATATCTGGGCCGGAAGTTTGGGCATCCCCGAGCCCTCGATGTACCGCATGCATTTCCTTGCGAAGCCTCCCTCCCCCGGTGTAGGCAGATTATAAAGGTCTTTATAGAATTTGCGGAAAACCTCAGCGATAGCTTCCACCCTGTGAACCATTTTCCCCTCAGGGTCCGATATTTTGGGTACGTACGTTGTGGCTCTCTCCGCTCTCAGGGCCCTAGCTAGCATTCTGCCACATTTATCTCCAGACTCATAAAAAGCCTGCCTACATTTCGCCACTTGGGCTTTCAGCCTGTCGAAACAGACTGTTTTCAGTTTTTCCCTCAACGACGTGAGGGTCGTGAGGTGGGCTGCTGCCAAAGATTCTTTATGCAGGGCCTCTAGTCTCCCAATCTCCTCAAGGAGGCGCGCAACACACTCAGCTTTTTCCTTTTTAATTCGGGGACCCTGACTAATTAACACCCCCCTAATAAAACATTTGTGGGCCTCCCAAAGAGTTCCGGGTGATACCTCTGGGCTCGTGTTCAGTTCAAAATAGTTCTTAAGTTCTTTCTGAACCACCTCAAGAACCCTCTGGTCCTCCAGCAACGACTTGTTCAGCTTCCAAGACCAGCTTCTAGGGATGGGATTAGGGTCTCTGAGCGTAATCGTGATAGGCGCGTGGTCGGAAAGGGTAATGCTGCCAATTGAGGTGTCATCCACTCTACCCAGCTGGCCGTGCGGAATCAGGAACAAGTCTAGCCTAGAATAGGAATTGTGAGGGTGGGAGAAGAACGTGAAATCCCGTGTGGTTGGGTGCTGTATTCTCCAGGGATCCACCAGCTGGAATGAGTTAAGGACTTTCTTAAGGCGCTTCAGTCTAGGGTACGCCAAATGGGGGCCCCCCCTGGAGGTGTCCAAAAGTGGGTCCAGTGTCAGATTAAAGTCCCCCCCCCAGAATGAGTAGCCCCTCCCGAAATTGACCCAGGGCCTCTAACATGCCTTCTATGAAGGAGAGTTGCCCTGAGTTCGGGGAATATATGTTAGCTAAAGTAACCAGCTCAGATCGTATCTTCCCCTTGACAAAAAGCCATCTGCCCTCCTGGTCACCCTTATAGTCTACAAGTTCCCAAGCAACGGATTTGGCAATCACAGTGCTGACCCCCCTGGATCTAGAGTCAGGGGAGTAACTGTGGTAGGACCTGAGGAAGTTCCTATCACCCAACGAAGGTGGATTGGCCGCCCTGAAGTGAGTCTCTTGAAGGAAGCCTATATGGGCACCCAAACCCCACAGATTCCTTAAGATCACCTTTTCTCCGGGCTGTTCAACCCCTTGGCATTTAGGGAAACCACTTTAGTTCCAGACCTCCCTGCCCCCCCCCCCCCCGGCTCGTCAGGCCGCCAGATCTCCGTGATGGGGAGGTCTCAGTCATCCTAGTGGAAAGAGTTATGCCCCCTGGAACGGGACGGGTGGGTGAGACAAGGGAAGGTAAGGGAAGGGGAGACGGGTAGAGGAAGGACAAAGAAAATTACTTAAAGCGGACCTTCACTCTAAATAAGAGTCTATCTTATATGTTTCCCACACCCTGTACATACAGATTGCTCACATTAAAAATCATCCTACCTGCATCTACTGCATTTTATAAGCCTTTAAACATCCAAGATGGCGGCTTATGGAAGCTGCCATTTTTGCAGGCAGCCTGCAAACAGGAAGTGCCTGCAAACAGGAAGTGACTGTGCTGCTCTGCATTCTGGGACTGCTGACCTTTCCCTGACCCCAGCTCTGCTCTGTCTGAGCAAAGCACAGCTATAACCCGCCCCCCTGTACCTTATCCCACTCTCCTCTCCTCAGTAAGTGTGATGCTTCTGAGTCAAGATGGCGGCGCCCGTATCCTAAATTCCCGAACAGAGTTGCAGCCCAGTGGGGGAAAGTATAATAAATTAGTGACTAAACATGTAAAATATATTAATTTTAGATGCTGAGGAATTGTTTTTTAAGAGTTTGGGCTTTTCATTAAATCAGGGTGAAGGTCCGGTTTAAACAAGAACAAACAAATAGAAACACTAAACAATCCTATACGGAAAAAAAACAAGTCCCGAAAAGTCCAGCGGACCCACGGGCTGACCCTATCGGGGGGAAAGGTGTCTGTCGGCGCGGAGCTGGGACAATAGTCACCCCCTCCCGCACCAGGCCAGAGAATCAGGCGGTGGGTTTGCGGCCCACCGACTTGCTAGAGGCGTGCAGCAAACCCAACGCAAACATAGCTCAACCAATAACCATATAAATTGACATTAAAATAGCAGCAGCACAGAACGCAACTCAAAAGACCTCAAAGTTCAAGTCTCTGCATCATAAGGTCTCGCCTGGCTTTCCCTTGCGCGGCGTCGGCTCCCCGATCTTCTTGGGCCTCTAGGGCCCCTCCGAGCGGCACCCCCGGGCTGGGGGGGGGCAGAGCCACCCTAGCTGCCAGCCAATCAGGGACTTCGACTGGCTCACACTGGATAAAGACAAAGAGACCAGGCAAGTCCTTGGGTGATTTAACCAAAAACGTGTTGCGGTCCTTGCGAACTATTAAATGGAAGGGGAAGCCCCACCTGTAGGCCGCATTAGTAGGGTTCTTCGCGACAAGTCTTGCATAATCTGAACATTCGCCCCATCAATATCAACATTCCCTTTCCTCCAGGCACCACGGGCAATGTCTTCCTTCAGGGAGTAGCGGTGGACCCTGCAAATCACATCTCTTGGTCTTGAGGGGTCCGGCCCCAGGGGACCCAGGGCCCTGTGTACTCTGTCCAGCTCAATTGGGGTGGCAGGGTCCCTGTCCAACACAGAGTTGAAGATTGCTGTTACAATGCACCTCAAGTCCTCGCCCGAGGAAGCCTCCAGGATGCCCCTCAGACGCAAGTTGTTCCTCCGGCTCCGATTCTCCACATCATCTAGGTGAAGCATTTGGGACTGAAGAAGAGCCTCCTGGAAGTCACAGCGCTCCTCCAGCGCTTTAAGTCGATCAACCCCTCAATGTCGGACCTGGTGGGTAGGCCCCTCAATAACGAGATAGTTTCCAAATGGATATCCGCATCCTTGGAGGGCCCAAGAGGCACACTTATATCGCCCAGACCACCGGACGTCGATGGGGCAGCGGTCGACTGCAGCGACCCGTTAAGGGGAGAGCGAGTCCAGGGGGCCCAAGGGTCGTCTCCCCGCTCCGGAGAGAAGCACGGCTGAGAGGGTGACATCGGCGCCGGACTGGATCTGGCTGTGGGCCAGGGCACTTCTGGGGATGGCAACAGAGGCGGCGTCGGGGGGCTCAGGTGGGAGGAGCTTCCCTGCCGCACTATTATTTCTGGTTCCAAGGGAGGCGGGTGTCGGGGTCTTGGTGTCCTCTGGGGGAGACTTGCACAAGGGGAGCTCTTCATAACTGGTTGGGCACTGCGCCCCTGGGCCAGATCCCCACTCCTCTCTCCCCTTGCAGAGAACGCAAACCTCTGCAGACCAAGGCTCCCTGGCGTGCTGGTATGTTGCCCAGGAAGCATCTGCTGCTGGAGGGGGGGGGTAGGGGGGGCACACCAGAGCAGGCAGGGGATGTGCTCCCCGGGAGAGGCGACGGGGGCTCAGCTGGCATGTGAGGTGGGGGGGGGCGCAGGCAGCTCCTTCATTATGTCAGGAGCAGAGGTTTGATAGGCATTCATCGCCACTCCCCCTCCCTTTCCCCTCTTCCCCGCACTATCGGTGCTCACCCCAGTGCGCAGGTCCCGACTTCTGGGCTCTCCCGCCCCTTGCGTTGTCTCCGGGGACTCGATCGGGTCTTCGGAGGCCCCGCCCCCTCGCGTCACGGGCGCGTGCCTCCTCGTCTCGGCGGGCGCCATCTTGGTGCACCCCTCACCATTCGGGGCAGTCATCTCGGCCTCCTCCTTCCCGCCGGAGTGACCGGGGGGCAGTCGCGTAACAGGCGTCCGCTCCTCCGTCTCCGCACCCCGCTCCCGGTGCAGCACATCAGGCGGGCTCGTCATCTGCGCGGTCTCCTCCAGCAAGGCAACGCTCGTCTCCGCCGCCATCTTGGTGCACCCCGGACCGGGGGCAGCTGAAGTAAACGCCCGATCCGCGTCCGGTAAGTGTCGGGTGTCTCTCTCCTCGACCGACCTCGATCTCCGCTGGGGTCCTCTCACCTCTTCAGGGCCACTCAGCTCACCCTCCGCAGGGAAGTGCAGCGCCATCTTGGCGCGGCGGCACTCCGATCTTTCTTTCTGTAAAGCTGAGGCTTGATGGCGAGGGGGACCCTTCTTCACTCCCCCTCCCCTCCTCTGCATGTTCCTCCGCTTTGCCATCAGGTGTATGTTGGGTCTGCTGCAGTGAAAACACCTGGTAGTAGTGCACTGGCGCGGGAGCTCAGGGAAGATGCCTCCTCACAGCTCCATGTCTAGGACACGCCCCCTAGATGACTATATTTAAGTGGACCTACATCCTCCCTTGCAATCATGTGCTAGGGAGGGTCTTGGTCCACAGCGACACTAAACTAACCTAATCCACCATTTCACACCATCAGCGTGCCCTTCAGAGAAAAACTCATCTTTTTCAAGCAGAGCTCTATCTGATGGGGCCAGGAAATAGCTGTTTCCTTTAGTCCCGATTGTAAGCTCATAAGGACAGGGCTCATTCTCCCTCCTGTATTTTGTTATTATAGCTTGTGTGATAGTCTATGTACTGTATGTTTTACCCTGTGTGTAATTACTACTTTGTACAGCGCCACAGAAGAGGATGGTGTTATATAAACAATCACAATAATAGTGTGAGTGTGTGCGTGTGTGTGTGTGTGCGGCAGCTGCACCTTCTCCAGTAGCAGACATGTGCACAGCTATTTCCTGTCTCTCTTTATGTCTCTGTCTCTCTTCATACAGAGTTCTATGTCTGATTTTAGCTCAAAAGAGCTTTGATTGTAGAGGCATCCACATTTGGAAAGTCCAAAAGGACTACTGTTAA
Organism: Gastrophryne carolinensis; assembly: GCA_027917425.1. Taxonomy (NCBI): domain Eukaryota; kingdom Metazoa; phylum Chordata; class Amphibia; order Anura; family Microhylidae; genus Gastrophryne; species Gastrophryne carolinensis. Next base: position 25,666,454 of record CM051240.1, read on the forward strand.
AAGCAACTGACTAGAGGTCCTCTTTAAGACTGATGGGTCGCTCCTCGGGGGTGTGGTTTAAGGAGCATGTTTACTAACAGAACTTTTAGAGAGTTGCCATAATTAGGGTAGAGATATGGCACAAACTGTTACACAGGTACAGGAAGGGTGTATGATTGTAATAACTTATGTGACAGTGACGTAGTAATGCTGCTCCCGCCCCAAACTATCACAATAACTGACAGTATCCAGAAACAAAGCATAAGCACCAACCTACCCTGAGTAGATGCGCTGTGCTCTCTATTTGTGGAATAATTATTCGCATCATTATCAGCTGCTGTGGACAATAAAATAATACCATTTTGTGATTACTCACCTGTAAAATGGGTATTATAAGTATGTCTCACACCCTGCTTCGGAAATATTCATTACACTTGGGTTATGTCCAGTAGAGGGCGAACTTCTGCAGAGATGAATAGAAAAAAAGGAGCCCCTCATAAATACCTGGGACCTCCCACACATTCCTCAGTATAAGACAGCAGTAAGGGGACCAGGAAGAGCAAATAAAATCTATGAGAAAAAAGTAACACCAACAGAGGATCCAAGGTACAACTCAGGGTGGGGCGAAGCAGGGTGTGAGACATACTTATAATACCCATTTTACAGGTGAGTAATCACAAAATGGTATTATTCTAAGTATGTCTCACACCCTGCTTCGGAAATATTCATTACACTTGGGACATCCAATAGCAGTGTCCAAAAAGGGTGGGGACCCCAACAGGCAAAAGTGCACAAATTAAACCACTGCCGCTTGTAGAACTTTGCGGCCAAAAACAGCATCCGCTGAGGCCCACACATCAACCTTATAAAACTTGGAAAAGGTATAAACAGACGACCAAGTAACAGCCTTACAAACTTGTTCAACAGAAGCCAGGTGCTGGAAGGCCCACGAAGCCCCAACAGCACGAGTAAAATGAGCAGTGATCTGGAAAGGGGGATCCCTCCCCTTGGCAGAGTAGGCCCTAATAACGGCCTGACGAATCCATTTACTAATGGTAGACTTGACAGGCACCAAACCATTCTTGGGCCCGGAGGGCACCACAAACAAGGCGTCCGTCTTCCGGAAAGGTGAAGAAGCCACCAGATAGTACTTTACACAACCAGCGACGTCCAGAGAGTGCAAGGCCCTCTCCCTGTCATTGCTAGGTTTAGGACACAATGAAGGAAGCACAATGTCCAGATTGAAGTGTACAGCAGAGACAACCATCGGCAGGTAGTCTGTTTTAAAAATGGAAAACCACCTGGTCCCGAAGTCTCTCAAAGTAGGGGGCCTGAATGGACAGAGCCGCCAACTCCGAAACACGTCGAACAAAGGTGATAGCCACCAAAAAGGCAACTTTAAAGGTGAAAATGTATAGAGCAGCATCCTACACTGGTTCAAAAGGAGGACGCTGAAGGACAGACACCACCAAATTTAAATCCCAAACAGGTAACATGGGTTTGCGAAGAGGGCGCACATGAGTAACCCCCTGAAAAACAGGTCTTAACCAAAGGATGAAGAGCGAAAGATCTTCGAAAGAAAACTGCCAGAGCGGACACATGCCCCTTAAGAGCGCTAAGCTGAAACCCCATGTCCAGACCATGCTAAATAAACTCCAAAATCCGAGGAATGGAGAACACCCGACAAGGAAAAGACCTAGCCTCACACCAATCAATGTAGGTCCGCCAGGACCGGTAGCAGATATTAGAGGAAGATGTCTTCCTATCATTGACAAAAGCTCCAGAATATTGAAGGGGATATGGGCCTCCTGAGGACCCCCCAGTCCCTGGAACTGACGTTCCCTCCAGAAGCCTCCCCAGCCTGCCAGACTGGTCCAGAGACAGAGGACCTTAGTCCCAAACCGATAGAAGATGGAGCTGAAGAGGTCTCATGTGAAACTAAGCAAATGGCACTGCCTCGAAGCCTCAAGCATTGCCTGATGAACGGACGACAGCTGGACAGAAGAAAACGAATAAGAGCCTGAAGAACATCCACCCTCGGCTGGGGTAGGAACACCCTGGTCTGAATAGTATCCAGAGTCATGCCCAGGAACGAAGCCCCCCTTGACGGAGATAGAGAGGACTTGGGGTAATTGATTACCCACCCGAACCTTTCCAGCGTCATCACCACCGCTCTGGAGTCCAGCTCCGCCTGGTGGAGAGAGGATGACGCAATGAGAAGGTCGTCCAGGTAAGGCAAGATACGAATGCCCCGGACTCTGAGAAGGGCCTCACGCCCGCCAAAACCTTGGCGAACACCCTTGGTGCCGAAGTCAGCCCGAAGGGAAGAGCCACAAACTGGAAGTGCTGGTTGTCTACCATGAAACCGAGAAACCTTTGGTGTCCCAGGAAGACCAGCACATGAAGGTAAGCATCCCTGAAGTCTATGGAGGACAACAAGTCCCCCAGACGAAGGGAGTAGACCGCAGAGCGCAGAATCTCCATGCGAAAGTTCTTGGTTCTGAGAAACCGGTTGAGAAACTTTAAGTCCAAAATGTACCCCAGGGATCCATCCTTTTAGGGGCACCGTAAAGAGGTTGGAGTAGTAACCTCTCTCTATGGGGAGAACCGTAGAAACGACCCCCCTATCCTGAAGGATTTGCACCGCCAAGACAAGTCCCTGTGCGGTCCGAGGGTCCGCAGGAACCCGAGACCCGAGGAATCTGGGAGGAGGCCGGTATGCGAACTCCAGCTTGTACCCAGAGGAAATCACCTCCAGGATCCAGTTGTCTGTGACCTCCAGAGTCCAGACCTGGGCAAAGAGCCGCAGCCGTCCCCCCACCCATGAGAGTGAGGGCGCCCCCTCATTGCTGACTGGGCTTGGCAGCGGCTTTGGGTTTGGCACCCAAGGAAGTCCCGGGTCGGGCGCGTCCTCTGCCCCAGCCCCAGGAAACTTTTCTGAACGCAGGGAAGGAAATTCCCCTGCTCATCCGAGAACCACGAAAGGAGGGAAGGAACGAGCCCGAACTCCGGAAGGGCCGGCGCTGTTTCTTTTTTTTTTTTTTTTGCGCGGAGGTAACTCACCTCCTTTCGCCACCGAGTCTAATTTATCACCAACCGGCGCAGACCCACGAAGAGTAGCCCCGGGAGCGCCTCCTTTGCAGCAATATCGGCCACCCATTGGCACAACCAGACCAATCGGCGCATAGCAACAAGCAATGCCGAAGTCCTGTTACACATACGGATAGTATCATTCAAGGCTGATAAGACAATGCAATGAACATCTCACAATGCAACAATGCTGTAAAATTCCTCACTGGAAGGATTCAGTTGGGAACCATCCAGCTGGCCCCTGAATAACGCTCTAGCAGCCAACAACTGTGAGAGCAGAGGCACAAACCGGGCGCAAGGCAGAACCCACACAGGCAAAGGCATGCGGAACCATTTGGTCAAGACGTCGGTCCTCACTATCCTTCAAGGTAGTGGAATCCGGGAAATGCACAACCGACGTACTGGACAATCCCAGTACTGGAGCGTCAACCTCTAGTAGTGTCAACCAACGCATGACAACATCCACGGGAAAGGTATACTTCCTATCCCACCCCTGAGGGATGCCAATGAGCCGGCTAGGCTTATCCCCTTCTTTAAGGAACAGATTGTTAACGCGTTTCTGATCTGGGAACTCCGAATGAGGTTTGGCAGTCCCAAAACAATTCCCCCCGTTGTGGAGGGGCCCCCGCGGAAGGGGAAATAGCAAGCACCTCAAAATACGGGTCAGGAATCTGGGGGTATCCACGGTATCCCCGCGCTCCGTACCGGCATCAGCATCAGGTACTGCTGATCAACAGAGCCTTCAGAATCTGAAAATGATTCCCTTTCCTCAAGCGGGGAATAATAAGACCATAATCGTCATAATCAAAGGCCGGCGCAGGGGCGCCAAAATGCCGTCTCTTAGCTGGGGCCTTCCTGGCCGCAGAGCTAGCAATCATCTTTTCAATGTCGGCCAGTCTAGCACAGACATCAGACTGCGACTCCCCGCTAATGACAACGTCACTTGGGGTCAAGGCCAGGCATGGGGGTGTAGGTGATGAGGCCAGTGGAGCAGACCCGGCTGCACGGGGTCTGGATTGCCGCGCAATGGCCTGCTGTGCACATGGTGCACAAATTTGCACATTTACTCCCACAAGGGATACCCCAAAGACCACACACTGCCGGGGTTGCCCCTAAGGGATCCCGAACCAGGTATCCTGGGAAGCCTCCATACAGTGATTTTTTATAGTAGTCGCAATGACCAATGGGAATTACGCTAAAAGCTACCCGGGATGCCCCTTAGCGTCCGTTAGTGGGAGGATTTGCAATGACAAAGGGAACCCCAATTTGAAACAAGGGACCTAAAGGACCGGGAGAACCCCCTTATCTATTTAGGTACAGTAGTCCCCCTGGAAGACACAATAAGGGCCCCATAAATATAAAAAAATGCACACAGAAAAAACATTATCACCCACAACATATGCAGCATATATATATATATATATATATATATATATATATATATATATAATCACACACATATAAGGTGAAGGAAGACCATTAAGGGGTTAAGTGCAGGAGTAACCCGATGACCCCAGGCCCTCCGGCGCAGTGCCAACATAGCAAACTAATCGGATGACCATAAAGACAAAAGCCCCGAAGGCCACTCACCGAAGCCTGCGACCAGAAATGGCGCCCATTCAGCAGCAGCTCCAGGAAGAAGGACGGGCCAGCGCGGATCGCGCGGCGCGCGTGGCCCCGCCCCCTCCCAACCCGGGAAAATACAAGCGGCTCCCAGCTAATGGCTGCGAGACGCGAGACGCGCCGTAGGAGAGGGGCGGGCCGTAAAAGAGCGCCGAGCGCCCGGCCCTGCCCCCTCCTCAGTGAGGGAAAAGAGCCACGCTCCCCAGCAATACTGCGGAGCCGGCCACAAGCCGCCGGCCCGCCGCCGCTGTCAGTGCGGCGGGCGTGCTGGCCGCTGAATACAGTGCACTGCAAATGTGACAATAAAGCACCATCATACACACTCACACACAAAAGACAAGATGGAGGGTAAGCCCCCCCCCAACTATCCGGGAACGGGGAGTAATGGAGGGGAAGCCAGAAACTACATACTAAGTAGTGATGGTATAGATACGGACAGGGCATACCACGTCAGGATCACTAACCTGACAACCGCTTACCCCGTGGTGTGGCCTTGTGGTGGAGCATGGCTCCTGTATAAACACCTCTAAGGTGTGCCCTACCTTCACCCGGACCTTCAGCCAAGGCTGGGAGGCATTAGGGGGATTAAGCATAACTAGGCCCGGGCAGAAATAGAGATAAAAATGCTGCAATGCTACTTGCAAGGAGGAAACTTCATCTTCTGACTTCCTCGCCGTCTACAGAGACGATTACTGGGGAATGTGTGGGAGGTCCCAGGTATTTATGGGCAGGGAGGGGCTCCTTTTTTTCTATTCATCTCTGCAGAAGTTCGCCCTCTACTGGACATAACCCAAGTGTAATGAATATTTCCGAAGCAGGGTGTGAGACATACTTAGAATAATAAATGTAACTATTTACACAAAATGTATATTACTGCTATCAGCCCATGTCTGTGCCAGAGCATTCATAGTAAAATATATATTGTAGAGATGTGACTGATATAAAGCTTAACAAAGGGTTAATGTCACTGAACCAGGCCAGGTAGCGCAATAAAGGAAGTAGCTTCCTGTTCCAAGGTGCTGATGAGCCGCAGCCGAGGGCTTCTACTGGACTTGCTGAGTGTTGGAGTGCCAAACGGATGGTCGAGCTAAGGAAAGCCCTCAGCCAGGTAGCTGTGTGGGCTACAGGGTGCAGGCGGCACCAGGAGCAGGGTCGGCCAGAGGCTGCGTCTAAATCAAGTGATACGGACGTCAGGGCTGTGAGTAGGCAGAAGGCAGTAGCGTGGCCAGATGAAATTGGGGGCCCTGTAAAAACAATTTGTTGTGAAGATTTGTATTTCACTGTATGGTCAAGAAAGCTTTCTTAAGCTGGACTTTGAGGTCAAAATAAACAGTTTTAAGTTAACTAACCCCTTGGATGCCTGCCCGTGCCCAAGAATATCCCAGAAAGCTATATATATATATATATATATATATATATATATATATATATATCATCCCATATTACAGACAGGGTGTGTGTGGCATCCCACACTACAGGCAGTGTGCAGCATGCTCCCCAAAATAAAAAAAAAATTACATTCCCAGAGCTCCCACGCAGAGGCCATCTCCTGCCGACATAAACCCACACACACATTACCAGCATCTGCTGATGCCCACTGACATTGCTGCCTCCAAATCAACAAGTTCCAGAGGAGCTGATTCCAGCTCACGGGTGAGTGTGGCCTGTGAGTCATAGCAGCGTTCATTGATTTTAATGGACACCTGCAGGCCAGAATCTGGCCCTGGGAACTTGTTTGTGTGGAGGCGGTGGGCAGCGGACAGTAGTAATGTATGTTTGTGTGTGCTGCTACGGTGTGGGAGCTACCTATAAGACACACTAAGACCCCCCCCACACACACACTTTGGGGGAGGGAGTGCGTCTTATATGGCGAAAAATACGTTATATATTCCTTCAACCTTCTGATCAGTGAAGCCCAGAGAGCATGAGATTCCCTTCTTACCTGCCAGAAGTTCTTTGTGTACAGAAGCACCCATTGTAGTCAACAGGAATGCTCCGTACCAAAGCCACTCCCATCTGCTTCTCACACTGGTTCTGTGGGTTAAAGCAGAACAAAACATAACCTCCTGAACTCCCACAAATGTTACCTTTCCCTCTGTCCCCTGCCGGGAATGCAACGCCACGATAGTCAAAATACTGGGTTTTGGTCCACTTTAACGCCTTAACTGAAACATAACAATTGAAGTGGCCCCGAATATGTCTCTTTTTTATTGCAGATCTGGAATCTATGTCTCGTGAATAACGTTGGTGCATAACTCCGGTTTCTGTAATGCTTTTTAACCCCTTAGGTGGTTAATATGCAGCATAAGGGCAGCCAGACCCATAAATTGCACTGCTAAAAGATCTGGCCGTCCAGATTCTCACCTCTGTCCGGGTTGGGCTCCCTCATGACTGCGAGCAATCTATTAGCACAGCCGGCTAGGCAAGCTGATTGGATGCTCCACGGCAATTGTTTCTTCCAAACCTTTGCAATAGCCCAGTTTTCTGCTAACAAAATTATATTCGGTTCAGGTTTCTGGTGAAGCTCCACCTTAGGTTTCTTTGGGATGGGGCATCCTATTACCTGGGTAGCCATTCTTAGCCCCCTCTACCAAAATCTAGTGAGCATCGGACAAGACCCCCACATAGGAATTAACCCTTTCGCTGCCAGCCTATCTGGAGATTTTGTCACACTTTGTTGCCAGACCATTTTGCACTATTTTGAACTCCACATGTTTAACTGTGATTTTTAAAGGGATTTCCCAGGTAAATTGTATACTGTTTTTTTCAGCAGAGTCTGGGCTTAAACATGAACATGTCTTGTTTGTCATTTTTTAGGTGTATTCTATTGTAAATCTATTTTTTACAATTTGTAGTGTTTTTTTGTGATAAAAAATTGTAAGTTTGTCAAAAAAAACTAATTGCGTGTGACATCCCAATTTCTCCCGATTACAGTGGTACCACATATGTATTGGTAGACACCCTTTTCTGCCCAGGAGGCTCCCCCAAACTAAAAGAGTGCTTTAGGAGATTTTCAGATAAAATACAATTATTCTAGGCGCTATGCGCACCTTGCGGTTTTGCAAGAAGAAATACAATTCTGTGAGTACTCACCTGTAAAATTGTTTTTGACGGTGTCCTGTTCGGGTCGCTCCATTTCTGACATGTGGGTAATCCGCCACAAGGTGGCGCAGTGAATGCAAGATGAAAATCGTAGCTCCTCCCGGCTCTATATAAGGCAGCTGCCTCCCAAAAATCCCCAGTGGTTCAAAAGCAGTAAAACAGAGACATGCTGGGAGGCCTGGAAACCATGTTACTTCACACAGCTTCAACATGTACTCTCTCAAGAGAAAAAAACCAAAGGGCTAAAGCCAAATACAAAAGTAATCACCATAACAGGCAAACGGAGATAACAGAACAAGGGTGGGATGGAGCGACCTGAACAGGACACCGTCAAAAACAATTCTACAGGTGAGTACTCACAGAATTGTATTTTTCCCAGTGTCCTGTTCAAGTTGCTCCATTTCTGACATGTGGGACATCCAAAAGCAGTGTCCAAAAGAAGGGTGGGATCCCCAGAGAGCAACAGCATGTAGTTCATGACACTAGTGACTGAAGCACCTTACGGCCAAAAACAGCATCAGCTGAGGCCCTGACATCAACCTTGTAAAACTTTGTAAAAGTATGAACTGAAGACCAAGTAGCGGCCTTACAAACCTTGTTCAACCAAGAGGCACCAATAGCTCTGGTAGAGTGAGCTGTGATCCGAAAAGGGGGTTCCTTCCCCTTGGCAGAATATGCTGGCACCACCGCCTGTCTGATCCACTTGCTGAGAGTGGATTTGGCTGGAGGCAGACCCTTCCTAGGACTGTCAGTGAGGACAAAAAGAGAATCCGATTTCCTGAAGGATTCCTTGGCAACCAAGTAGTACTTAAGGGCTCTGACCACATCCAAGGCATGGAGGGTCCTCTCCTTAGAATTAGAAGGCGCGGGACACAAAGAAGGCAAAACAATGTCCATATTGAGATTAAAGGAAGAAACAACCTTAGGTAAACAATCCAGTTTAAGGCGGACAAAACCACCTTATCCTGATGCCGTTCAAAGTAAGGAGGCTTCATACAAAGCGTCACCAGCTCTGAAACGCGACGCACCGAAGTGATAGCCACCAAAAAGACCACCTTTAGAGTCCGAATGGATAAAGCAGCATCGCACAAGGGCTCAAAGGGAGGACCCTGGAGAGCAGAAACCACCAAGTTCAAATCCCACACTGGTAACATAGGCTTACACGGTGGACATACGAGTAACTCCTTGGAAAAAAGTCTTGATAAGTCTTTGATTGGCGAAAGATCTTTGGAAAAAAATAGCCAAGGCCGAAACCTGGCCCTTGAGGGTACTCAGCTGGAGACCCGAGTCCAATCCATGTTGTAAGAACTCCAAAATCCTTGAAAAGGAGAATGTGCGACAGGGGAGACTCTTGGACACCAGGCAATGTAAGCGTGCCAAACTCTGTAATAAATCATGGAGGAGGATTTCTTCCGAGCCCGAATCATGGTACGCACGACCGAGGCAGACAACCCTTTCTCCATCAAGATGGAGGTCTTAGCAGCCAAGCCATCAAAGCCAGCATTTGTAAATTGGGGTGGTGCAGCCGCCCCTGAGTGAGAAGCCCTGGATCGCCGGGCATGACGTAGCGATCCACCGACATCTGAACTATGTCCGCGAACCAACACCGCCTCAGCCAACGAGGAGCCACCAAATGGTTGGCACCCGCTCCTGGGCAATCTTGCGCAGCACTCGACCCAGGAGTGGAAAAGGAGGAAAGGCGTAAGGGAGACGGAACTCCGTCCAAGGAATTGCCAGAGCGTCCGTGGCGAAGGCCAGAAGATCTCTTGATAGGGAGACGAACCTTGGAAGCTTGTAATTGTGTCGAGATGCAAACAGGTCCACGTCTGGCTGACCCCAGCGGCGACACAGAGCGTGAAAGATCTTGTTGCTGAGAGACCATTCTCCCAGACGAGAGGCCCCCCCCCCCCGCTCAGGAAGTCTGCCTCCTGCATCTCCACCCCGGGGATGTAAACCGCCGAGATGCAGGGAACATTCTCCTCCGCCCAAGTCAGGATCTGGGTCACCTCCTTGAGGGCTCGCTTGCTCCGAGTCCCGCCCTGGTGATTGATGTAGGAGACAGCCGTCTGATTGAGCGGACCTGGACCGCACAACCTCGTAGATGGGGAGTCAAATGAAACAGGACCAACCGGATCGCTCTCAGCTCCAGGAGATTGATAGGCAAATGGGCCTCCTGCGAACCCCACTGGCCCTGGAACTTCAGCGATTGCCAAAAACCTCCCCAGCCGGTCAGACTGGCGTCTGTGGTGACAATCTCCCAGCAAGGAGTCAGAAAGGACCTGCCCACTAGAAGATTTCTGGAGTCCAACCACCACGAGAGGGCCTCATGTGGAACTGAGTTGAAGAGCACAGCCTCGAAACATGACACCATGAGACCCACCAGCTTCATCCCCAGTTGGATGGATGGTTGCTGGCACGACAGTAAGGCCCGCGTCAGCGTCTGAAGGCCCTCCACCTTCTGCTGGGGGAGGAAAACCTTGACCTGAGAGGTGTGCAACGTCATGCCCAGGAAGGACCTCACCAATGAGGGAGTGATCGAAGACTTGGGGTAATTGATCACCCAGCCTCGAGAGTGGACAACACCATCTGGGTGTCGCTCTCGGCCTGCTGAAGAGATTGAGCAGCAATCAGCAAGTCGTCCAGATAAGGAAGAACACAAATGCCCTGGCTCCTCAGAAGGGCCATAACGCCCTCCAGCACCTTGGTGAACACCCAGGGGGCTGAGGAAATCCCAAACGGCAGCGCCACAAACTGGTAGTGCTGATCCTCCAGCGTGAACCTCAGGAACTTCTGATGTCCTTGGAATATCGGAATGTGCAGGTAAGCTTCCCTGACCACCGTGGTCATGAAGTCGCTGGGCCGAAGCGAGCTCACCACGGACCGTAAAGTCTCCATGCGAAAATGTCTGAATCTGACAAACTTGTTGAGACCCTTCAGGTCCAGGATAGGCCTCAGAGTACCGCCCTTCTTGGGTACCGTGAAAAGATTGGAATAGAACCCTCGATCTCGCTCTGGTTGCGGCACCGGACAAATCACCCCGGACAGCAGAAGGCGTTGAACAGCCATTCTTAGACCCTGCGCCGTCAATGGGTTCTGGGATATCTGCGTGAAGAAATCTTGGGGGCGGCCAAGCTGCCAGCTCTATTTTGTAACCAGAGGACACCACCTCCTGAATCCACTGATCCAAGATGTGACGTGAGCACGCCTGAGGGGCCTTGGCAGGGGGCTTGGACTTGGATCCCCAAGAGGGATTGGGTCGACCGCGGGACCTACCTCGTCCCCAGGAATCTCTGCGGCCACCTGAAAAGGAAGAGCCTCTTCCCCCTCGAAAGGAGTGAAAGGCAGACGAGCCCGAAAGGGCCGCACACGGCTTCCGTCGCTGAGGGAGTCTCCCATCCTTCGTCAGGAGATCCAGATGCTTCCCGAATAACCGAAGCCCCAAAAAGGGGATAACAGTGAGAGATTTCTTGGCAGCAGAGTCGGCTACCCACTGCCGCAGCCAGATAGAGCGACGGAGCGCAACCAGCAGGGCCGAAGCCCTGCCGCCAAGCCGGACGCTATCGTCCATGTCCGAGATTACAAATGCAATAAGGTCCGCGCAGGCTAAGAGGTCCTTATACTCCTCCGCCTGCTTGTGAGATCTGGCGATATCAACAAGACGTCTCACCTTCTTCTTGATGGCTAGGGAGACAATGGCCGCGGCACAAACCGGACGAAGGCCAGCACCCACAAAGGTGAAGGCGTGACAAGCCAGATGATCCATGCGCCTGTCAGCAGGGTCGCGCAAGGAAGCTGTATCGGGTGACGGCATAACCGTTATATTGGAGAGTCCCAAAACAGGAGCATCCACCTCCGGGGGATGGGACCAAAGGCGAATCAACTCCTCAGAGAAAGGATACCGTCTGTCCAGGCCCTTAGGCACCAACGGCAATTTATTAGGCTTTTCCCATTCCTTAAAAACCACTTTGGAGAAGTGGCCCTGTTCAGGAAAAACAAGACACTGTCTCTCAGGCCGAAATAAATCCCCCTGCTTCTTTTTGGCTGCCTTCGGGGGTACAATGTGCAAGGTCTCAAAAACCGCAGATAACAACTTCTCCGTGTCATCAGGGAGCCACAAATCCTCGTCCGAGGAAGACCCAGGGTCACTGTCATAGCCACCCGGTCGGTCCCCTGAAGAGTCGGAGTCATGAAACAACTCACCCTCCTCCATGGAGTCCCGACCACCAAAAACCTCATAATCATCATTATCAGCAGCAAAAAGCGAATAACCCGGCTCAATATGCCACTTCCTACTCGCGGCCTTGCCGGCAGCCGAGCGCGATAATTGTCTCTCTAGGCTGGCCACTCAGAGCGCCAAATCCCTGCTGGCTTCCCCCTCACTGGGAGCTAAATGCAGGCGCGGGGGACAGAAGCGCCAGCCCTATCCTGTTCCAGAAGAACACTTTTGGCGCAAGGTACACAAACTGCACTGAGACCGCTCAGAGGGCATGTACCACACATGAGGCAGAGCTTAACCCGCCCTGAGGGGCCCCTAACTCGCTATCCCCAGAAGCCTCCATTATGGTGATCATAGCAAAATTCAAATAATTCAGGTGACTAGGCACTAACGGCCCAAAACCCAGACAATCCCCCATTTAATCCTTCTTACTGATCCCTTTAAAATAGAGACTGCGGGGAGGGGAGGGAGGGTTGGAAACCGGGAGGAACCACAATTCTGAGCAGCAATAAGGGACCCGTCTGGAAGACACAAAAAGAAAACATGAGCATCCCACAGCACATGCAGGTAATAGACAAAGGAAGACCAAGACTCATGGACCACAGCAGGGACAGAGGAGTCGTGTGAAGCGCCTGATCCAGGAAGAGCAGTGCAGTCAATATCGAGGGATAATCTCCATATACGCAGCAGGGATTGAAGAGACCGGCGCGCTATGCCGAGTGCACGCAGGCCGCAGCGAGAATGGGGCCGATCAGGGCCGTTACTAGCACCTCGAGGGGCGGTCCACGTGGTCCCTCACAGCCCCTGACAGGAGGAGGGGTGAGGAGAAGACAGGAACGCACACACATATAAATAAAGCTTGTGGGTGACATGAGGGAGTGAAAGGGTCCCTAGGTGGTTCCCCCCCCCCCCCTTATAGGCTAACCATTGCCTATGGCCGGCTACCCTTCGGGAGAGGGTCTGCGGCCCAGAGCATAGCTCTGCCGAACTCCTGACCCTCGGCGTTCCCCTACCGTCACCTGTTCCGTAGCCGAGGCTGGGAGGCAGGATGGGTCCCTGGAATAAGGTGGGAATAGGAATGCAGTGGCCGACAGGCTTGGGACGCCGTGCTTGCCTGCGATATCCAGAGAGAGTAAAAACACGATCTTCGCACTGAGACTGCAAGAAGAATTCTAGGGATTTTTGGGAGACAGCTGCCTTATATGGAGCCGGGAGGAGCTACGATTTTCATCTTGCAGTAACTGTGCCACCTGGTGGCGGATTACCCACATGTCAGAAACGGAGCGACCTGAACAGGACACTGGGAAAACAAACCTTTACATTTGAAATACCCTCCACAAACTATATATTCTCTGGAAGTACACACCTTAAGCTTTCTCGGCGTACCAGGCTTGTTGACATGGGTGCAGCTTTCTGGAAGTAATCCCTCAATTAATTCTTTGGTTGCACAGAGTTTCCCTAAAAAAAGAATAGAAAAGCAGAATCAAAGCCACATTTTCCTAAAAAACTATTTGCAAACAGGAAAAAACAAGTTAAAGCTGAAAAAGCAACAGAACAGAACAATACCCAACATGCATAGGTCCAGTCAAGGGAGGAGTTGCCAAACACCCCAAAGTAAAGCATGTGCGTAATTCTCTGAAAGTACACATGTTAAGCTTTCTAAGCATACCCAGCTTCTTGTAGTGGCCTCATCTTTCTGAAAGTAATCCCTCGAAGAATTCTTTGGTTGCACAAGGTTTCCCTAAAAAATGTATAAAAAAACATGTTTTCCTAAAATATCAATATGCAAACAAGAAAAAACAAGGTAACTCTGAAAGCGCAAGGTCCCCCGAGCAGAACAATACCCAACATGCATAGGTACTATTAACCCTTTTAATTGCCAGCTTACTTGAAATTTTGTCACCCTCTGTTGACAGGTCATTTTTCACCATCTTTTCCCATGTTTAACCGGGATTATTGCAAGAATTTCCAGGAAAATTATATATATATTTTTGCGGAAGAGTTTAGGCTTTAACATGAAATGTCTTGTTTGTAATTTTTCTACAGTTTAAAAAAATATTTCTAAGTAAAAACACTAAAATAAATAAAAAAATATTTTTTTCAAATTGTCTCATTTAATTTAGATAAAACATTTATTTTATTAATGAAAACCATATTGCATGTGAAAGCCCCATTTCTCCCGATTACAACAGTACCACATATGTATCGATAGCCCCCCCCCCCCCCCCCCCCCCGTTCCTGTCCAGGAGACCCTCCAAACTAAAAAGAGCACTTTATAACATTTATAACATTTATTACAAATAAAATACAACTACTATCCACACTATAAAGGGTTAATTTAAAAAAAATGGTGTAGGGTCCCCATTCCCAGGGCAGGGGACCCCATTTATTTTTTGGGGGGGATTTTAAAGGTTAAAAAAAATGCCCAAAAAATGGCATGAGGTCCCCCCACCCAGCATAACCTGCCGTGACCAGCTATGGGGGCTTGTAGAGCAGGGCTCAGGGGACAGCTTTGGTGGCCCCCTGGCGCAGCAGGCTACAAGCCTGCTTAGCCTATAGCCAAGGTCTCTTCTGACCCCCCCCCCGGGCTTTGGGGAGGCAGGTAATGAGGGTGCTCGGGGTTAATGGCAAGTCACCCGCAAGCCGCAGGTGACTTGCCAGACCCAGAGCCTTGTGAACTGGTATAGGGGTCTCTTAGATCCCTTACCAGTTCACAAAGGGTTAAATGTTAAAAAAAACACAGACACAAAAATATTTTATATTTTTTTTAATTCTTACCTCCCATCCATCCACCCCAGGGGGGATCTGATGGCACCAAATTAAAGAGGAGACCCAGACGGATCGATAGAGGGGTCAGGTGAGTATTTGCATGCCAGCACATAGGTGTTACAGGCTTGGCAGCAAAATGGTTAAATCCCTCCATAACCCCACAGCCTCTGAAACAGGTGTTTGGACATAAGGGGTGAAACTTACAGATACGGCTGGGTACCAGGTACCAACAAAACAAGACTTTAAAAGCCAATTCTAGTGTGAGGACTTTGATTAAACATCTAACAATTGTAGATCTTGTGAGAAGTCATAGGGCTGCCATCAGGGCCAGCAGTTGGGCCTCCTGAGCATCTGGGCCCTATACAGGAGTCCTGGCAATAACGTCCTGATGGCAACCCTGGGAGTGGGCTCATACATATGGTGGCAATCTTTATTAACAGTTAGGAAACACACTGTCCTTTTTAGTGCTGGTGCTTGAGCTCTGGGAAGTCGGAACTACACAGTGTGTCTCCAGTGGTTCCTCAGAGCAAGAAAGAGTTTAAAGAATTAAAGAAACTTGCCATTAATTGTGCCTGACTGTTCGGTGGTGTAAATCCATATTGCCCCCAACGAAGGTTACGTGTTTTGGGGTTTAGAGTACCCCCTAATCCTACCTTCAAGGTAGGATTAAGGGGTACTCTTAACCCCGAAACGCATAACCTTTGGATTTACACCACCACACAAGACATGTATGTTTTTAGATTACTATTAAATGTTACGTTTTAAAGGGACCTGGTGAGCTGGATTTACATGGAAAAAGATAGCAGATGATACCTGTAAGTTTGGAAGTATCACCTGGGAGTTTGAAATTATTTCCTGTGACATGGGTAGTATCTCATGTGAGGTTGAAAATGTATCATGGGAGTTTGGAAATATTTTAGTTCAATTGAAAAAATACTATTCTGTAATTACTCACCTGTAGAATTGGTATTATATGTATACAGCACGTCCTGCTCCAGAGAGTAATTCCTTACGTTTGGGACATCCAATAGCAGTGTCCGTAAGGTAGGGTGGGATCCCCAAAAGCAACAACGTGCAGATCAAACCACTGCCGCCTGCAGAACTTTGCGGCCAAAAGCAGCATCAGCTGAGGCCCTAACATCAACCTTGTAAAACTTAGAAAAAGTATGAACAGAAGACCAAGTAGCGGCTTTGCAAACTTGTTCAACAGAAGCCTGGTGCTGAAAAGCCCAAGAGGCACCAATAGCACGAGTGGAATGAGCAGTAAGGCGGAAGGGAGGATCCCTCCCTTTAGCAGAATAGGCCTGAATCACAGCCTGACGGATCCACTTGCTGATGGTAGACTTAGCTGGAGCCAGACCCTTCTTAGGACCAGAAGGGACCACAAAAAGAGCATCAGTCTTCCTGAAAGGCTCAGTAGCCACCAAATAGAACTTCAGGTTCCTGACCACATCCAAAGACTGTAGAGCCCTCTCCTTAGGGTTACTAGGATTAGGGCACAGAGAAGGAAGAACAATGTCCTGATTTAGATGAAAAGCAGACACAACCTTAGGCAGAAAATCTGGTTTAAAGCGAAACACCACCTTGTCCTGGTGTCTCTCAAAGTTAGGGGGCTTGATGGAAAGCGCCGCCAACTCATAAACACGCCTAACCGAAGTGATAGCCACCAAAAAGACTACCTTAGGCGTAAGAATGGACAAAGCAGCCTCATGCAGAGGCTCAAAAGGAGACCCCTGCAAGGCAGATAGGACCAAGTTCAAGTCCCAGACTGGTAACATAGGCTTACGTGGGGGGCACACATGAGTAACCCCCTGGAAAAAGGTCCTGACCAAATGATGCTGAGCAAAAGATCTCTGAAAGAAAACAGCCAAGGCAGGCACATGACCCTTCAGAGTGCTGAGTTGAAGCCCCAGATCCAAACCATGTTGGAGGAATTCCAGAATACTAGGAATAGAAAACACATGACAGGGAAGAGATTTAGCCTCACACCAGTCAATGTAGGTACGCCAGACCCTATAGTAGATGGAAGAAGAGGACTTTTTCCTAGCTCTGATCACGGTGTTAACAACATAGGCAGGCAGCCCCTTTTCCATTAAGATGGAGGTTTCAGCAGGCCGTCAAAGCCAGCGTTTGTAAATTGGGGTAGCGGAGCCACCCCTGAGTGAGCAGGTCTGGATCCTTGGGCAGGGCATACTGATCTACCGCCAGCTGCACGATGTCTGCGAACCACACTCTTCTTGGCCAACAGGGGGCCACCAGGATTGCTGGCACCCCCTCCTGAGCTATCTTTCCCAGAACCCTGCCCAACAGGGGAAACGGGGGAAAGACATACAGTAGCTGAAAGCCCTGCCAGGGCAGTGTCAGAGCATCCACAGCAAAGGCCAGAGGGTCCTGGGACAGAGACACAAAGACTGTAAGCTTGTGATTGTGACCGGACGCAAACAGATCCACATCTGGCTGACCCCAACGGTGACACAGAGAGCGAAACACCCTGTCGCTGAGTGACCATTCCCCCCGGCGAGAAGTCCCCCTGCTCAGAGAGTCCGCCTCCAGATTCTCCACCCCCGGAATGTACACAGCTGAGATGCAGGGAACACTGTCCTCTGCCCAGGACAAGATCAGAGACACTTCCTTGAGGGCCCCCTTGCTCCGGATCCCTCCCTGATGATTGATGTGGGCAACTGCCGTCTGGTTGTCCGAGCGGACCTGAACCGCCCGACCCCAAAGGTGCGGGGTCAAGCGGGCTAGAACCAACCTGATCGCCCTCAGTTCCAGAATGTTTATAGGGGCGTGGGCCTCCTGAGGGCCCCACCGCCCATGGAATGTTAGGGATCTCCAGAAGCCCCCCCAACTGGTCAGACTGGCATCCGTAGTGACTGTCTCCCAACAAGGGGCTAGAAAGGATCTGCCCACTAACAGGTTCCTTGAGTCCAGCCACCACGAGAGAGACCGCCTGGCTATGGGGGACAGAACCAAAACCTGATCCAGGGACGCAGGGTCCCTGTCCCATACAGACAAGAGGTGGAGTTGAAGAGGCCTCATGTGAAACTGAGCATAAGGAACAGCCTCGAAGCAGGACACCATAAGGCCCACCAGCTGCATTCCCTGCCTGATGGAAGGATGAGGGCAGGACAGAAGGATCTGAGCTTGTGCTTGCAGGCTGTCCACCTTCTGCTGAGGAAGAAAGATCCTGGCCCGAGCTGTATCCAGATTCATGCCCAGAAATGGCTTTACCAAAGAGGGGGACAGGGAGGATTTGGAGTGGTTTATCACCCAGCCAAATGACTCCAGTGCGGTCACCACCCGCTGAGTACCTAGCTCTGCCTGTTAGAAGGACGGAGAAGTGATAAAAATTTCGTCCAAATAGGGAAGAATGCGAATGCCCTGAGCTCTCAGCAGAGCCATAATGCTCGCCAGCACCTCGGTTAATACCCTGGGAGCTGAAGTGAGACCGAAGGGCAATGCCACAATCTGGTAATGCTGATCTTCCAGAGCAAACCTGAGGAATCTCTGATGACCTGGAAAGACTGGAATATGGAGGTAAGCATCCTTGATGTCCACAGAGGTCATGAAGTCCCCTGGGCGTAGTGAACTTACAGCTGAGCACAGAGTCTCCATGTGAAACCTCCTGGGTCTGACAAACTTGTTAAGAAGTCCAGGATTGGCCTGACAGACCCATCTCTTTTGGGAACGGTGAGAAGGTTGGAATAGTAGCCCTTGCCCCTTTCCCCTAAGTGCACTTGGCTGATGACCCCTAGCTCCAGTAGATTCTGCACAGCAAGCAACAGGCCCTGAGCTGACAGGGGGTCTTGAGGCATCCGGGATCTGATGAATCTTGGGGGCCGCCAGGCTGCCAACTCTATCTTGTAACCGGAGGACACCACCGGTCTGAGACATGAAGCCTCCAGACGTGAGCAAAGAGTCGAAGCCGTCCCCCCACCCGGATGGGTGAGGGCGCCCCTTCATGCCTGAGGGGGCATGGGGGAAGACTTCGATTTGGAACCCCAGGAGGGTCCAGGGCGGCCACAACCTCTGCCCCTGCCTCAGAAATCTCCCCGGGCCCCTGCAAATGACGTTCCCCTTCCCATTCTGGCCAGGTAGGAGGGAAGAAAGGAACCAGAACCCCGAAAGGGCCGAGACTGTCTTTTGCGCTGGGGTAACCTGCCCCCCTTAGCAAACAGGTCCAGGCGATCCCCAAATAGACGCAGCCCTGTAAAGGGGAACCCAGTGAGAGCCTTCTTGTCAGCGTTGTCAGCTGCCCACTGGCACAGCCAAACCAAGCAGCGTATAGCCACCGCCAAGGCAGAAGCCCTGCCACACATTCTAATGGTATCATCCAAGGCAGAGAGGACATATGCAACAAATTCCTCACAACGCAGAAGGGCACTATACTCTGCACTAGCTGCCTCATCAGGAGCCCTGTCTAAGATACTCCTGAGCAGAGTCCTAATAGCAACAGCTATAACGGCAGAGGCACACAGGGCGCAGCGCAGACCCCGCACAGGCAAAGGCATGGGAAGCCAGCTGATCAATGCGCCGGTCCTCACCATTCCTCAGTGTAGTAGAGTCAGGGGAATGCATGACAGAAGTGTTGGACAACCCCAGAATTGGTGCATCCACTTCAGGAGGGGATGACCAATGCTTTACCATTTCAGCAGGAAAAGGGTACCTCTTATCCCAACTCTTAGGCACCCCAGGGAGCCGGCTCGGTCGCTCCCACACTTTGAGCACCAGATTATTAAAGTGAGTTTGCTCAGGAAACTCCAAACGTGGCTTAGCAGTGTGAAACAACTCCCCCTGCTGCCGAGGAGCTGCAGCAGGAGGAGAAATGGAAAGTACTTAAAAAATGTGAGCCAAAAGCCTGTCAGTATCATCTGGAGCCCATGGGTCAGAGCCAGAATCAGCATAACCCTTAGGCTGCTCATCAGATGATTTTGAATCAGAGAACAACTCCCCCTCCTCCAGGGGGGTATAGCCAGCTAGGACAAGGAATTTCTCAGCCTCCATAGGAAATAAGTTAACGCCAGACGCCGCCTCTTAGCCGAGGCCTTATGCGCCGTAGAGCCAGCAATCAGCTTCTCAATACTAGCCACCCTGGTAGACAAATCAGGCTGAGATTCCCCACTGGTATGCACCTCACTGGGAGTCAGATGTAAGCGTGGGGGAGTGGGCAAAGCCACATGGGGCGCAGGCCCAGCCACAGGAAACCCAGATTGCAGCGCAAGCGCCTGCTGGGCACAGGGTACACAGACCCGCACATTGTCATCACTAGTAGGGGAAACCGCACACTCCACACACAGCCGGGCTTGTCCCGAAGGAACCCCAAGCACATTATCCTGCGAAGCCTCCATATGGTGATTATGGTGGCCACCGGCGAATAGGGATTTACACAGTAAAGTCACCCGGGATGCCCCAATAACCCACTAGGGAAGTGGGAGGTAAAGGCAGAGTAGGCCTCTAATAGCAAATGAATAGAGGGGATAGGCCGGGAGAAACCACAATTAAGCTTGACCAGCCTGCAAGACATAAACAGAAAGTCCCGTAAGCGGTATGCATACACAACAAGATATAAAGATAAGCCAGCCCGCAGGGGCACTTACGGACCGCGGTAGGTAGAAGCCAGTCACGCAGCACGAGAAGGCAAAATGATGCCCGCAGATACCCCCCCGAAGAGCGCGAAGGCGCCCACGTGACCATGTCAGCCAATGATGGCGCGGCAGCGCCTGAGGTAAAGTCGCCGCCGACCACGTCCGTCCACGAACGCCGTACAAGCGCGCGGCGGCAGTTTTAAAAGCAACCAACACACGCGCAGCAACAAAGCCAAGCTATATCACGGAAAAAAATAAAAGTGAAGAATGCACCTACAATACACCGACCTACAACACACACGCACACAGCACCCCCCCCCCCCCCTCCCGAGACTACCAGGGAGAGCGAGGGAGGACAGCGGCCAACCTAACAGGAGCCCACAAAAGGACAGGGCGCGGGAGGGGCATCCCATAAGGCTCACCATGGGCCTATACCGCCTACTCTTTGGTGGGGGATTGCGGTCGGAGCAGCGCTCCTTAGGCACCTGACAACGGTGCTGCCTACCGTCACCCGACCAGTGCAGCCAAAGCTGGGAGGCATGAAAAGGAGGAACAGGTGGGAATAGTCCTACAGGGCCGCAGGCTAATAGCCCCGCTCACCTGCGAGTAGAGAGAGAGAGTATCTTCTTGTCATTGCAGCGCCGACCGCAGAGAAGAACTGGGGATTTTGTGGAAGGTCCCTGGAATATAAGGGGCCGGGAGGAGCCACTTTTTTGCTGTCTCTGCAGTCCAGAGCCATCTTGTGGATGTATAACCCAAATGTAAGGAATTACTCTCTGGAGCAGTACGTGCTGTATACTTAGAATATATCTCCTATCTGTTTGGATATATATACTGGAAGTTGGGATATATATACTGGAAGTTGGGATATATATACTGGAAATTGGGATACAAGTTCTAGGAGTTTGCATATCTTATGAGAGTTAGAAACAAAATTACCATAATAAAACACACAATAAAGACCCAATAAAACACACCCAGGCTTTGAAATAGGTAAATAAGAAAAAAAATTGAACTAAATGGTGTGCTAAAATGCCCCCCCTCCCCAAACCTGGCATGCCCCCTCCATTGCAGTGAATGAAGTGGCTGTGCGAGCATCACAGGGGTGGGCATTTATCCTGAAGGCTTCCTAAGGATAGAAAATATGGCCTTGATGGCTCAGGGGACTTGATCTGACATTTAAGTGTTAGGACAAGTGCCAGACTACCACTGATCAGTTACTTGGCTGCACTATACCACCCAACGTTTGTAAACAGGAAAGGGGGACATGTGTGGCAGCGTGCTGCAGATATTTTTCTACCATTAAACCATGCCCCCAGCCACACCCATACATACCCCCAGATTTTCGAAGCTGTGTTGTGAGCGAATGTTCGGCCAAGCAGGATGTTAGAGGGGGTGGTGCTAGGGCAGGAGTGGTGGCTGGAGATGGGCCACTGTGACACGGTACACTGGCAGCGCAGAATTCATTGCTGGAGGCTAGTGCTATATGCAGGCGAGGAGAGAGAGTTGCGGGGGGCTGGCGAGGAGAGAGAGGTGCTGGGGGCTGGCGAGGAGAGAGATTTTCTCTAAAGCTTTCAACTTGGGTGGGATACTGGAAGCAGGGTGTCTGGTTTTATTTTGAGAATCTTGGCTCATCTGGTCGTTTCATGGGTAGTAGCTTCCATGATTGAAGAGCGTGCACAGAATTTGTGGGGGCTTGCCTGTGTGTGTGGGGGAGCTTGCCTGTGTTGTAGGGGCTTGCCTGTGTGTGTTTGGGGGGCTTGCCTGTATGTGTGGGGGGGGCATGCCTGTGTGTGTGTGTGGGGCTTGCCTGTGTGTGTGTGTGTGTGTGTGGGGAAGTTTGCCTGTGTGTGTGTATGTGTGGGGAAGTTTGCCTGTGTGTGGGGGGGGGTTGCCTGTGTGTGGGGGGGTTTGCCTGTATGTGGGAGGGGCTTGTCTGTGTGTGTGTGTGTGTGTGTGTGAGGGGGGCTTGCCTGTGTGTGTGGGGGGGGCTTGCCTGTGTGTGTGTGAGGGGGCCTTGCTTGTGTGTGTGTGGGGGGGCCTTGCTTGTGTGTGTGGGGGGCCTTGCCTGTGTGTGTGGGGGGCCTTGCCTGTGTGTGTGTGTGTGGGGCGGCTTGCCTGTGTGTGTGGGGGGCCTTACCTGTGTGTGTGTGTGTGTGGGGTGGCTTGCCTGTGTGTGTGGGGCGGCTTGCCTGTATGGGGCGGCTTGTGTGCGTGTGGGGGGCTTGCCTGTGTGTATGCGTGTGTGTGCAGAGGGACTTGCCTGCTTGTATGCTGTGTGCGCAGGGGGACTTGCCTGCTTGTATGCGTGTGTGCACAGGGGGACTTCCATGATTGAAGAGCGTGCACAGAATTCATGGGGTGGGGCTTGCCTGTGATTTTTGACATCTCCATTAACCTAGCCTCAATCACTTCCTTTTACCCTATTTTTCATCTACATAGCATTTTTTACCCCCCTCCAAGCTAACTGTTATCTTTTCTCCAGCGTTTTTCCTTTCATTTGTTTTCCTCTGTCGGTTTCTCCGAGCATGAGCAGTGATGTCACTTTTGGGGGAAAGAGGCGCCTGGAGGGATAAATCTAAGTGTAACGCACAGCCCGATGCTGAAGCAACACGGAGTCATCTGCCCTCTGTGTCGCCCCATCAGCTTTGCACTGTGTCACACGCAGCAGTCACATGGCATGACTGCAAGACACAGCAGCAAATAGCCTGTATTCCCGGCAGCCGCATTTCCTCTGCCATGCTGCTCCATATTTGCAGACAGCCCCATTAGTTTGCCCCTGGCAGTGGTACTGAGGCCCCACGCTGCCCCTAGAAATGGACCTGCTTCTGCCACAGTGTCATAGGCCTGTCACTCCTGATTGGGCCTCGTACAGCAAACCCCACCCCCTCCAAACAGAAGCCGGAGGTCCCTGCACCTGTCTCTTTTGATGGTGCCGGCCTGTGCTCAGCAGGTTGCTTCTCCAGCGGCCCAGGGCCCACATCCCAGCTCAGCGCATTGCGGGACATTTCAAGAGGGGATAAGAGATTTCAAGAGGGGGCAGGATGGCGGGACATGCCTCACCAATCTGTGACTGTCCCTCCCAAATCAAGACAGTTGTGAGGTATGTGTTACCTACCTCTAATGGAACTGCTATACTAGGGGTCCTGCCATTAGCCCTACCCACTACACGTATCCCCGTTAGTTAAGACTGTTCTCCTGTATGTCTGCATACATCTTCAGTGAGTTTGGATGGATCTCCTTCTGAGCTTGGATATATCTGCTGCGAGGTACTATACCCAGAAAGCAAGTTTATGTTGTAACCCTCTATCCACAGCCCAGTGCCCCTGGTGCTTTTTAGCAATGATACATTGTGCAGTTGCAGTACACACAGCTCAGCCATTATGTAACTTAGTTGTAACTGAATAAATTAGCATATGACTGCCATTCGTACATCATACTGCTTCCTGTTAGTGTTTTTAGAATTATTAAGTGAAGGCTTTCGTTAAAAAAAAGAAAGAAACCCCGCGTGTTTTGGGGCACTGGGATAGAACTGGAAAGAAGGTAAATGCCCTTTCTGGGTAAAGGATCACTTTAATATTTAATAGTAATGAAAGTAAAGAAATGCTGGAGCACCTCCCCAGTTCTTATCTGGTTTCAGTTGCCAGGTGCACATACAGAGGGAGGTTTCCTAGGTTTGGATCTTGGGTCTGGATGCTTCAAACGGAGGAAGGCAGCTTCCTAGGTGAGTAGCTCTGAATTAATATATTTCAATGCAAGTCCAAACTTTGGGGACACAAAAAATACAATTCCGTGAAATACTCACCTGTAGAATTGGTATACAGTACGTCCTGCTCCAGATAGATTACTTACACTTGGGTTATCCTCCGCCAGATGGCGCTGCACTGCAGAGACATGTAAAACAGGCTCCTCCCGGCCCCTCAAATACCCGTGACCTCCCACAAATCCCCAGCATTGAAAAGCAGTGAACAAGAAGCCAGGAGAATTTAACCACCCAAACTGGAAACTATAACAATGATAACAATCACCATACAGGGGATCCAGAAAAATGCAAAACCAAGGGTGGGGTGGAGCAGGACGTACTGTATACATATAATACCAATTCTACAGGTGAGTATTTCACAGAATTGTATTATTCTAAGTATACAGTACGCACTGCTCCAGATAGATTACTTACACTTGGGACATCCAATAGCAGTGTCCATAAAGTAGGGTGGGATCCCCAACAAAAAGGTAACAGCAGACAATTTAAACCACTGCCGCCTGCAAAACCTTGCGGCCAAAGACAGCATCAGCTGAGGCCCTAACATCAACCTTGTAAAACTTTGAAAACCAAGTAGCGGCCTTGCAAACTTGTTCAACAGAAGCCTGGTGCTGGAAGGCCCAAGAGGCACCAATAGCACGAGTAGAATGAGCAGTAAGGCGGAAGGGAGGATTCTTCCCCTTAGGAGAATAGGCCTGAATCACAGCCTGACAGATCCATTTGCTGATAATAGACTTGGCAGGAGCCAAACCCTTCCTAGGACCAGAAGGGACCACAAAAAGAGCATCAGTTTTCCTGAAGGATGCAGTAACTGCCAGGTAATACTTCAGACACCTGACCACATCCAAGGAATGCAAAACCCTTTCCTTAGCATTGCTAGGATTAGGGCACAATGAAGGAAGAACAATATCTTGATTTAAATGAAAACCAGACGCCACCTTAGGCAGAAAGTCTGGCTTAAAGCGGAACACCACCTTATCCTGGTGTCTCTCATAGTATGGGGGCAGAATAGACAGAGCCGCCAACTCAGACACACGACTGACCGAAGTAATAGCCACCAGAAAGGCCACCTTGAGGGTAAATACACCCAGAGCAGCATCCTGAATAGGTTCAAAGGGAGCACCCTGCCAGGCAGACAAAACCAAGTTCAAATCCCAAACCAGACTCACTCAGCTGGCCGGGACGCAGACGCTGGATGTGACGTCACGGTCGACGGCAGGAAGTACGCCGCCCGTGACGCTCACTCACTGGCCGGCCAGGGGGATACTGCACATAAAAAAACGCGCGCTTAGTATTGGATCATTATCGCTACCCTGATGAAACGGCCAGCGGCCGTGAAACGTTGGTAACCTTTATGCGATCCTATCTACATTATACAATCTGTATTGTTATGTCTTGACTCTGCAAAGTGTGTGTTATAGATTTTACACTGATGCCAGGATTGGGATGTCATAAATGAGGCATCTTATTTCTATTTGTACATTCATATGGTCTGTAGAATGATGGAATGGTGTACTTCTGACGCAGGCACCATTCAATATACTACATATATATACTTTGGTTGTTACTTCCTTAACTCTTTGATGTGATCAGACATTGTATGCCAGCAATACAATTTGTGAATGCTCCTGTGGATACCTTATTATAGATTCTTTTAGATGCAGGTAATTTTTTACCATTTTCTATAGTCCTTATTTGGTACTGTTAAGGTTAATATTTTCATATATTATCATATATTCTTTTTTGCTTTGCCAGTAAGGTATTCACAGTTCAAGCTGAACTAGACATCTGAATTACCAATTGTATCCTTTTTCACTATATGTATATTCCATGAATTATGTGCACAGTGTATATAACACACATGGATATGTGTGTATATCTGTTGTAAATATATATTTTTTCTGACACTATAAACTTTGAATATTATCTCTTAATATACTGGTGTGCTTCCTCTTCTATATAAATTTATATGGTATTTTATGTTGGGATATATTGAGGAAAAATCCCAGTGAGTAATAGCACCCTGTTCATTTGTTTACATTTAAACTTTAAATTATGGTGTGCCGACCAATTCAGTAATTTTTTTTTTTAAATCCCAAACAGGGACCATAGGTTTTCGTGGGGGACGCACATGAGTAACCCCCTACAAGAAAGTCTTAACCAAAGAATGCTGAGGAAAAGACTTCCGAAAGAAGACAGACAGGGCAGAAACCTGACCCTTCAGAGTACTGAGTTGGAGACCCGACTCCAACCCATGCTGTAAGAACTCCAGAACTCTGGGAACTGAGAACACCCAACAGGGAAGAGACCTAGACTCACACCAGTCAATGTAGGTACGCCATACCCTATAATAGATGGAAGAAGAAGTCTTCCTAGCCTTCACCATGGTCTCAACCATCGGGGAAACAAGCCTTTTCCATCAAGATGGAAGTTTCAGCAGCCAGGCCGTCAAAGCCAGAGTTTGTAAATTGGGATGGCGTAAGGGGCCCTGAGTGAGCAGATCTGGCACCCTTGGCAGAACGTACTGGTCTACTGCCATCTGCACCACGTCTGCGAACACACTCTTCTTGGCCGCCTGGGAGCCACCAGAATTGCTGGCACCCCCTCCAGAGCAATCTTGCGCAGAACCCTGCACAGCAGGGGGAATGGAGGAAAGACATACAGGAAATGTCCTGCCATGACAGTGCTAAAGCATCCGTGGTCAAGGCCAAAGGATCCTGGGACAGAGAGACAAAGGCCGGGAGCTTGTGATTGTGACGGGACGCAAACAGATCCACATCTGGTTGGCCCCAACGGTGGCACAGAGATTGGAACACCCTGGTGTTGAGGTCCCCCTGCTCAGAGGGTCTGCCAGCAGATTTTCCACCCCCGGAATGTACACCGCTGATATGCAGGGAACATTGGCCTCCACCCAGGTCAGGATCAGATACACTTCCTGGAGGGCCCTCTTGCTCCGGGTCCCTCCCTGATGATTGATGTAGGCAACTGCCGTCTGGTTGTCCGAGCGCCAACTGAACAGGCAGGCCCTAAAGATGAGTAGTCAAGCGAGTCACAACTAACCCGATCGCTCGCAGCTCCAAGACATTGATAGGAGTGTGGGCCCCACCTCCCCTGGAACTGTAGGGACTTCCAGAAACCCCCCCCCCCCAACCTGATAGACTGGCATCCATGGTGACCATCTCCCAGGAAGGGGCAAGAAGGATCTGCCCCCCAACAGGTTCCTTGAGTCCATCCACCACAAGAGGGACCTCCGGACCAGGGGGGAGAGCACACAGACCCTGTCCAGGGACGCTGGGTCCTTGTCCCATACAGACAATAGGTGAAGATGCAGAGGTCTCAAGTGGAACTGAGCATAAGGGACCGCTTCGAAGCACGCCACCATCAGGCCCACCAGCTGCATCCCCTGCCTGATGGAGGGATGGGGACAAGCTAGGAGGGACTGAGCCTGTGCAATCAGATTGTCCACCTTCTGCTGAGGAAGGAAGATCCTTGCCTGAACTGTATCCAGATTCATTCCTAGGAATGGAGTTACCAAGGAAGGGGACAGTGAGGACTTGGGGTGGTTGATCACCGATCCAAATGACTCCAGAATGGGCACCACCAGCTGAGTATCCAACTCTGCCTGATGTAGAGACTGGGAAGGGATGAGGATGTCGTCCAGCTAGGGAAGCACGCTGACACCCTGACATCTGAATAGAGACATCACGCCAGCCAGCACCTTGGTGAACACCCTGGGAGCTGAAGTGAGGCCGAAGGGCAAGGCCACAAATTGGTAATGTTGATCCATCAGAGCGAACCTGAGTAACTTTTGATGACCTGGGAACACAGGACTATGAAGGTAAGCATCTTTGATGTCCACAGAAGTCATGAAATCCCCTTGTGCAGGAAACTGATGGCAGAGCGCAGAGTCTCCATGCGAAAGCGCCTGCCCTTGACAAAACTTGTTGAGAATCTTTAAGTCCAGGATGGACCTGACAGAAACATCCATTTTGGGTACTGTGAATAGGTTGGAATAAAAGCCCCTGCCTTTTTCTCTTAAAGGCACCTGGCAGATGACCCCCAGCTCCAGGAGGCCTTGCACTGCTTGCACTAGCTCCTGAGTTGACACAGGGTCCTGAGGAATCCGGGACCTGATGAATCTTGGAGGGGGATCGGCAGCAAACTCCAACTTGTAACCAGAGGACACTACCTCCTGAATCCATCGGTCTGAGACATGAAGCCTCCAGACGTGAGCGAAGAGCTGCAGCCGTCCCCCCACCCGGATGGGTGAGGGCGCCCCATCATGCCTGAGGGGGCTTGGGAGAGGATTTAGCCCTGGGACCCCAGGAGATGCCAGGACGTCCACGTCCTCTGCCTCTACCCCAGAAATCTCCCCGGGCCCCCTTTCCTGTCTTGCGCCAAGGTAAGGGGATGAGAAGGAACCCTGACCCCGAAAAGGCCGAGGTTGCCGCCTGCGCTGGGGTAACCTGCCTCCCTTAGCAAAAAAGGTCCAGGCGGTCCCCAACAGATGCAGCCCTTTAAAGGGAAACCCAGTGAGGGCCTTCTTGGCAGCGTTGTCAGCAGCCCACTGGCGCAGCCAAACCGAGCGGCGTATAGCCACCACGAGGGCCGAAGTTCTGGCACACATTCTGATGGTGTCATCCAATGCTGACAGGACAAAATTTACAAAAACATCACAACTGGAGATTGCATTAAACACCTCACAAGGCAAATCATCAGGGGCACTATCAAGCATATTTCTGATAAGGGTTCAAGTGGCCACAGCGGTAATAACAGAGTCACAGACCGGGCGCGGCGCCTTCCCCGCACATGCAAAGGCGTGGGAGGCCAGCTGATCAATACGCCGGTGTTCAGCATCCCGCAGGGTAGTAGAATCAGGGGAATGCATGACAGAGGTGATAGATAGTCCTAGGATCGGGGCATCCACCCCGGGGGAGGGATAACCAACATTTAACCACCTCAGCAGGAAAGGGATACTTCCTATCCCAACTCTTTGGAACCCCGGGCAGTTACAGGGGCGCTCCCATTCCTTGAGCACAAGGTTATGGAAATGTGCCTGCTCTGGAAATTCCAAACGTGATTTTACTGTATGGAAAAGCTCCCCTTTTTGCCTGGGAGCCTCAACAGGGAAAGAGATAGACAGAACTTCAAAAATTTGGGACAATAATCTGTCAGTGTCATCCGGGGCCCAGGGGTCAGAGCCAGAATCGTCATGACCCCTTGGTCTCTCATCAGATGAGCCTGAATCAAAACAGAGCTCCCCTTCATCAGACGGGGGATATAGCCACACAGATTCATAAACTCCTCGGTTCCCATAGGGAAAACAGTAACATTAGGCGTCAAGTGCCGCTTCTTAGCAGGGCCCTTACGCGTTATTCGCAATAATCTGTTCAACAATAGCCAGTCTAGAAGACCCATCAGGCTGAGAATCCCCACTAGTATGCAACTCAACAGGAGTGAGATTTAAAATTGGGGGAGTAGGTGAAGTGAAACGAGGTGCAGCCACTGGCAGGCCAGATTGCAATGCAAGCACCAGCTCAGCACCGGGTACAAAGAACCGTGCGTTGCCAGCGTCAGCATGAGGCTGCCCACACGCTACACACAGCCGGTCCTGTCCCGAAGGGACCCCGGTAACCTATCGGATGCCTCCACATGGTGATTATTAGGCACAATATGCCAGTAGGGCTTTACGCTATAAGCAACCCTGGATGCCCCAAAGACCCGCTAGGGAAGTGGGAGTAATTATACAAGGCCCAACCATCAATTTCACCGGGCCGGGAGAAGTCAAAGGCTTCACCCGTCTGAAAGACACAGTGGGAAGAAGGAGTGTCAGAACCAAACACACTATAATGAGCACAAAAGCACCCGCGAGGGCACTTAAGGACCGCGGTAAGTATAACCGCCACACGCGCGCGCTGACAAAATGGCGCCGAGAGTACAACGAAGGGCGGGCCAGAGTGGGCCGTGACGCCGGACGCGCCAAGCCATGCCCCGCCCCCCCCGAAGAGTGCGAAGCCCACAGACAAGCAGCCAATGATAACGCAGAAGTGTCTGAGGTAACGCCGCCGCCCGGCGCGGAACATCCAGATGAAGGAAAAGACGCGCGCGGCGGCGGCATTTGCAATATTAAAAAAGACAAGTCAGCGTGGCGGCAGACACCAGATATACTAGTCAAAAGACAAAAGCCGTATTCACGAATCACGCTACACGCTCACCCCCCCCCCTTCTTTCCCTCCCGAAGGCAACAGGGAGAATGAGGGAGGATGGCGGCCCTCTGTACAGGACCCACCGCTACACGGGGCATGGGGCAATGATGCGGGAGGGGCATCCATAAAAGCTCAGCATCAGCCTATACCGCCTACCCTTTGGTGGGGGACTGCAGTGGAGCAGCGCTCCTTAAGCACACATGGTGCTGCCTACCTTCACCCAACCAGCGCAGCCCAGGCTGGGAGGCACATCACACGAGGAACGGGTGGGAATAGTCCGACAGGGCCGCAGGCTAATAGCCCCGCTCACCTGCGAGAGAGTGATAATTTCATGTCTTCGCAGTAAGCACTGCAGAGAAATCTGAGGATTTGTGGGAGGCCCCGGGTATTTGAGGGGCCGGGAGGAGCCTGTTTTACATGTCTCTGCAGTGCAGCGCCATCTGGCGGAGGATAACCCAAGTGTAAGTAATCTATCTGGAGCAGGACGTACTGTATACTTAGAATATAGAAGTAGGAACCCCACCAACAGGGACGCCTTAATATGGCATGGGGTGTACACATACAGTTGCAATTGTATGCAAACAAAGGCCTCTGATTTCTGATGTAATGACAGGGATTATCCTAAAATGTACACAGCCAAACACCTTCCATTTGTGGACACGTTTCAAGCTTTTGGCATCAGCACAAGACCGGATGTATTTACCTGGATATGTAGTAATTAGAGGTTTAATAGCTGGGCAGTTACGCTGTGCACAGCCCAGGTCCTGAATACACAGTTAATTAAATAAAATTAAGTCTTCTGCCTATTTACCTGCTAACTGTAGGGGTCCTGTCTTTCTTTCTATAAGTTTCTCCAGGGTGGGATGCTGCACTTTGCACATGAACTCTGAGCCGTCGTCCTCCTGTAGGTTTGGGGTAAACACCAGGCTGGCTGTACAGCTGTAGGTGTTATCCGGCTGCCTCTCGTGTTTGCTGATGACCATGTTATATTTATTACTATCAACAGAAACAAAGTAACCTGCCCCCGTCTTCCTCGTATACCAGTTCACTTCCATCTTTGCAGGGAAATATCCAGAGATTTTACAATTTATATTGGATCTGGTGTTGAGCTTTAGTTGGGATGTATTTAGTGTTTCGAGGTATGGATGCCAAGGCAGATCTGCAAAACAAATGAGGGACAACAACACAGTGTTATCCAGTGCATACAAGAACACTGAAGTGCTGAACGTTTCAGATACATTATACTATGTACTGCATGTTTTACCTTGTCATTAAACTATGGACAGCTCTGTGGAAGAAGATGGCTCTAGATAAGCAATAATACTAGCATTCATTTTTCATTCAATTAGAGAAAAACTCATACTCATACAAAAATAACTAAAGTTAAACTAAAGGCAAGTCCCATTGTCTTGGGCTACATGTTGCACTGTCCTAAACCTTGATCTGTTTTCAAAAAGACCCCGTAGTTCCTAAGTTATCTTACAAGTATTTGGAGCATTGGAGATGCATGAAAAAAAATGGAGAAACAGTGGGTGTGGCAACAGCAATGTTATGTAGGCACACAGTGATTAGTGTGAGAGGAGAGAAGCTAGAGGAGGGCAGGGTCTCAGAGCTGCAGAGAAAAGCAGCAAGAGAGAGAGGGAGTGGGGGGCTGTTCTTGGTCCCCTGAAGGGTGATTGATGGACCAGGTCAGAGGGATGGGCACTTAAAGCTGAATGAGGAAGTGATTTTCCTCACTACGGAGACAGACAGGCAGACAGACGAGGAAGCAGAGCGCTAGTGGCAATTAATTAAAGGGAAGCTATTTGGATGACGGAGACCTAGACACTTTCCCACCACTCTCTGCCATTGCTGACTGGCGGACTGCAAGTGCCAGCCTGACGAGCAGTGCATGAATCATTTCACTGGAGGATCACTGCATGGCTGTGCAGGTGATGAGCTGTTGTGTATTGCACTGGGTCCTGGAGCGACCTCACTACATTGGCTGCTCAGACCTCCCGCTTAGATATTACACTCCCGTCTTAGCTTGACTTTTAACTCCTGTGACCCCTACTAATAATGCTTACCCAAACGCTACCTCTCAACAGCACACAGCATACTATTGTGAGGCTATGGGCCCACAACTGCCGGCCGGCATTGTTTGAGTGATGGTCCTGTTTTCTCCAAGCGACAATTGAAGTGGAAATGGAACTGACTCAGAAATAAAGGTCTTCGGGAAATGCAATGTTTATTTGCTACTTCAATTGCCACAGCCCAAATTTAAGGGCTCTTTTCTTGCTTACATACAGACAAAGAAGCTTAAATGACCATCCTGATTGGATGCCTGGGCACATGTCCTTTTCCCAGTGGACACTTCAAATATATATACAGACATATATGGAAGGTATAGCTCAGACGTGAAGAATATCTGTTTCTCATTAAGCAGACATAACATTCTTGGTAATGGTTTAAACCTATAAAGGAAGGAGAGGTGAAAGTCCACCTAAACACTGACAATGTGTAAACAGGCTTATAAAATTAATACTAATTATAATATTTCATTTTCCATCTCACAATGCTGTGCTTTTTTATGGGAGGGAGGGTTTTGTATTTGCATTGTATATAATAGGCACATGTTTTCCATCACATTGATTGATTAAAAGGAGCCAAAGTACCTTAGCCAGAGTGACCCATCTGTCCTTCTTGTGTTTTTAAATATCTCATAGGAGTTGATGACTAACCTTGAATGGTATCAAGGCAGTGAATTTTTGTTAAGACTGGTTGCCTCCCACCTTTTACCCTCTTGCGAATCTTTAAAGCAAACCTAAATTATATGAAAAGCCATCGTGCTGACAGCTGTATATTGGCATATTTACCTGTTTTCTTTAATACAATTTCCAGACGCTGAGGCATAGACTGGTGTCTCCAGATCACATTAACAGGGAACTTTACAGTCTGGGGTAGACGGCAGACACTGGTCGCATCAAATGTAAACCCATCCTCAGACTGAGTTGACGTGCTCTGAGACTCCATATTATTGTCATCATGCTTCCAGGTAATAGTAATAGGCTTAGGGTAGAATTTCTTCAGTGTAAGGGAGCAGCGCACCTCCCCTGAGTCACAGAGCGAGAATCTCACCGGTTCTATGACTTGCGGGGCCACTAGAAATAAACCAGAGGAACATCAATTTATTCACAGCTGGAAAAATGTGTAACCATTCAGAGGTGGCCTTGTAGTTATTTTGATAGTAGATAGTTACCTGCTCAGCATCCCCCAAATATGGCCTTGATGGCTCAGGGGACTTGATCTGACATATAAGTGTTAGGACAAGTTCCAGACTACCACTGATCAGTTACTTGGCTGCACTATACCACTCAAGTTTTGTAAACAGGAAAGGGGGACACATGTGGCAGCGTGCTTAGCGTGCGGCAGATATTTTTATACCATTAAACCGCGCCACCAGCCACACCTGTGTGTTTGGGGGGCTTGCCTGTGTGTGTTTGGGGGGTTTGCCTGTGTGTGTGTGTGTGGGGGGGGACTTGTGTGTGTGTGTGTGTGTGTGTGGGGGGGGGGGGAAGTTTGCCTGTGTGTGGGGGGGGGGAAGTTTGCCTGTGTGTGGGGGGGGGCTGCCTGTATGTGGGAGGGGCTTGCCTGTGTGTGTGTGTGTGAGGGGGGCTTGCCTGTGTATGTGGGGGGGCTTGCCTGTGTGTGTGTGAGGGGGCCTTGCCTGTGTGTGTGGGGGGGGGCTTGCCTGTGTGTGTGTGTGTGGGGGGGGCCTTGCCTGTTTGTGTGAGGGGCCTTGCCTGCGTGTGAGTGGGGCCTTGCCTGTGTGTGTGGGGGGCCTTGCCTGTGTGTGTGTGTGGGGCGGCTTGCCTGTGTGTGTGGGGGGCCTTACCTGTGTGTGTGTGTGTGGGGGGGGCCTTACCTGTGTGTATGTGTGTGTGTGGGGTGGCTTGCCTGTGTGTGTGTGGCGGCCTGCCTGTGTGTGTGTATGGCGGCTTGCCTGTGTGTGTGGGACGGCTTGCCTGTATGGGGCGGCTTGTGTGCGTGTGTGGGGGGCTTGCCTGCGTGTATGCGTGTGTGTGCAGAGGGACTTGCCTGCGTGTATGCGTGTGTGTGCAGAGGGACTTGCCTGCTTGTATGCGTGTGTGCGCAGGGGGACTTGCCTGCTTGTATGCGTGTGTGCACAGGGGGACTTCCATGAGTGAAGACATCTCCATTGATCTTAGCCTCAATCCCTTCTTTTTACCCTATTTTTCATCTACATAGCATTTTTTCACCCCCCTCCAAATTAACTGTTATCTTTTCTCCAGCGTTTTTCCTTTCATTTGTTTCCTCTGTCGATTTCTCCAAGCATGAGCAGTGATGTCACCTCTGGGGGAAAGGGGCGCCTGGAGGGATAAATCTAAGTGTAACGCACAGGCTGATGCTGAAGCAACACGGAGTCATCTGCCCTCTGTGTCGCCCCATCAGCTTTGCACTGTGTCACACACAGCAGTCACATGGCATGACTGCAAGACACAGCAGCAAATAGCCTGTATTCCCGGCAGCCGCATTTCCTCTGCCATGCTGCTTCATATTTGCAGACAGCCCCATTAGTTTGCCCCTGGCAGTGGTACTGAGGCCCCACGCTGCCCCTAGAAATGGACCTGCTTCTGCCACAGTGTCATAGGCCTGTCACTCCTGATTGGGCCTCGTACTGCAAACCCCACCCCCTCCACACGGAAGCCGGAGGTCCCTGCACCTGTCTCTTTTGATGGTGCCGGCCAGAGCTTTAGCTAGCTTCTTTTGCGCCCGAGGCAAGCCCAGAAAGAATGTAGAATAGAACTGTAGAACTGTTTAATTTTTCAGCTACATGAGATTCAAGAAGGTATGTAACTTAACACGTGCACCTAACATGTGACAAAGAAGTATCAGAATCATAACAACTTATAAATAAAATAAACAGTGCACCTAAACTCATCAAAAACACATAGCTGATTCATGGATTTCACACAGCACATTATGTGCTGCACACTCGATATGTGGGGAAAGTACCCTCACACCAAAACTAAGCAACGATGGGTGATAAAGATTTATGAAGTTTACTTATCTAAAACACTTTACTGGGTTTACTTATCTAAAACAAATAAATAAAGTAATAAATAAAATAATAATAAATAATACAATAATAAATACAACTGAAACGTGTCCCAGTCATTTCCAAAACCAGGCTGCCTCCAGGAATGCCCCTCCCACCTCCGCAAACAGTCACAGTGATGCAGGCACGCACACTCCATCCACTTCAATAAAAGAGCATGCCAGTCACCACTTTGACATACCCCCTCCAATGCAATGAATATAGCTGGGCATGCACACTAATGCACTCTAACTAATGTTGGTAAGAAGGCCACACCAAACAGCAAGGGCTAGCAGCGAGACCAAAAAATGTTGAGGCGCGCCCTCACCACAGGAGCTGCTGCAGGGGAGAAAAAACTTTTATTGTTTTGATGCAGGCTACCTGGGTGGCCTAGTCCGACCCTGTGTTCAGCCTGCTGGGCCTGTCATGCTGTGCTGGCACTTTATGCCAGGGGCATGTGAGGGCTGCCCCCTTGTGGGCCCTGTTGCAGTCATATAAGGGAGGATACAGAAGGAGAAGAGCTTACAATCTATTAGGGTATAAGGGAGGATACAGAAGGAGAAGAGCTTACACTCTATTAGGGTATAAGGGAGGATACAGAAGGAGAAGAGCTTACACTCTATTAGGATATAAGAGGGGATACAGAAGGGGAAGAGCTTACAATCTATTAGGGTATAAGGGAGGATACAGGAGAAGAGCTTACAATCTATTAGGGTATAAGCAGGGCCGTATTTAGGATTCGTGGTGCCCTAGGCACTTTTTGGTCATGCCCCCCCCCCCCCCCCCCCCCCCATGAACACACACACTTTATAATTAATATATTTTTGCGGAAGATGTGGATATTGCTAATTCTAGGAGACTTAATTGTTGCCTGTAATTTAAATTATCAACACAATGCAGGACCAGGAAAAATAACATTGATAGGGTGAGTATGGCCAAATATGTCCCCTTATGTCACCTTTGCATTGTAGGTGACATAAAGGGCCATATTTGGCAGTAAAATGTGCTTGGTGGGCAGCACAAGTTGTCAACAGTGAAAGTAGACAGTGTTACTGCAGAAAACAAAATGCTATTGTGCTGCAACAGGCAACTGTAAATGGAAGGTAGATCACCACAGGCAGCAAGACAGGGGCAACAAGAAGGCGGGACAATGGGTAACAAGGGAGAAAGGAGTTGAAGGAAAATGGGCAGCAAACCAATGAAACTGACTCTGATGGCCCACCCTATAGTAACATGGAAATATTATTGGTCTATTTTTAGGGCTCAATCCCACAAATGTTACATCAACCATGCATGTGTGTGCGCACACTTGGGATGTCACAATTAAGTTATCAATATCGTAACAGTGACACATTTACTATTACAATAACTAAGAGTACTGCAGTTCCTATCATGATGAGTGGATAAGCTGTGCTCTCCTGCAGTAAAGCAGTGACATATTGACTGTGGAATCAATACATATTGCACTCCAACAATTACAATATTTATAAAATCAAATCCTAATTTTCCATCCACTGATATGTATGTCATGATCTATTGGCATCTGACTGCTGGGCCCCAAAACACAGAGATTGGGCAGATCCCCCTTAAATTTTGGATGGATCTGGGGATGGAAACCTCTGCAGAGACACGAGCTGCCATTTATCTCCAAAAGAGGGGGGAAGTCAGTGCCTCTTATCGGGCAAATGTAAAAAGAAAAAAACATTAAACTCTCATATATATCGCTCCCGCGCTGCTGGCCGGGCCACCATAGCCACGGGAGGCCAGAAGATGCAGGAACGGCAGGTGGACGGGCAGGGTACCTGATCCCTGCTGTCTGCACTGTCCCCACCGCCGCCGCACTCAGAGCAAACATCCGACTCTGTGCAGCTGGTGGCCGACACTTAACACAGGCCACGCCCACCTGTTGCACAGAGCCAGGTGTGTTTGCTCGCGCCGGAGAAGCAGCAGCGGTGGGGACATCGGGCAGGGATCAGTTACCCTGCCCGCCCACCTGTGGCTCCTACATCTTCTGGCCTCCTGTGGCCTGGCCAGCAACGTGGGAGCGATGTATATGTGAGTGTACATTTTTTTTCTTTTGCCTATCGGAGAGTGGGAATGCCACACTGCCTATGGGAAATGGGAATGCCACACTGCCTATGGGAAATGGGAATGCCACACTGCCTATGGGAAATGGGAATGCCACACTGCCTATGGGAAATGGGAATACCACACTGCCTATGGGAAATGGGAATGCCACACTGCCTATGGGAAACGGGAATGCCACATTGCCTATGGGAAATGGGAATGCCACACTGCCTATGGGAAATGGGAATGCCACAATGCCTATGGGAAATGGGAATGCCACACTGCCTATGGGAAATGGGAATGCCAAACTGCCTATGGGGAATGGGAATGCCACACTGCCTATGGGAAATGGGAATGCCACATTGCCTATGGGAAATGGGAATGCCACATTGCCTATGGAAAATGGGAATGCCACATTGCCTATGGGAAATGGGAATGCCACATTGCCTATGGGAAATGGGAATGCCACACTGCCTATGGGTAATGGAAATGCCACACTGCCTATATGGGGAACGGGAGGGAGCATGACACACTGCCTATGGGAATGGGAGGGAGCATGACACACTGCCTATGGCAATGGGAGGGGGTGCCACACTACGTTGTCCACTGTAGCACTGAGCACAAATGATCCAAAGCAGCGGTAATCAAGTACTTTTAGTCGAGGTCCATTTACCGTGGTCTGTGCCAAGTTGAAGGTCCAGGGGGAGGGTGTAGTTGAAATCTATAAATAAGTTGAGAGCTCGGAATAAGAGGGATTGGTGAGAGCAGTGCTGGGAAAAAGAGGAGTGGATGTGGGAAAAGCTGGGAATGAGGAATAAATGGGGGAAGAACTGGGAATAAGAGGGATGAATGGGGGCAGTGCTGGGAATAAGAGGGTTGAATGGGGGTAGTGCTGGGAATTAAAGGGATGAATGGGGGCAGTGCTGGAAATAAGAGAGATGAATGAAGGGCAGTGCTGGAAATAAGAGAGATGAATGGGGGCAGAGCTGGGAATAAGAGGGATGAATAGGGCAGATCTGTGAATAAGAGGGATGAATAGGGGCAGATCTGTGAATAATAGGGATGAATGGGGGAAGATCTGTGAATAAGAGGGATGAATGGGGGCAGAGCTGGGAATAAGAGGGATGAATGGGGGCAGAGCCGGGAATAACAGGGATGAATGGGGGCAGATCTGGGAATAAGAGGGACGAATGGGGGCAGAGCTGGGAATAAGAGGGATAAATGGGTGCAGAGCTGGGAATAAGAGGGATGCATGGGGCAGAGCTGGGAATAAGAGGGATGCATGGGGCAGAGCAGGGAATAAGAGGGATGAATAGGGGCAGAGCTGGGTATAAGAGGGATGAATGGGGGCAGATCTGTGAATAAGAGGGATGAATGGGGGCAGAGCCGGGAATAACAGGGATGAATGGGGGCAGATCTGGGAATAAGAGGGATGAATGGGGGCAGAGCCGGGAATAACAGGGATGAATGGGGGCAGATCTGGGAATAAGAGGGACGAATGGGGGCAGAGCTGGGAATAAGAGGGATAAATGGGTGCAGAGCTGGGAATAAGAGGGATGCATGGGGCAGAGCTGGGAATAAGAGGGATGCATGGGGCAGAGCAGGGAATAAGAGGGATGAATAGGGGCAGAGCTGGGTATAAGAGGGATGAATGGGGGCAGATCTGGGTATAAGAGGGATGGATGGGGCAGATCTGTGAATAAGAGGGATGAATGGGGCAGTGCTGGGAATAGGAGGGGTGGATGGGGGCAGAGCTGGGAATAAGAGGGATGAATGGGGGCAGATCTGTGAATAAGAGGGATGAATGGGACAGAGCTGGGAATAAAAGGAATGAATGGGGGCAGATCTGGGAACAAGAGAGATGGATGGGGCAGAGCTGGGAGTAAGAAAATGGATGGGGTAAGAGCTGGGAGGAGATGGATGGATAGTGGCAGAGCTGAGAGAATGGGGGATGGAAGTGGCAGAGCTAGAAATAACGGGGTGGGTAGGGGCAGGACTGGGGGGGGGGCATCAGACAGGGACAGCTATTCCTCTTCGGCGGAACATCATGATTTGGATGCCCTGCCATGTAAAACCTCTGGAATTGCCGGTAATTTTTACCTGACCGGCAGCCCCACAGCACATGCACTGACTCCTGGCCATTCAGTGTGGCTGTATCTTTATTCATGTTTTAGGAAACGCAGCCAGCAGACATAAATGAAGATACAGCTGCACTAAGTGGTGGGGAGCCTGTGCATGTGCCATGGGACTGCTAGTAAATTGTGCAGAATCTGTGGGTTTCACATGACAGGGTAATCGATTGCCCAGCGATGAGGAACAGCCAGCCCCGAAAATAAAGATGCTGCAGTGCATGCTGTGACTTCTGGTCCCCCGGCTCTGAGAGATCAGGGTGCAGAGCAAGAGACAGAAAGTCAGAGAGAGAACAGGGACAAAAAAAAAAGAGTGCATGGAAAAAAGAAGTGTAAATAGAGACAGAAAAAGAGGGAAAGACAGAGAGTGCAACCAGAGGGAGGCGCGATTATGTACTGGCCATCTCCACTGACCACCAATGATCTAAAAAAAAAAAAAAATATTAACACCACTGCAGCTACGCTGCGGTTAGCCCGCCCCTAGTCTCAAGCCCCGCCCTAGGTGTGCCTTACAGCAAATATGGCCCTGCTTGCGCCCCTCCTTTAATCCAGCTCTGGCTGCGCCCGAGGCCAGTGCCTCATTCGCCTCATGGCTGCTACGGCTCTGGTGCCGGTCTGTGCTCAGCAGGTTGCTTCTCCAGCGGCCCGGGGCCCACATCCCAGCTCAGCGCATTGCGGGGCATTTCAAGAGGGGACGAGAGATTTCAAGAGGGGGCAGGATGGCGGGACATGCCTCACCAATCTGTGACTGTCCCTCCCAAATCAAGACAGTTGTGATGTATGTGTTACCTACCTCTAATGGAACTGCTATACTAGGGGTCCTGCCATTAGCCCTACCCACTACATGTATCCCCTGTGGCAAGGTGCAAGGGGCCGTCATTTATGGAAGGTATGTGGCACCAAGGTACCTGGCCTTGGTGCAGTAAAACCGTATGTTTTGTTTCCCAGCATCAGCTGCTAATGGCAGTCTGGTGCTGAAGTTAGTATAGCTGAAAGGCTAACCCGGGACGGTTTTACTGGGATGGAGTAGAGCAGGGTGGGACTCCATCCCGCTACCCAGGTCCGGGTTTTACAGGCCGCATAAATATCCTGGGGAATCAGCTGTGCACTGTCTGTGACTGGAGCTCACTTGTGGAGTGAGACTCTGTGAGCCTGGCTGAAAACTCCTATGCAGGCGGTTTCATGCGGACCCGAGGTGGATTCGGTTGCAAAGCAGCAACTTTGCCCAAGGACTAAAAACGCTGTTTGCCTGTCTGATTGACTTATGCTGCATTTTCCTGAAAAGGTGATGTAACCCGAAAGGGCATATGCTTTTATGGATTTTGGTGTGAATAAACACGGACTTTAAGTTTAACTTTTCGCCTCTGAGCCTATACTGCAAACATCCTGCTGTCTACCAGAGCTAATCATCACATTTGGTGTCGGATGCGGGCAAAGCAGTGAGGCCGTTGCTAGGAGCAACCGACGGAAAAGTTTTTTTCTTTTGCATGTCCTACATTAAGCCTGCCAGGCTGCTACCTGTGACCGCAGACAAAATGGAGGCTGTCGTGAAAGCGCTCATGGAGGCGAATCTGCAGCAGCACGAGGCCAACAAGCAGCAGCGGGAGACCAACAAGCAGCAGCAGGAGACCAACAAGCAGCAGCAGGAGACCAATCAGCTGCAACATGTGATGGTGCTGCAAGCTGCAGGAGCGCCCAAAAGTGTCCCTGATGCCCGGAAAGCTGTCCGCTTGGCGCTTACAAAAATGACCCCTTCGGATGACGTTGAGACCTACCTGGCGGTGTTTGAAAAGGTGGCTGCAAGGGAGAAGTTGCCACATGACCAGTGGGCTGACGTCATTGCTCCATTTCTGGCATCTGGACCCCAGCAGGTGTTGTTTGATCTTCCAGACGACCAAGCCGCTGACTACCCGACTCTGAAGGGTCAGATACTGGCCAGACTGGGAGTGAATGTGTGGGTTCGGGCTCAGCGGGTGCATCAGTGGAGCTATCAGTCGGCAGAGCCCGCCAGACCCCAGTACTATAAACTGCTGCACCCACTGCAAAAATGGCTGCAGCCAGACTTATTAAGCCCCACTGCCATGTTGGACCGATTGCTGGCGGACATGTTCTGGAGGGCTTTACCGCACCCTCTCCAGCACTGGGTTGGCCAGGTATCCCCCGGCAACGCTCTAGAGATGGTGGACTCTGGGAGTATGGTTACCCTGGTAAGACCCGCCATGGTACTGCCCGATGAGTACACGGGGCGGAAAACCGGGGTCTTGTGCATTCAGAGGGACTTGAGAGACTATGCCACAGCACAAGTGACTCTAACCACCGTCTCCGGTAGCTGGAACCACGAAGTCGCCGTCACCGCTAAACTCCCGTATGAACTTATTATTGGGAGAGACTTTCCGGGGTTCATGTCACTATGGACCAAGTTGGGAGTTCCGGAAACCCGCGAGGCAGGTGTGTCCCCCAATAGACTGGCCCTACTCAGGGGTGACCCCGGAACCCTGGGAACCGGAGTCAGGAGGGACAACAGTAGGGGTGACCACCTCTACGGTGGAAGAGGGGGAGTCAACCCCACTGAGTGTTATGGTTGGAGAAGTGGAAGAGTTGGCAACGGGTCCAGAGTTGGCAGATCTCTCCACAGTTAATTTTGGTACAGCACCAGGACCCGACTCTATCTCGGGCCTGGGAGAATGTTCTTGAGGTGGAAGGTGAACCACAACAGCCGGGGGCGGGGTTACAGTTTCCTCGCTTTGTGGTTCACCAGGATATGCTGTACTGAGTAAACAAGGTACGTGAAGAGGTGGTGGAACAATTGGTGGTACCCAATCCCTATCGCAAGCTGGTGTTGGATTTGGCCCACCAACATGTTCTGGGGGGGCACCTAGGCCAGCAGAAAACTCTGGACCGAATTTTACAACGTTTCTACTGGCCCAGTGTGTACAAGGAGGTGGAGAGATATTGTGAGTCCTGCCCAATATGTCAGATGACCAGCCCCCAGCCTCATTACCGTGGTCCCCTAGTTCCTCTCCCAGTTATTGAGGTACCCTTTGAGCGGATTGCCATGGATCTGGTGGGTCCCCCGATCGGGGTGCCCCATCGAAGTGGACCAAAACCCAGGATAGTCAAAATCCTGGGTGTTGGTCCACTTTAAGATCCGGTTGAAGCCTTACCGGGTACCTGAGTCCCGGC
This sequence comes from Gastrophryne carolinensis, assembly GCA_027917425.1. Classification (NCBI taxonomy): domain Eukaryota; kingdom Metazoa; phylum Chordata; class Amphibia; order Anura; family Microhylidae; genus Gastrophryne; species Gastrophryne carolinensis. Next base: position 25,709,267 of record CM051240.1, read on the forward strand.
GACAAGCTATCGCATAAGAAGTGCAGCAAATGCTCCGGTTAGACGTGATTGAAGAATCAAAGAGTGAGTGGGCCAGCCCAATAGTCTTGACTCCCAAGCCCGATGGTACGTTGCGGTTTTGTAACGATTTCCGCAAACTTAACGAAATTTCTAAGTTTGATGCCTACCCTATGCCCCAAGTAGACGAGCTTATTGAGAAGCTAGGCCAAGCCAGGTATTTTTCTGTTTTGGACCTCACAAAAGGGTACTGGTAGGTACCATTGACTGAGGCTGCCAAGGAGAAAACAGCCTTTATCACACCAGAGGGACTGTTCCAGTACAAGGTATTACCCTTTGGTTTACATGGCGCTCCCGCTACGTTCCAAAGGTTAATGGATATTGTCCTCCGGCCACATCGTCTGTATGCTTCGGCCTATCTGGACGATATAATTATCCATAGTACGGATTGGGAAAGTCAGCTGCCCAAAGTCCAGGCCGTAGTGGATTCCCTCAGGAAGGCTGGTTTGACGGCAAACCTGAAAAAATACAATTCTGTGAAGTACTCACCTGTAGAATTGGTATTATACGCATACAGTACGTCCTGCTCCATATATAATACTTACACGTGGATAATCCTCCGCCAGAGGGCGCTGTTCACTGCAGACATGCAAAAACAGCCTCCTCCTTCATATACCCAGGGACCTCCCACAAATCCCCAGCATTGAAAAGCAGTGAGAAATGAAGCCGGGAGAAACCAACCACCAAACTGGTAACAATAGCAATGATAACAATCACCATACAGAGGATCCAGAAAAATGTAAAAGCAGGGTGGGGTGGAGCAGGACGTACTGTATGCGTATAATACCAATTCTACAGGTGAGTACTTCACAGAATTGTATTATTCTAAGCATACAGTACGTCCTGCTCCATATATAATACTTACACGTGGGACATCCAATAGCAGTGTCCATAAAGTAGGGTGGGATCACCATCAAAAAAGGCACAGCAGACAGTAAAGGCGCTGACACCTGCAAACCTTGCTACCAAGTACGACATGAGCAAAGGCTCTAACGTCAGTCTCATAACAAAACCTTTGAAAAGGTATGAACAGAAAACAAGCAGCGGTCTAGCAAACCTGTTTAACAGAAAACCTGGTGCTGCAGGGCCAAAGGTACCCAAGCACAAGTAGAACAGAATAAAAAGAGAGGCAGATTCTTCCCCTAAAAGGAATAGGCCAGAGTAACGGCCTGACCAGCCCCAAATGCAACAGGAGCCTCTGTAAAACTCAGAACTCTCCCCAATGGGGAATTGAAACCTGGTCTCCCGCCAGACAGGCGGGGATACTGACCACTACACCAACAAGGATCAGCAAGGAGCCGAAACCTTTACTCAGGACCAGAAAGACAAACCATCCAAGTAAGATCAGTCCAAAGGGCGCATAGCCCCTGGAAGCAAACGAGATCAGGCGCATACGTATGCAGGCGCCCGCAGACGCCAAGGGGCTTCAGTCCCCCTAAGGGACAAGAAACAACCAGGAAAACTTCAATACCTGTTGAGGGAATGTAGACCCCCTTACTTCGGCATTACTAAGAATAAGGCCCATAGGCAGACAAAAGGACTTAAATAAATAATGATCATAAGACACCACCTTGGGCAAAAGGTCCGGCGTAAGGCGGAATGCCACCAAATCATGGTGTGTATATATATATATATATATATATTATATATATATATATATATAATGAACGAAGGCTAACTAAACAGAGCCACCTTCTCAGGCACACGTCTGACTGAAGCAACAGCCCCCGGAAGGGCAACTTGACCTACGAAACAGCTCAGACAGCATCTGGAATAAGTCCCAAGGCAACAACCCGCAAGGCAAACAGAATAAAAAGTGATCCCAAAAGGGACCATAGAACTACTTGGGAGGTGCACCTGAGCAATCCCCAAGAGAACGCTTAACAAGGAAGACTGAACAAGACTTCTTACTGGAAGGCAGACAGGACAGAACCTGAACCTTCAGAGTACATAGATGGGGAGCCAGCCCCAACCCATGCTGTAATAACTCTAGAACCCCGGGAACAGATAACATCCAACAGGGGAGAGACCAAGACTCACGCCAATCAATATGGGTACACCATACCCCATAATAGACGGAGGAAGAAGAAGAAAGGAAGCTTGCTCCTAGCCCCCCATAGACCAAGTCACCCAGAAGATAAACCCGTCTCCAAAAGGGTGAATGAATCAGCTGTCAAGCCCTCAGACTAGAACCTGTAGATTGGGGCGACATAAGAAGGAGCCTGACAAGGGCAGAACCACACTCCTGAGAGAGCGTACAGGTCCGATGACCTCAGCAGAAACATCTGCGAACCACAGTCCACTAGGCCGCCCAGGGGCCATCGATCTCACGGGTCTCTTCATCAGCGCAACCGTGCGCAGAACCCCACCAGGCAGGGTGAATGAAGAGAAGACATATAAAATAGAATGTCCAGACATAAAAATTACTAAGCCCCCATGACCAACGTCAGAATATTCTGGGGCAGTAAAAACAAGGGCAGAGCCCCTGTGATATTAATGGGACCCAACAGAGCCCCCCTAGTTGGCTCTCAGAGGGACAAAAGGGGGTGGGAGCAGCTCAATCCCTCTTATTTATACGAGATTGTTTCCTCATACAAGATTATTCTTATTATATAACCCCTTATCATCCAAAATCATTATTATATATCCTCTTATCATCCAAAATTATTATTATATATCCTCTTATCATACAAAAATATCATTATTATAATTCAGGGCCTGGGAACTAACCCAGTTTAACCCTCTCATCATCAATCTCATCTGATTATTCAGCACCAAACATGTCTAGCTATGTAGAAAGACAGAGATTTGGTTGCATATATCTGCAGATACATGTGGAAGCCACACTGCCCCGACAAGGCACTCTGTATTTAGTGTGGTCCCTAATCTTAATTCTGAGTCCCCAAAGTTGGGACATGCAATGCAGACAAATATCTGAGAGCTACTCACCTGGGAAGCGGCCAGCCTCCCTTTAGAACACTTCACAGGGAGGAATCCATATTGACTGAATTCCCCCCTGCTTGTGCTCATGGCAATTTAAATGAACAAAAGGGGGTGGGAGCAGCTCAATCCCTCTTATTTATACGAGATTGTTTCTTCATACAAGATTATTCTTATTATATAACCCCTTATCATCCAAAATCATTATTATATATCCTCTTATCATCCAAAATTATTATTATATATCCTCTTATCATACAAAAATATCATTATTATAATTCAGGGCCTGGGAACTAACCCAGTTTAACCCTCTCATCATCAATCTCATCTGATTATTCAGCACCAAACATGTCTAGCTATGTACAGTAGAAAGACAGAGATTTGGTTGCATATATCTGCAGATACATGTGGAAGCCACACTGCCCCGACAAGGCACTCTGTATTTAGTGTGGTCCCTACTCTTAATTCTGAGTCCCCAAAGTTGGGACATGCAATGCAGACAAATATCTGAGAGCTACTCACCTGGGAAGCGGCCAGCCTCCCTTTAGAACACTTCACAGGGAGGAATCCATATTGACTGAATTCCCCCCTGCTTGTGCTCAGAGGGACACCAGGATAGCACAACCTGCCACTGATGGACATCCATTGGAGCGAATACCACTGAGATGCAGGGAACGTTGACCCCCACCTAGATCAGGATCAGAAACCTTCCAGGAGAATCATCCTGCTCCAAGTTCCAGACTGATAATAAATACAGGCCACTGTCCTCCGACAGGTCAAGAGATCCCCAAATAGGTCCTGAAGCAAGATAGAGCCAACTGAAGGCTCACTGTTTTAACAAAATCAATAGGTAAGATGGACCCTCTAAGGGACCCTACCTAGGAAAATCCCCCCCCCCCGTCAACCTGCGAGACTAGGTACCAAAGGACCATCCTCAGGAAGATGCAAGAAAAGGAGGGGGGTGCCCCCGGACAGGGTTCTTGAATTTAACCAGACCAAGAGGAACCAACGTACCAAGGGGGAATGAGCACAGACCTAGCTCCAGGGGTGCTGGAACCCCATCCATTAATATCCTACTGTGCCGAAGAGCCCAAGGGCTCCAAATATAAGGGACATCTCTGATCCGCCACCAATGGGCCCACCAGCTGCAATCCTGCCTGGTGAAGGAAGGGGACAGCAACGAGGGACAGAGTCCATGTAACCAGGAGTCCACTTATTGCCAAGGAGGAAGGTACAAGCCTGAACCAAATCCAAGGAACGGAGACAGCGAATAAGGGACAATGAGGGATTGAGGTGACTGAGCACCCATTCAAATGACTCCCAAAGAACACCGCTAACCGAGTAATCAGCGCGGCCTGACGTAGGGATTGTAAGTAAGAAGGACGACCAGATAGATCCTTGTGCGGACGCCCCCTGGTCTCATCAGAGACATCACCCCCATCAGTACCTCAGCGAGCACAGGGAGCAGAAGAGGGGCCCAATAACAAGGCCACAATCACGGGAAAGGAAACTCTATCCTGCATCCGGAGGAAACTACCTCCTGAAACCAACAGAACGAGGCAAGACGCCTCCTGATAGGAGCAAGGTGCTGCGGCCATCCCCTCACCCAGGCGGGCGAGGGCGTCCCATCATGCTTGGGGGGTTTTGGAGAAGGATTTTGACTTAGCCCGGCCGGAGGGCCCAGGACGTTGTCTGCCACTCCTGGGGCAGGAGTCTGCACAAGCCCCCAGAAAGGGCACCCCAGGTTCTTGTTTAACACTATGGTATGGAGGGGGAGGGGTATCCCTGCTCCGAGGGGGCCGAGACGTCCGCCAGCGATGCGGTGAATTGCCCTTTTTTACAAAGAGGTCCAGATGGGCCCCAAACAGGCGTTGCCCTCTAAAGGGAAGCCCAGTCAGAGTTCTTTTAGCAACATCGTCAGCACCCCACTGTCGCAGCCAGAGCAAGCGACGTATAGCCACCACTAGGGCAGAAGTCCTCGCACACATTCTGATGGTGTCATCCAGAGCTAAAAGGATAAATTTAACAAAAATATCACAACTGGGGAGTGCATTAAACACCTCCCAGGGTAGATCCTCAGGGTGATGCTCAAGCATCTTTCTTATGAGGGTTCTAGCGGCCACTGCAGTGATGGCTGCGGCACAGACCGGGCGCAGCGCCGTTCCTGCACAAGCAAAGGCGTGTGAAGCCAGCCTATCGATGCGCCGGTCCTCGACATCCCGAAGGGTGCTATAAGCCGGGGCAGTAATGAAGGGGGGGTTAGGAACCCCAATGATCGGTGCGTCCACCACGGGGGGGGGGGGGGGCGATGACCAACAATTAACCACCTCAGGGGGGAAAGGGTATTTACAATCCTAGTCCCCTGGAATCCCTGGAAGCTTAGTGGGGCATTCCCATTCCTTGAGTACAAGAGCATGGAAGTGAGCCTGCTCGAGAAATTCCAAGCGCGCAGTCGCCGTATGGAAACACTCCCCTCTCGGCTTGGGAACCCCGCCAGGGAGCGAGATAGACAGGGCCTTAAAAATCTTAAGCAACAGACCACCGGTGTCAAACTGGCCCCAGTCATCCTGGCCCGAATCATCATGACCCCTCGGCCTCTCCTCAGAGGAACCTGGGTCAGAGAACAGTTCTCCATCGTCAGACGGAGTACCATCACGCGGAGAAGTAAACTCCTCCGATCCAATAGCAAAGGCAGAAGCCAGGGGCGTCAAGGGCCGCTTCCTGCCAGGGCCCAAGTGTTCGGACCACCCCGCAACAATCTGGTCAGCCGTAGGCCGTCTAGAAGACACATCAGGCTGTAACTCCCCACTCAGCAGGAGCGAGATCTAGGCAAGGGGAAAGGGGAGTATCGGAGCGAGGTGCAGCCACAGGTGCCGCTTGCAGGGCCAGTGCTTGCTCGGCACATGGTGCGCAGACCCGTGCTCTGCCAGCAACGGCATGGGGGAGTCCACACGCTACACACAGCCGGTCTTGTCCCCGAGGGACCCCGGTCACATAATCCTGAGATGCCTCCATATGGTGATTATCTAGGCACAGTATGCCCGTAGGGCTTTATGCAATAGGCAACCCTGGATGCCCCAAAGACCCGCTGATTAATGTGGGAGAATTGCAAGTAGGCCCGCTTAATATCTATATATATATCTATATATGAGGCCGGGAGAAGCCACCGGAGACTAGGCGTCTGAAAGACATAAAGGGAGAAGAGGTGTCAGGGCCATGCGCAGCTGGAAAAACATATAATAAAGAGACACCCGCGAGGGCACTTACAGACCAAAGGAGGAAGATCATCAAAATGGCGCCCAGCGAACCTCGAAGGGCGGGCTCAATGCTCGGCCGTGACGCGGAGCGCGCCAAGTCAAGTCCCCGCCCACCCCGAAGAGCGCGAAGCTCTGAGGTAGTAGTCAAAAAAGCAAGGATAAAATCACATACGTATTTTGTAAAGGAAGACGCCGAAGCATCTAGACGACGCTGCCGCCCGGCGCAGCAAACTATGCAGTAAAGGAAAGGACACACGTACGGCGGCAGCCAAAACAGAATAAAGAGCAAGCAGCGCGGCTCTGACACCCAGATGTTAATAAAGGGCAATAATAAGGCCATAAGCGTGACATTACAGTGCACTAGGACCGCCACACACCTACCCCCCCCTTTCTTTTCCCCCTAACTACTGGGGGAAATGAGGGAGGGTGGCGACCCTATAAACAGGGTCCACCGCTAATCAGGGCACGGGGGGCAATAATGCGGGAGGGGCATCCACCCGCTCACCATCAGCCTAACCGCCTACCCTATGGTGGGGGACTGCGGTGGGGCATAGCTCCATAAGCACACGAGGTGCTGCCTACCTTCACCCGACCAGCGCAGCCCAGGCTGGGAGGCACATCTTTATCGAAGTGGACGGGTGGTAATAGTCCTGCAGGGCCGCAGGCTGTAAAAGCCCCGCTCACCTGCGAGAGAGTGATACTTCATGTCTTCGCAGTCAGCACTGCAGAGAAATCTGGGGGGATTTGTGGGAGGTCCCTGGGTATATGAAGGGCCGGGAGGAGCCTGTTTTTGCATGTCTGCGGTGAACAGCGCCCTCTGGCGGAGGATTACCCACGTGTAGGTATTATATATGGAGCGGGACGTACTGTATGCTTAAAATAAATGTGCCTTAGGCTTAGAAGAGACGAAATATCTGGGCTATATGATTGGGCGAGGAGTGGTCAAGCCCCAGGTTAACAAAATAGAAGCCATCCGTAGCTGGCCACGTCCTAACACTACCCGCCAAGTGAAGTCATTTCTGCGGTTGGTGGGGTATTACATGAGGTTCATTCCCAATTTTGCCACCGTAGCGGCACCATTAACAGACCTGTTAAAGGGACGCAAGTCTGTCATGGTGCAATGGAATGAACAGGCCGAAAAAGCGTTCTCCGCTTTGAAGTCTGCCCTGTGTGGGTCTCCGGTGTTGGTGACACCCGACTTTAAGAGGGAGTTTATAGTGCAGACCGATGCCTCCGAGGTAGATCTCGGTGCTGTACTGTCTCAGGAAGTCAACGGGGAAGAACACCCCGTTGTCTAAGTGAGTCGCAAATTGACACCTGCGGAGACCCGGTATGGTATCGTGGAGAGAGAGTGTTTGGCCATTAAGTGGGCCCTTGAGTCTCTTCGCTACTACTTGCTGGGGAGACGTTTCCGTCTGATTACGGACCATTCTCCCCTCAAGTGGATGTGCCAGGCTAAGGACAGGAATGCCAGGGTCACTCAGTGGTTCCTGTCCTTGCAAAATTTCAAGTTCTCCGTAGAGCACAGAGCGGGACGGTTGTTGGGTAATGCGGATGCCCTGTCCCGGGCACATTGTTTGTCGTGTGTCCACCCCCTCAGGGTTGAACAAAGGGGGGGGGGTATGTGGTAAGATGCAAGGGGCCGTCATTGACGGAAGGTATGTGGCACCAAGGTACCTGGCCTTGGTGCAGTAAAACCGTGTGTTTTGTTTCCCAGCATCAGCTGCTAATGGCAGTCTGGTGCTGAAGTTAGTATAGCTGAAAGGCTGACCCGGGACGGGTTTACTGGGATGAAGTAGAGCAGGGTGGGACTCCATCCCACTACCCATGTCCGGGTTTTACAGGCCACATAAATATCCTGGGGAATCAGCTGTGCACTGTCTGTGACTGGAGCTCACTTGTGGAGTGAGACTCTGTGAGCCTGGCTGAAAACTCCTATGCAGGCGGTTTCATGCGGACCCAAGGTGGATTCGGTTGCAAAGCAGCAACTTTGCCCAAGGACTAAAAACGCTGTTTGCCTGTCTGATTGACTTATGCTGCATTTTCCTGAAAAGGTGATGTAACCCGAAAGGGCATATGCTTTTATGGATTTTGGTGTGAATAAACACGGACTTTAAGTTTAACTTTTCGCCTCTGAGCCTCTATACTGCAAACATCCTGCTGTCCACCAGAGATAATCATCACACCCCGTTAGTTAAGACTGGTCTCCTGTATGTCTGCATACATCTTCAGTGAGTTTGGATGGATCTCCTTCTGAGCTTGGATATATCTGCTGTGAGGTACTATACCCAGAAAGCAAGTTTATGTTGTAAGCCTCTATCCCCAGCCCAGTGCCCCTGGTGCTTTTTAGCAATTATACATTGTGCAGTTGCAGTACACACAGCTCAGCTATTATGTAACTTAGTTGTAACTGAATAAATTAGCATATGACTTCCATTCATACATCATACTGCTTCCTGTTAGTGTTTTTAGAATTATTGAGTGAAGGCTTTAGTTAAAAAAAAAAAAAAAAAAAAAAAGGGGCACTGGGATAGTACTGTAAAGAAGGTAAATGAAAAGGATCACTTTAATATTTAATAGTAATGAAAGTAAAGAAATGCTGGAGCAACTCCCCAGTTCTTATCTGGTTTCAGTTGCCAGGTGCACATACAGGGGGAGGTTTCGTAGGTTTGGATCTTGGGTCTGGATGCTTCAAACGGAGGAAGGCAGCTTCCTAGGTGAGTAGCTCTGAATTAGTATATTTCAATGCAAGTCCAAACTTTGGGGACACAAAAATAGAAGTAGGAACCCCACCAACAGGGACGCCTTAATATGGCATGGGGTGTACACATACAGTTGCAATTGTATGCAAACAAAGGCCTCTGATTTCTGATGTAATGACAGGGATTATCCTAAAATGTACACAGCCAAACACCTTCCATTTGTGGACACGTTTCAAGCTTTTGGCATCAGCACAAGACCGGATGTATTTACCTGGATATGTAGTAATTAGAGGCTTAGTAGCTGGGCAGTTACGATGTGCACAGCCCAGGTCCAGAATACACAGTTAATTAAATAAAATTAGGTCTTCTGCCTATTTACCTGCTAACTGTAAGGGTCCTGTCTTTCTTTCTATAAGTTTCTCCAGGGTGGGATGCTGCACTTTGCACATGAACTCTGAGCCGTCGTCCTCCTGTAGGTTTGGGGTAAACACCAGGCTGGCTGTACAGCTGTAGGTGTTATCCGGCTGCCTCTCGTGTTTGCTGATGACCATCTTATATTTATTACTATCAACAGAAACAAAGTCACCTGCCCCCGTCTTCCTCTTATACCAGTTCACTTCCATCTTCGCAGGGAAATATCCAGAGATTTTACAGTTTATATTGGATCTGGTGTTGAGCTTTAGTTGGGATGTATTTAGTGTTTCGAGGTATGGATGCCAAGGCAGATCTGCAAAACAAATGAGGGACAACAACACAGTGTTATCCAGTGCATACAAGAACACTGAAGTGCTGAACGTTTCAGATACATTATACTATGTACTGCATGTTTTACCTTGTCATTAAACTATGGACAGCTCTGTGGAAGAATATGTCTCTAGATAAGCAATAATACTAGCATTAATTTTTCATCCAATTAGAGAAAAACTCATACTCATACAAAAATAACTAAAGTTAAACTAAAGGCAAGTCCCATTGTCTTGGGCTACATGTTGCACTGTCCTAAACCTTGATCTGTTTTCAAAAAGACCCCGTAGTTCCTAAGTTATCTTACAAGTATTTAAAAAATGGAGAAACAGTGGGTGTGGCAACAGCAATGTTATGTAGGCACACAGTGATGAGTGTGAGAGGAGAGAAGGAGGGCAGGGTTTCAGAGCTGCAGAGAAAAGAGAGGGAGTGGGGGGCTGTTCTTGGTCCCCTGAAGGGTGATTAATGGACCAGGTCAGAGGGATGGGCACTTAAAGCTGAATGAGGAAGCAATTTTCCTCACTAAGGAGACAGACAGGCAGACAGACGAGGAAGCAGAGCACTAGTGGCAATTAATTAAAAGTAAGCTATTTGGATGACGAAGGCCTAGACACTTTCCCACCACTCTCTGCCATTGCCGACTGGCGGACTGCAAGTGCCAGCCTGACGAGCAGTGCATGAATCACTTCACTGGAGGATCACTGCATGGCCGTGCAGGTGATGAGCTGTTGTGCATTGCACTGGGTCCTGGAGCGACCTCACTACATTGGCTGCTCAGACCTCCCGCTTAGATATTACACTCCCGTCTTAGCTTGACTTTTAACTCCTGTGACCCCTACTAATAATGCTTATCCAAATGCTACCTCTCAACAGCACACAGCATACTATTGTGAGGCTATGGGCCCACAACTGCCGGCCGGCATTGTTTGAGTGATGGTCCTGTTTTCTCCAAGCGACAATTGAAGTGGAAATGGAACTGACTCAAAAATAAAGGTTTTCGGGAAATGCAATGTTTATTTGCTACTTCAATTTCCACTGCCCAAATTTAAGGGTTCTTTTCTTGCTTAAAATACCATTTTGTGATTACTCACCTTTAAAATGGGTATTATAAGTATGTCACACACCCCGCTTCCACTATTCATGACATATGAGTTATGGTCCAGTAGAGGGCGAACTTCTGCAGAGATGAAAGCAAAAAAGAACCCCCTCCCGGTCCATAAATACCTGGGACCTCCCACACATTCCCCAGTATATGAAAGCAGTAAGGGGACCAGGAAGAGCTAATAAAAACATTCTTAACCATAAAAAGGTTCACCATATAAAGGATCCAGAATACAAAAGGGCGGGATGAAGCGGGGTGTGTGACATACTTATAATACCCATTTTAAAGGTGAGAAATCACAAAATGGTATTATTCCAAGTATGTCACACATCCCGCTTCCACTATTCATGACATATGGGAACCTTGCGGCCAAAAATAGCATCCGCTGAGGCCCGCACATCAACCTTATAAAACTTGGAAAAGGTATGAACGGAACACCAAGTAGCAGCCTTACAAGCTTGATCAACAGAAGCCTGGTGCTGAAAGGCCCAGGAAGCCCCAACAGCACGAGTAGAATGAGCAGTGATCTGAAAAGGAGGAACCCTCCCCTTAGCAGAATAGGCCCCAACAATGGCCTGGCGTGTCCATTTACTAATGGTAGATTTGGCGGGCGCCCAACCATTTCTGGGCCCAGAAGGCACCACGAACAAGGCGTCCGTCTTACGAAAAGGAGAAGTAGCAACCAAATAGTACTTCACACAACGAACCACATCCAAAGAGTGCAAAACCCTCTCCTTGTCATTGCTAGGCCTAGGACATAAGGAAGGGAGAACTACATCCTGATTGAGATGGAAGGCAGAAACCACCTTAGGAAGGAAATCTGGTTTAAAGCGAAAAACCACCTTATCCTGGTGTCTCTCAAAGTAAGGGGCCTGAATAGACAGAGCCGCCAACTCAGAGACACGCCGAACAGAGGTAATAGCCACCAAAAAGGCAACCTTTTGAGTGAGCACAGAAAGAGCCACATCCAGCATCGGTTCAAAGGGAGGCCCCTGGAGGGCCGAAAGAACCAAATTTAAGTCCCAAACGGGAACCAAAGGCTTCCTAGGGGGCCGAACATGAGTGTCTTGACCAGATGATGCAAAGCAAAAGACCTTTGAAAATAGACAGCCAGGGCAGAAACCTGACCCTTCAAAGTACTGAGCTGGAACCCCAGATCCAGACCGTGTTGTAGAAACTCCAAAATCCTAGGAATCGAAAACACCCTGCAAGGTAACGCCCTAGCCTCACACCAGTTAATATAGGACCGCCAAGTCCTATAGTAAATGGTAGAGGAAGACCTCTTCCTAGCTCTAATCAAGGTTTGAATAACCGCCTCAGACAAACCCTCCTCCCTCAGGATGAAGGTTTCAGCAGCCACGCCGTCAAAGCAAGCGTTTGTAAATTGGGGTAACGTGGTTGACCCTGAGAGATCAGATCCGGAGACAGGGGCAGTCTGTACTGATCTACCGCCAATCTTACGACGTCTGCGAACCAAACCTGTCTTGGCCACCTTGGGGCTACCAGAATTGCTGGTGCCCCTTCTAGAGCCAGCTTGCGCACTACCTTGCCCACCATGGAGAAGGGGGGAAACAGGTACAGAAACCCCAGATCCCTCCAAGCAAGGGACAAGGCATCCACTGCCAGGGCCAGAGGATCCTGAGACAGAGATACAAAGGTTGGGAGCTTGTGATTGTGCCGAGAGGCAAAGAGATCCACCTCCGGAGTCCCCCACTTGTGACACAGGGCCCGAAAAACCCTGTGGTTGAGAGACCATTCCCCTCGGCGAGAGAATCCCCTGCTCAGGGAGTCTGCCTCCGTGTTCTCCACTCCCGGAATGTATACTGCCGAGCTGCAAGGAACAATGCTCTCCGCCCATGTCAGAATCAGAGAGACTTCACTGAGGGCACTCCTGCTGCGAGTCCCTCCTTGGTGACTGATGTAAGCTACCGCAGTACGATTGTATGATCGAACCTGAACCGGTAAACCCTGTAGGTGAAATGTCAAACGCGACAGAACCAAGCGGATAGCTCTGAGCTCCAAGACATTGATGGGGTTGTGAACCTCCTGAGGACCCCACAACCCCTGGAACTGATGATCTTTCCAGAAACCTCCCCAGCCCGACAGGCTGGCATCCGTGGTAACCGTCTCCCAACGAGGGGCCAGGAACGATCTGCCCCTCATCAGATTGCTTGATTCCAGCCACCACTGAAGGGACTGCCGAACCCTGGGAGACATCAGAAAAGACAGATCCAAGGACTGTGGACATCTGTCCCATTTCAGCAATAGATGGAGTTGTAGCGACCTCATGTGGAATTGAGCAAAGGGGACTGCCTCGAAGGAGGCCACCATCAAACCCACCAGAGTCATCCCTAGCTGAATGGAAGGGCGAGGGTTGGTCAGGAGAACACGTATCAGATCCTGAACCCTCTGCACCTTTTGCTGAGGTAGGAACACTCTGGCCTGACTGGTATCCAGATTCATGCCCAGAAAGGAAATCTCCCTTGATGGGGAGAGAGAAGACTTGGGGTGGTTGATCACCCATCCGAACCTCTCCAGCGTCGTCACCACCGTCCTGGTGTCCAACTCCACCTGGCAGAGGGAGGAAGCTGTAATGAGTAGGTCGTCCAAATACGGCACAATGCAAATGCCCTGGGCTCTGAGCAGGGCCATTATGCCCGCCAGAACCTTGGTAAACACCCTCGGTGCCGAGGTCAGCCCGAACGGGAGGGCCACAAACTGAAAATGCTGATCTCCCACCGCGAACCTGAGAAATCTCTGGTGTGCTGGGAAAATTGGTACATGAAGGTGAGCATCCTTGATGTTTATGGACGTTATGAAATCCCCCCGACGAAGGGAACCGACGGCTGAGTGCAGAGTGTCCATGCGGAACTTCTTGGTTCTGATGAACCTGTTGAGAAGCTTCAAATCCAGGATGGGTCTTATGGAGCCATCCTTTTTGGGAACCGTGAAGAGGTTAGAATAATAGCCCCGGCCTCTCTCTGAAAGAGGCACTGGGCATATGACAGCCATGTCCAGGAGATTCTTTACAGCCAACAGGAGCCCCTGCGCCGCCCCAGGATCCGATGGCACCCGACACCTTAAGAATCTGGGAGGAGGCCGGGACTCGAACTCCAGTTTGTACCCAGACGAGCCCACTTCCAATATCCACTTGTCTGTGACCTCCTGGGCCCAGACCTGGAAAAAGAGCCGCAGCCGTCCCCCCACCCGTAAGGGTGAGGGCGCCTCCTCATTGCTGAGCCGGCTTGGCAGCGGGCTTGGGCCTGGAACCCCAGGTAGAGGCTGGACGGGCACGTCCTCTACCTCTGTTCCAGGAATCACCTCTAAAGCCAGAGTAGGCAAGACCTCTGCCCCCTCAGGCTTCCCACCCTTCACCACAGAATCCAATTTGTCTCCAAACAGCCGAGTTCCCAAAAAGGGCAAAGCTGTAAGTGACTTCTTGGCCGCAATGTCACAGCCAGACCGATCGGCGCATGGCCACCAACAGGGCCAAAGTTCTACTACACATGGTAAGAGTCGTCCATAGCCGACAAAACAAAAGTCATGAACAATTCACACCTCTTAAGGGTTGTGAATTCAACACTGTCCATGTTGAGCTGGGACCCATTTAACATGTCCCTGATCTCCGACCTGGTAGCCACAGCCACGAGTGCCAATGCACAGATAGGCCGCCAGGCAGAACCCACACTGGTAAAGGCATGACATGCCATCTGATCAATGCGCTTGTCCTCGCCATCCTTTAGGGTAGTGGCGTCAGGAGTATGTACAACGGAGGTGTTGGACAATCCTAAAATGGGCGCGTAAACCTCGGGAGGGGAAGACCAGCGCTTCACTGCGTCCACCGGAAAGGGATACTTCCTATCCCATCCCTGAGGAACACCGTGAAGGCTACTCGGCTTCTCCCATTCTCTAAGAATCATGCTGTCAAAATGATCCTGATTTGGAAACTCCAAGCGGGGCTTAGAGAACCCAAAGAATCCCCCCTTCTTCGGAGGGGCCTCCACTGGTGGGGAAATATCCAGAACCTCTAACAGATGGGTCAGGACCTTGGGGGTATCCACAGCATCCCCCAGCGCCTGCCCGGCATCAGAATCAAAGAACTGCAATTCCTCAGTCTCAGATTCCTCAAACAATTCCCCCTCCTCAAGTGGGGAATAATCAGCCCAGTCAGGGGAGTCATAATCATCAAAATCAATTACCGGCGTAGCCGGTGACAGATGCCTTTTCTTAGCAGTGGCCTTTCTGCCCACTGAGCTAGAAATAATTTTCTCGAGGTTGGCCAGCCTAGCTCATACATCCGAGTGCGACTCCCCACTAATGACAGTGTCACTTGGGGTACGGATGATGCGGGGTGGGGGTAGGTGAGGCGGGCGGCACTGACCCAGACGCCTGGGGTCCCGACTGCCGCGTTATGGCCTGTTGCGCACATGGTATGCAAATAAGTACATTCTCCCCCGTAACGGGTACCCCACAACCCACACATAGCCGGGATTGTCCCGAAGGGAGCCCGAGCCCGGTATCCTGTGGAGCCTCCATATGGTGATTTTAAGGTAGTCGCAATGACCCGAGAGAATTACGCTGGTAAGCAACCCGGGATGCCCCTTTAAGTCCCAAGTGGGAGGATTTATAATTGCCCCAAATTTCTGCTTGGGACCCTAGGACCGGGAGAACCCCCTTTTAAGCAATTGGCACAGGGAGTCCTCCTGAAAGACACAAGAGATGTCCATAAGCACATGCACACACACAACTGCATAATAAAAACATGTAAAAGGAACATAAAAAGCAGAGGGGGCCAGCGCTGCCCCAAGCGTGACTGGGGCATTAAGCATAGTAAGAACGGGGGGAAGCCCGGCAGGGCACTCACACACACAGAAAATGGTGTCCAGCTAATCCAGCAGCTCCTGAGAGAGAGAGAGGGAGGGAGGGAGAAGAAGGGGCGGGGTCAGGCACGGCGCACGATCCCTCCGAGTCCAGCAATGCGGTTCCCAGCCAGAAGATGGGCCCGCAATGGCGCCAAAACAGAAGGGGGCGGGGCTGGGCGCTCGCGTTGCCGTGGCCCGCCCCCTCAAAGACTCAGCCTGAGGGGGAGAAGCTCCCCAGACTGCATGCAGAGCGCAAAGCAGCAACATGAATAAGCACACAAGCACACTCACACACACATATGTCAAGTGAAAAAAATAGCAGAACAAAGTCATCCCCCCCCCCCAGAGGGTTAGTGGAGGGGACCCGGAAGGGGGAGAACCCTTCACTGTAAGGTGTAAGGGAAGTAAATGGGGAGAGGGCATCCCAAACCGGGATCACCAACCCGGATACCGCCTACCCCCTTGTATGGGGTCTCACGGGGGAGTATGGCTCCCTAAACACCTATTAAGGTGATTCCTACCCTCACCCGGACCTGCAGCCGAGGCTGGGAGGCTAGTATAGGGCTTACAATATAAAGGCCTGGGCAGAAATTGGGCAAAAAATGGCCGGGTGCAAGCCCGGCAGACCTGCAAGGAAGAGCAGCATACATCTTCTGACTTGCTCGCCATCCTGCAGAGAAGGGGGAATGTGTGGGAGGTCCCAGGTATTTATGGACCGGGAGGGGCTTCATTTTTGCTTTCATTTCTGCAGAAGTTCGCCCTCTACTGGACCATAACCCATATGTCATGAATAGTGGAAGCGGGGTGTGTGACATACTTGGAATATACAGTTTTAGACAAAGAAGCTTAAATGACCATCCTGATTGGATGCCTGGGCACATGTCCTTTTCCCAGTGGACACTTCAAATATATATACAGACATATATGGAAGGTATAGCTCAGACGTGAAGAATATCTGTTTCTCATTAAGCAGACATAACATTCTTGGTAATGGTTTAAACCTATAAAGGAAGGAGAGGTGAAAGTCCACCTAAACACTGACAATGTGTAAACAGGCTTATAAAATTAATACTAATTATAATATTTCATTTTCCATCTCACAATGCTGTGCTTTTTTATGGGAGGGAGGGTTTTGTATTTGCATTGTATATAATAGGCACATGTTTTCCATCACATTGATTGATTAAAAGGAGCCAAAGTACCTTAGCCAGAGTGACCCATCTGTCCTTCTTGTGTTTTTAAATATCTCATAGGAGTTGATGACTAACCTTGAATGGTATCAAGGCAGTGAATTTTTGTTAAGACTGGTTGCCTCCCACCTTTTACCCTCTTGCGAATCTTTAAAGCAAACCTAAATTATATGAAAAGCCATCGTGCTGACAGCTGTATATTGACATATTTACCTGTTTTCTTTAATACAATTTCCAGATGCTGAGGCATAGACTGGTGTCTCCAGATCACATTAACAGGGAACTTTACAGTCTGGGGTAGACGGCAGACACTGGTCGCATCAAATGTAAACCCATCCTCAGACTGAGTTGACGTGCTCTGAGACTCCATATTCTTGTCATCATGCTTCCATGTAATAGTAATAGGCTTAGGGTAGAATTTCTTCAGAGTAAGGGAGCAGCGCACCTCCCCTGAGTCACAGAGCGAGAATCTCACCGGTTCTATGACCTGCGGGGCCACTAGAAATAAACCAGAGGAACACTGTAAGCATCAATTTATTCACAAATGGAATAATGTGTAACCATTCAGAGCTGGCCTTGTAGTTATTTTGATAGTAGATAGTTGCCTGCTCAGCATCCCCCAAATGCGCACACGCACACGCACACACACACACACACACACATACAGTAGGTTTACACTCAGACACCAACAGAGACAGAGAGAGAGAAAGTATCAGAGATAGAGGGAGAGTGGAAGAGAGGGATTGTGAAAGAAAAAGATGAAGGTGATTCCAGAAAAACAATAGCAGATGCATTGCTTAAACCTGAAATAGAATTCAAGAAAATCAAAAGCAGAATTTCAGGAACAATGGTGAATGAGAAATTAACATCTTAGAAGATAAGCAAGTTACTTTCTATAGCATTTGGTCTGAATATACATTATAATAATTCATCATGAATAAGCTTTTTAAATGAATGTATGGATTTAAATGGAATTAGGAATTCTAGATTATGAAGTAAGCCAACACCCCCACCATCCTATTTCCTTACAATATATAAATAGAGATTTTTTCCATTCAAAAATGGGTGAAGGAGCTTTATTTTAAGCTTTTTAGGTATTTCTTTTAAATGTGGCAATTGTATAATGAGATAATGAGACAAGGGATTCTGGAAGTTTGAAAAAAATAAGTTGTGATTTTTGTGCTTAAATTGTCAGGTAGCAATCAAAATTTTAACATTTTTAAATATAATTATAATTTTCTTTCTGACTTTTTCCCACAGCTGTAATGTTTTAAATATGCATTTATAATGCACCATTCAATTACTTTCTGTTTTAGGTAAGCACATCCTGTCTTGTACCTTTAAATAAATGGCTTCTTGGTCTCCCTCTTTATACTGCCTAACATGGATTCTCCCCATAACTTGGGGGAAAATTCAAGTTCACCCAAATTGAATTTTCGAAGAAAAAAAAATACAATTCTGTGAGTACTCACCTGTAGAATTGATTTTTGTAGTATACAGCACGTCCTGTTTCACTAAATTCTTTACGCTTGGGATATCCCGCCACAAGGTGGCGCAGTGGACTGCAGAAAGAATAGAAAGAATAGGAACCTACCACAAATTCCCAGTGTTACAAAGCAGTTAGACAAGAAGCCGGGAGAATAAAAATGAAGGAACCCCAACCAAACATTTGAATAAATCACCAGACAGAGGTAACCAAGAAAAATGATAACAAGGGAGAGGTGAAACAGGACGTGCTGTATACTACAAAATCAATTCTACAGGTGAGTACTCACAGAATTGTATTTTTCCAAGTATACAGCACGTACTGTTTCATTAAATTCTTTACGCTTGGGACGTCCAAAAGCAGTGTCCGTAAAGTAGGGTGGGATCCCCAAAGAACAACGGCGGGCAGTTTAAACCACTGCCGCCTGAAGAACTTTGCGGCCAAAAGCAGCATCAGCTGAGGCCCTAACATCAACCTTGTAAAACTTGGAAAAAGTATGAACAGAAGACCAAGTTGCGGCCTTACAAACTTGTTCAACAAAAGCCTGGTGCTGAAAGGCCCAAGAGGCACCAATAGCATGAGTAGAATGAGCAGTAAGGCGGAAGGGAGGTTCCTTCCCCTTAGCAGAATAGGCTTGCACCACCGCCTGACGGATCCACTGATAGTGGACTTAGCCGGAGGCAAACCCTTCCTAGGACCAGAAGGAAGAACAAAAAGAGCATCAGTCTTCCTGAATGATTCAGTAGCTACCAAGTAAAACTTCAGAACTCTGACCACATCTAAAGAATGCAGAGTCCTCTCCTTGGAATTAGCAGGATTAGGACACAAGGAAGGCAAGACAATGTCCTGATTGAGATGAAAAGCAGACACAACCTTAGGCAAGAAATCTGGCTTAAACCGAAACACCACCTTGTCCTGGTGTCGCTCAAAATAAGGAGGTTTAGGGGGGCGTGTCCTGAGCATGGCGGGGAAAGGACGCTACTGATTTGGCTCCTGATCTCTCGGCCTTCAGAAAGCATATTTTATGGTCTACAAAGTGCCCGACCGAACGATGTCAAGGCGTAGGAGCAAAGGAAGAGGAGACAGAGTCCGAAAGAGTACCTCTCAGAGGAAGATGGTCTTTGAAGGATGGATCCCGGGGGAGAGGAGCGCGCAAGGAAAGATGGCGGCGGGTGCAGAGGTTGAGGACCTGGACGCGCTTTCCTGGCCTTCAACGCCACGGAGTGAGGGTTCTGCGGAGGACTGACCGGAGCTGATGGCAGAGCGGACTGACGGCGACCCGACGCGGACAGGCCCGGCTTCTTCAGAGAAGTGTTCAAGCAGCGGCGGGGAGGCAGGTGGGTGTAGGAAGAGGAAGAGTAAACCCTCCCTCTTGCTCGCCACCGATGCCAAGAAGGCCTTCGATAGAGTCAGCTGGCGATTTATGAATGCCACTCTCAACCACATTGGATTTGGACCGAACCTACTAAATTGGATTATGAGTCTTTATAGTGGCCCCTCGGCATCGGTGCGAGTCAATGGAGTTTTTTCTGACCCCTTTATGATCACTAACGGGATGAGACAGGGATGCCCACTCTCACCCCTGATTTTTATTTTGACCCTAGAGCCGCTGTTGTGTATGATCCGCAGGCCTGACATCAAAGACATGGAAGGACCCAATACCCACTACAAGTTAGCAGCATATGCGGACGATTTAATCTTTTGCCTATCCATCCCAGAGGTCTCACTGCCTAACCTGTGGCGTGAACTCAAATGGTACGGGGAGCTGTCGGGATATAAAATAAATTTCTCCAAATCAGAAATCATGAATATTAATATCCCTGAATAGAGGTTCACCAGAATCAGAAACGCATTTCCTTTTAAATGGTCCAAACAGGGGGTCACTTACCTGGGAACCAAGATTGGGAGAGACCTGTCCAAGGTCTTTACTTTGAACTTCCCTCCCCTCTTAAAAAAATTTACTGATGACATCGCTAGGTGGTCCATGGGAAGGATTTCTTGGTTTGGGCGCACAAACGCCATCAAAATGAACCTACTTCCCCGGCTTCTCTACCTGCTTCAAGCCCTTCCAGTGGCAATCCTACATGCCTTCCTCCGAAAAGTTAGAGCGCTATTTACCAAATTTGGAAAGGGAAGAAACCCAGACTAAACAGATCCATCCTAACGAGATCCAAGGAAGATGGAGGGCTGGGTTTTCCCGGATCCGATTTTATACCACACAGCCACTCACTTGGGGAGAGTGGTGGATTGGTGCGTACACTCAAAACATAAGCAGTGGGTGGGGCTGGAACAGGGTTCTTTAGAGGTCCCGGTGGCTAATTTACTCTGGCTGGAGAGGAAAGATATCCCAGGGGCGCTAAAACACCCTACGGTTGGGGCGACTTTACGTGCCTGCTGGAGGTTCCTGAGATCTCCCCGTCACCTTCACCAATGTTTCCAGTGCTGGAAAATCCGCAGTTCCCTCCCGGATGTGGAGGCCCAAAGGTGAGAGAGTGGTGCAGGGCTGGTTTCCGTAGGGCCAGGCATTTCTGGACAAATGCAGGCTGGGCCAAGACAGATGATTTAGCTCAAAAAAGCGCCATCCAGAAATGGACCAATTGGGAATGCACACAACTCTCGCACTTTCTGCAGTCCTTACAGGGGTTTTCTGGGGGGATGCGCCCACTAACTTAGTTTGAGGAGCTCTGTTCTAGCTCCACTGTGGAGAGACACGTGGTCTCCTCCATTTATAAAATGCTTTTTACCTCCCTGGAAACAGATGAGCTCCACTTTGTTAAACACTGGGAGGAGAGCCTAGGGGCCTCATTCACACCAGAGCAACGGAGGAGACTCCTTGCGGCGCCACATAAGACCTCTATTTGCACCCGGACACAAGAGTGTAATTATAAGATCCATTCTGGCTGGTACAGAGTCCCTGCAACTCTGCACAAATGGTTCCCAAACGAATCTTTAGATTGCTGGAGGTGTAGTGCCGCTGGGTGTGAGGATACACACCTTGTCAATTAGAGGCATGCTAGTACATTTGTCTGGAGGTGCCAACAGGGATCCATTTACATATGACAGGACAGAAGAACAAGCCACTTTACAGCCCTGCGCAAAATGCTGATGCTAAATAAGTCTCCTGGTGACACCTCCCTATGTGGTAATTGACATCTACATACTACAATACTACAAAGCAGTGAATGAGACATTTGCTGCACACCTCTCTTCAAAAGAATATAGACATTAAAGCATAATTTTACAATAAAACGCCCCTGACACACGATTGGCTGCATCCAGCATGCTGCCCGCCCCAATAACCAGTTTAAAGATGAGAGAGTTGGGCACAGATGGTATTACATGCCAGGGGATTGCTTCCAATAAGTAGGCTGTTATCATTGCTTTCCGTGTGCCCCCTCACAACAAGACATTATCTTCAAAAAAAGGTAACAATCTCAGTTTATTTCTCCCTTTTATTTTATAAGCATTTTGCCGTATATTGTATGTCTGTTATTTTTATTGTACATCTTTATTTTACATGCAATGCCCCTTATGGGTGAATTAAATCCTAAAGATTTATAAAGTGGTCTTCTATGTGCTAACCCGCTAAACTTCAGGAGGGACATTGTATGTGTGCTGAGTCTTGTGCCCTGTGTGCTTGCCAATCGCTACCAGTGCCGGTCTGAGGGTGACTTTATTGCTGTATAATCAGGCCTAGAACCTTATCGTATGATTGGGTATATTAACTGCATAAGGTGAGATCTTAGCTTAAAGATCAGTGTGTGTATGTAGTGTCTGGCTATTAGGGCCAGGTCCCAAAGACCGTGTGTGTGTGTGTAAACGATTGTTTGCAGTACGATCAAAATCCGGTCGTGATCAAGGCATAAAACCTCCTTGATTCATGACAAATTGGCGGCAGCTTGGTGGGATCTATAACTTAGTACATTAATGCACTGTTTAAAGTAATTTAAGCGTGTACTAATAGGCTGGAAGCTTGCTATAAGTGACTGGCCTACAGAAGCTCACTCAGTGCATTGTATTTTTTTTTTGTATTTTTGAACAGACATACTTGGCCTTTGCTTCCCCTCCCCACTCTTGTTTTGCTTTAGATCTAACTTTTATTTGGCATAATGGCTGAGAATATAAGCAGCTATAAAAAGCACAGCCGGGATGACCTGATCAATCTGTGTGAGGTCAGGAACATCTCCACCACGAGAGGACAATCAAAGGAACAATTGATCTGTGCGTTGGTTGAATTTGATCGAGCAGAGCAAGTTCAAAATTTCTCAAGAGACCCCAGAGGAAGAGCAATCCTCACCGCCACAGGACGCAGGGGGACGTAATGTCTTGAGATAACAACCTGAGGACCAGATGTCGTCTTTGGAAATGAGTCTACGACTTTTGGGCTCCGATGACCCAGCGCTACGTCTCCAGCAGATTATGCAGCACCAGGCCCAGGAGCGTCAGTGCCAGCAAGAGGCCCAGGAGAGTCAGGCCCAGCGAGAGGAACTGGTCTATCAGCTGGAACTAGCTAAATTACAAATGCAGCAACAGGGGTCTGCTAGCCTTAGGGAGTCCAGTGATGAACGGCCCCACAAAATCCCCTTGGATACATTTCCAACCATGGAAGGAGATAACTGTGTGGACTCTTTCTTCCAAGCCTTTAAAAAAAATTTGTAGGCAATATAGCCTGCCAAGAGAGAAGTGGGCTTGTTACCTCACTCCAGGACTGAGGGGGAAGGCCCTAGAAGTTTTTGTAAGTCTCCCAGAGGATCAAGAGCAAGATTATGATGCTTTAAAACAAGCCATTGTGAAACACTACTGTCTCACACCTGAGGTTTATCGTAAACGTTTCCGGACCCTGCAGCGTGGCCTTGCTGACAGCTACATGGACCTTGTTTTCAATCTGAGTGCTGCGTTTCAGCAGTGGCTCAAAGGACTGTCCGTGGACACTTTTGTCACCTTACAAGAGCTAATGATTAAGGACCAGTTTCTCCACACATGTCCTGTGGATGTCAGACAGTTTGTCTTGGATCGAGCCCCCAAGACAGCGACAGAAGCAGCCGAGATCGCAGATTCCTATGCTGCCAACAGGATCCCTCTGACCAGCAGGACTGCTCCCCCCAGCTGGAAAGAGGAAAAAAATACAATTCTGTGATTACTCACCTGTAGAATTGGTATTATAAGTATACAGTACGTCCTGCTCCAAATCTAATACTTACACGTGGGATATACTCCGCCAGATGGCGCTGGACTGCAGAGACATCGAAAATAGGCTCCTCCCGGCCCCTCAAATACCCGGGGACCTCCCACAAATCCCCAGCATTGAAAAGCAGGTAATGATAAGCCGGGAGAATTAAACAATCCAAACTATCAACTATAACAATGATAAGAATCACCATACAGGGGATCCAAGTTAATGCAAAACCAAGGGTGGGTTGGAGCAGGACATACTGTATACTCATAATACCAATTCTACAGGTGAGTAATCACAGAATTGTATTATTCTTAGTATACAGTACGTCCTGCTCCAAATCTAATAGCAGTGTCCATAAAGTAGGGTGGGATCCCCAAGAAAAATCAGCAGCAGACCGTTTAAACCACTGCCGCCTGCAGAACCTTTCGGCCAAAAGCAGCATCAGCTGAGGCCCTAACATCAACCTTGTAAAACTTTGAAAAGGTATGAACAGAAGACCAAGCAGCGGCCTTGCAAACTTGTTCAACAGAAGCCTTGTGCTGAAAAGCCCAAGAGGCACCAATAGTACGAGTGGAATGAGTAGTAAGGCGGAAGGAAGGATTCTTCCCCTTAGCAGAGTAGGCCTGAATCACAGCCTGACGAATCCACTTGCTGATAGTAGACTTGGCAGGAGCCAAACCCTTCCTAGGACCAGAAGGGACCACAAAAAGAGCATCAGTTTTCCTGAAAGGTGCAGTAGCCACCAGATAGTACTTCAGACACCTAACCACATCCAAAGAATGCAAAATCCTCTCCTTAGCATTGCTAGGATTAGGGCACAAAGAAGGAAGAACAATATCCTGATTCAAATGAAAAGCAGACACTACCTTAGGCAGAAAGTCAGGTTTGAAACGAAACACCACCTTGTCCTGGTGTCTCTCATAGTAGGGGGGCTGAATGGAAAGCGCCGCCAACTCAGACACACGCCTGACAGAGGTAATAGCCACCAGAAATACAACCTTGAGCGTAAGAATGGCCAGAGCAGCATACTGCACAGGTTCAAAGGGAGCACCCTGCAAGGCTGACAGAACCAAGTTCAAATCCAAAACAGGCACCATAGGCTTACGTGGAGGGCGCACATGAGTGACCCCCTGGAAAAAAGTCCTGATCAGAGGGTGCTGAGCAAAGGACTTCTGGAAGAAAATAACCAGGGCAGAAACCTGACCCTTCAGAGTACTGAGCTGGTAGTCCCATCTCCAACCCATGCTGCAGGAACTCCAAAATTCTAGGAATAGAGAACACTCGACAGGGAAGAGACTTAGACTCACACCAGTCAATGTAGGCACGCCAAACCCTGTAATAAATGGAAGAGGAAGACTTCTTCCTAGCCTTTATCAACGTATCCACAACCGAAGAAGACAGCCCCTTCTCCATCAAGATGGAGGTTTCAGCAGCCAGGCCGTCAAAGCCAGAGTTTGTAAATTGGGATGGCGTACTGAGCCCTGAGTGAGCAGATCTGGCACCAAGGGCAGAGCGTACTGATCTACTGCCAGCTGCACCACGTCTGCGAACCACACTCTTCTTGGCCACCTGGGGGCCACCAAAATTGCTGGCACCCCTTCCAAAACAATCTTGCGCAGAACCCTGCCCAGGGGAATAAGAGGGAAGACATACAAGAACTGAAAATCCTGCCATGACATTGCTAGAGCATCCGAGGTCAAGGCCAGAGGATCCTGGGACAGAGAGACAAAAGCTGGGAGCTTGTGATTGTGGCAGGACGTAAACAGATCCACATCTGGTTGGCCCCAACGGTGACACAGTGATTGAAACACCCTGCTGTATAAGGACCATTCTCCCTGGTGCTCAGAGAGTCCGCCAGGCTATTTTCCACCCCCGGGATGTACACAGCTGATATGCAGGGGACATTGGTCTCCGCCCAAGTCAGGATCAGAGATGCTTCCTGGAGGGCCCCCTTGCTCCGGGTCCCTCCCTGATGATTGATGTAGGCAACTGCCGTCTGGTTGTCCGAGCGTACCTGAACAGGCAGGCCCCGAAGGTGAGTAGTCAAGTGAGCCAGAACTAACCTGATCGCCCGTAGTTCCAAGATATTGATAGGTGTGTGGGCCTCCTGAGGGCCCCACCTCCCCTGGAACCGCAGGGACTTCCAGAAACCCCCCCAACCTGACAGACTGGCATCCGTAGTGACCGTCTCCCAGGGAGGGGTAAGAAACGATCTGCCCCCCAACAGGTTCCTTGAGTCTATCCACCACAAGAGGGACCTCCTGACCCGAGGGGAGAGCACACAGGCCCCGTCCAGGGACACTGGGTCCTTGTCCCATACTGACAATAGGTGGAGTTGCAGAGGTCTCAAGTGGAACTGAGCATAAGGTACTGCTTCGAAGCACGCCACCATCAGGCCCACCAGCTGCATCCCCTGCCTGATGAAGGGATGAGGACAAGCTAGGAGGGACTGGGCCTGTGCAATCAGACTGTCCACCTTCTGCTGAGGAAGGAAAATCCTTGCCTGAACTGTATCCAGATTCATTCCTAAGAATGGAGTTACCAAGGAAGGGGACAGTGAGGACTTGGGGTGGTTGATCACCCATCCAAATTACTCCAGAGTGGACACCACCAGCTGAGTATCCAACTCTGCCTGATGTAGAGACTGGAAGGTGATGAGAATGTCATCCAGATAGGGAAGCACGCGTATGCCCTGACATCTGAGCAGAGACATCACGCCAACCAGCACCTTGGTGAACACCCTGGGGGCTGAAGTGCGGCCAAATGGCAAGGCCACAAACTGGTAGTGTTGATCCATCAGAGCGAACCTGAGGAACCTTTGATGACCTGGGAACACAGGAATATGAAGGTAAGCATCTTTGATGTCCACATAAGTCATGAAATCCCCTTGGCGCATGGAACTGATGGCAGAGCGCAGAGTTTCCATGCGAAAGCGCCTGCCCCTGACAAATTTGTTGAGGATCTTCAAGTCCAGGATGGGCCTCACTGACCCATCTTTTTTGGGTACTGTGAATAGATTGGAATAAAAACCCTTGCCTTTTTCTCTTAAGGGGACCTGGCAGATGACCCCCAGCTCCAGGAGGCCTTGCACAGCTTGCACTAGCTCCTGAGCTGACACAGGGTCCTGAGGAATCCGGGATCTGATGAATCTTGGAGGGGGACAGGCAGCAAACTCTATCTTGTAACCGGAGGACACTACCTCCTGAATCCATCGGTCTGAGACATGAAGCCTCCAGATGTGAGCGAAGTGCTGCAGCCGTCCCCCCACCTGGATGGGTGAGGGCGCCCCATCATGCCTGAGGGGGCTTGGGGGAAGATTTTGCTTTGGGACCCCAGGAGGGGCCAGGACGTCCACGTCCTCTGCCTCTACCCCAGAAATCTCCCCGGGTCCCAGGAAAGGAAACCCCCCTCTCCTGTCTGGCACCACGGTAAGGGGAGGAGAAGGAACCCTGACCCCGAAAGGGCCTAGATTGACACCTGCGCTGGGGTAGCCTGCCTCCCTTAGCAAAAAGGTCCAGGTGGTCCCCAAATAGGTGCAGTCCTTTGAAGGGAAAACCAGTGAGGGCCTTCTTGGCAGCGTTGTCAGCAGCCCACTGGCGCAGCCAAACCGAGCGGTGTATAGCCACTACAAGGACAGAAGTTCTGGCACACATTCTGATGGTGTCATCCATGGCTAAGGTGACAAAATTTACAAAAACATCACAACTGGAGAGTGCATTGAACACCTCACAAGGCAAATCATCAGGGGCACTATCAAGTATATTTCTGATAAGGGTTCTAGTGGCCACAGCAGTAATGGCAGAGGCACAGACCGGGCGCAGCGCCGTCCCCGAACATACAAAGGTGTGGGATGCCAGCTGGTCAATGCGCCGGTCCTCAGCATCCCGCAGGGTAGTATAGTCAGGGGAATGCATGACAGAGGTATTAGACAGTCCTAGGATCGGGGCATCCACCTCGAGGGAGGGATGACTAACACTTTACCACCTCAGCAGGGAAGGGGTACTTCCTATCCCAACTTTTTGGAACCCCGGGAAGTCTACTGGGGCGCTCCCATTCCTTGAGCACAAGGTTATGGAAATGTGTCTGCTCGGGAAATTCCAAACGTGATTTTGCTGTATGGAAAAGCTCCCCTCTCTGTCTAGGGGTCGCAACAGGGAGAGAGATGGACAGAACCTCAAATATCTGGGTCAATAATCTGTCAGTGTCATCCGGGGCCCAGAGGTCAGAGCCAGAATCGTCGTGACCCCTTGGTCTCTCATCAGATGAGCCTGAGTCAGAAAACAGCTCCCCTTCATCAGACGGGGTATAGCCACAAAGATTCAAAAACTCCTCAGTGAAAAATAGTGACATTAGGCGTTAAGTGCCGCTTTTTAGCAGGGGCCTTACGCGCTAAGGACTTAGCAATCAACTTCTCAACAGTAGCCAGTCTAGAAGACACATCAGGCTGAGGATCCCCACTTGTATGCAACTCAGCAGGAGTAAGATTTAAGCTTGGGGGAGTGGGTGAAGTAAAACGAGGTGCAGCCACTGGCAGGCCAGATTGCAATGCAAGCACGTGCTCAGCACAGGTTACACAGACCCGCGCCTTGTCAGCGTCAGCATGAGGCTGCCCACACGCTACACACAGCCGGTCTTGTCTCGAAGGAACCCCGGTCACATTATCCTGGGATGCCTCCCTATGGTGATTATAGAGGCGCTATATGCCGATAGAGAATAACGCTATATAGCAACCCCGGATGCCCCGGGGAAGGCTAGGGAAGTGGGAGTATTATTTTTACAAGGCCTACAAGTTATACACTAATACAGGGCCGGGAGAAGCCAAAAGGGTTCGCCCCGCCTGAAAGACATAAGCAGACAAGACCTGTAAGCACACAGTAACAAAAGTGAAAGATATAAAGCCGCCCGCGAGGGCACTTATGGACCGCGGTAGGTAGGGGTCCGTCGCGCATGGGCCAACAAAGCAGGTTAAAGATGGCGTTGGTATATCTCGAGGGGCGGGCCGGTATCAGCGGTGACGCGGAGCACGCCATAGACGGGCCCCCCCCCCCCCCGAAGAGCGCGAAGCCAGAACGTGCAAGCAGCCAATGACAGCGCACTAGCGCCTGAGGTAATGCCGCCTCTAAGCGCGGAACCAAGTCAGGAGGAAGAATTAATTTAACAACAGGTGTGGGGTTGGGGCTGGGTTCTATTATTGCTGGCCAATCTCCTTCTGGTTCTCAGGACGCCATCTTCGTCATATGTCACTATCAGCCTTTTAGACTCCTGGGCGGTACGCCCTGTGTTATCCTATTAGATGTAAGGTTCTAGTTGCACCAATCATCAGGCTCTCTCCCCTGGCCCAATCATACCTGCTTCCTATTTAATCCCTTTTCAGCCAGTTGGTCATTGCCTAGACCCTAGTAGTTGTTTATCCCTGATATCGATCTCCACTCCAGTTGCCGACCTTTGCCTGTTTGATCATCCTCGATCTCCATTCCAGTTGCCGACCTTTGCCTGTTTGACCATCCTCGATCTCCACTCCAGTTGCCGACCTCTGCTTGCCTTTGACCATCCTCGATCTCCACTCCTGTTGCCGACCCTTGCTTGCCTTTGACCATCCTCGATCTCCACTCCTGCTGCCGACCCTTGCCTCGAACCTAGACCACGATCTGTCTATTGCTATTGTTCTGTTGCCTCCTCAGGTCTCCTGTTACCAACCTCCAGCCTGTCCTTGGACTTCCACCTTACGCTCATATACGGGCTACCCAATTCCACTTCTAGCCGCGGGCTCTCCAGTCCTCTCTACCGTAAGGTTTCATCCTTTAAGCCATAAAGTCCTGGGGGCAACCGATCCCGAGCAGGCGTGTTCTGCGTCTCGGCAAGCGGGGGCTCCTATAGGTGAAGCTGGCTGCGGAGATTGGGGGTTGAGGTCCTTACCAAGAGAGCTGGAGTTGTCCAAGTGGTTAATTGTGGTACCTGGAGCGTGACATTATAACAGGCCCTAAAATTAATATGGAAGACCTGGTACAGCAAGTTCAGGCGATGGCCACCGCTATTAATCAACTTGCCCAGAGAGTGGCCAATCAAGAAACCCGCCAGATTACAACACCCGCTGTACCACCTCATATTCCTGAACCTAAGCTTCCTTTACCTGAAAAGTTCTTTGGAGACCGGGCCGGTTTTTCGAACTTCAAGAATTCATGTGAACTCTATTTCAGGCTGCGGCCTTTATCTTCTGGCACAGAAACCCAACGGGTGGGTTTAATTATCTCTCTGTTACAAGGAGATCCTCAGTCATGGGCTTTCAGCTTGCTTCCTGAAGATCCTGCCTTACACTCCGTTACATCCTTTTTCTCAGCTATGGGAGTGCTGTATGCGGATCCAGATCATCAGTCCACGGCGGAAAACAGGCTTCGGGCCCTGAAGCAGGGTCGGAATTCCGCCGAGGACTACAGCGCTGAGTTCCGGCGCTGGGCAGTGGAGTCTACTTGGAATGATCCAGCCCTATGTAGCCAATTCCGTATGGGGCTTTCTGAAAATATTAAAGATGCCTTGGTCAATTTTCCCACTCCAAAAGATTTGGATCAACTCATGCAGGTCTCCATCAGGATCGATAGACGTCTTAGGGAGAGAGCCAGGGAAAGGGTTAGGGTTACCACTCCCTTTAGACCTTCACAAACTCCCAACCCTTCAACTCCTGGTGGGGTAAACACCTCCTTCCCCTCTCAAGAGGAGCCAATGCAGGTTGGCAGAGCCCGTCTTTCTCAGGACGAGAAACAACGGAGACGGTCTTTGGGTCTTTGCCTCTATTGTGGGTCCCCAGGACATTTTGCCAGGTCCTGTCCAAATAAGGGGTATCCGGCGGGAAACTTTCTCGCCTAGATCAGGAAGAGGGTACTGATCTAGGTGGGTTGAAGCATTACTCTCATCATGATAAGATGTCAATCCCTACGGAGCTTTTCTGGGGTCTTTCCAGACAGGCAGTATCTGCCTTTGTTGATAGTGGAGCTGCAGGTAACTTCCTGGATCGGAGCATAATCTCCATCCTGGGGGTTCCACTGGTACCCCTTGAAAAGTCTCTCCAGGTTTTGGCCATAAATGGGAAGGCTATCCAGGGAGGACCGGTCAGTCACAAGACCCCTCCTCTCAGATTGGTGGCTGGCTCATCTCATTCTGAACATATAGAATTCCTGGTGTTTGATTGTCCGGAAACACCAGTAGTTTTGGGATACCCATGGCTAAAGCTCCATAACCCCATATTTAATTGGCAGTCTGGTGATCTGGTTAAGTGGAGTAATTTCTGCAGGTCACATTGCTTCTCCACTGTCCTCAGGAGTGTGCAGATTTTGCCCCAAGAACTGCCTCTGCCTTATACAGATTGGGCAGATGTCTTTTCTGAGCGATCCGCTGATAAACTTCCCCCACACAGACCCTATGACTGTCCCATCGACTTACTTCCTGGAACTATTCCTCCTAGGGGTAAAATGTATAATCTGAAGAGCAGGCTATGAAAGAATATATTTCGGAAAATCTGAGTAAAGGCTTTATCCGCCCGTCAACATCACCGGCGGGTGCCGGCTTCTTTTTTGTTGAGAAGAAGGATGGGGGTTTAAGGCCTTGCATAGATTATAGAGCCTTGAATAAGATCACCGTTAAAAATCGTTATCCTCTTCCCCTAATAGGTGACTTATTTAATCAGGTAGTGGGGGCTCGAATTTTTTCTAAACTAGATCTAAAGGGGGCCTACAACCTGATCCGTATTCGGCAAGGGGATGAATGGAAAACGGCGTTCAATGTTAAAGATGGTCATTATGAATATTTAGTCATGCCTTTTGGCCTTTGCAATGCTCCTGCGGTCTTTCAAGACTTTGTTAATGACGTGTTTCGTGACTATTTGGGTACTTTCGTAGTGGTTTATTTGGATGACATCCTCATTTACTCCAAGAACCTTTCCGAACACAGGCAACATGTAAAACTGGTCCTTCAGAAATTGAGAGAGAATAATTTATATGCTAAAATCTCTAAGTGTATGTTTGAGGTCGCCTCCGTTCCCTTCTTGGGGTATATTATTTCTAGTCAGGGGTTGGAGATGGATGGGGGAAAAGTTTCGGCAGTTCGGGATTGGGTACAACCCAAATACTTAAAAGAATTACAACGCTTTTTAGGATTTGCTAATTTCTATCGACGTTTTATCAAGGGTTTTTCTAGTATCGTTGCGCCTCTCACCAATCTCACCCGCAAAGCTGCGTTCACTGTTAACTGGTCACCATCAGCTATTGAAGCCTTTTGTGTCCTAAAACAGGCTTTTACTTCGGCGCCAGTTTTAGTGCACCCCGATGTCAACAAACCTTTTGTTATTGAAGTTGACGCGTCTGAATTAGGTGTTGGAGCTGTTTTATCGCAATTCTCTGGATTTCCTGAACGTATGCATCCATGTGCCTATTTTTCTCGGAAGTTTAATACCGCAGAACAAAATTATGATGTCGGCAATAGGGAACTATTAGCTATTAAACTGGCATTTGATGAATGGCGTCATTGGTTGGAGGGTTCCTTACATCCTATCACTGTATATACCGATCACAAAAATCTCGAGTATATAGGCGCCGCCAAGAGGTTGAATTCTCGACAGGCCCGTTGGGCATTGTTTTTTTCGCGTTTCAATTTTATTATTACCTTTAAGCCGGGCGTAAAAAATACTAAAGCCGATGCTCTGTCGCGCATGTTTGGTGAGTGTAAGGATCAGGGGGAAACTGGTGAGCCTATCTTACCTGCTGGTTGTGTAGTCGGGGCCTTGCTCCCTGATCTCTCTAATGTTTTGGCGCCGTTCCAAGATGAATCGCCTGTAAATGCACCTATAGGATGTCAATTTGTACCGCCGCATTTGCGTTCTGATGTTATCCGCGAATTCCACGACGCAAAACTGCTGGGCATCTGGGAATTCGTAAGACTTTTATTTTAGCCCGGCGCCACGTATGGTGGCCTTCTATGAGACGTGATATCACTACCCTTATCGACGCATGTTCCGTTTGTGCACGAAGTAAAGGGGTACACAAGGCCCCTAGTGGTTATCTGATTCCGCTTGAGATCCCTAAATAACCATGGTCTCACATTTTGATGGACTTTATTGTTGATTTACCTCTTTCGCATGGAAACACTGTGATTTGGGTAGTCGTCGATAGATTCAGTAAGATGGCTCATTTCATTGCTTTACCCAAGCTACCCTCGGCTCCTGAACTTTCGCGCTTATTCATCTCGCATATTTTTCGGCTTCATGGTATTCCAGTAAATATTGTTTCCGATCGGGGTGTGCAGTTTATATCACGATTTTGGAAAAATTTTTGTTCACGCTTGGGGATTCAGGTTTCTTTATCCTCTGCATATGGGCAGACTGAAAGAGCAAATCAAAGCTTAGAACAATACTTAAGATGACACTCAGGAGCAGTGGTCGGAATTTATTGACTTTGCCGAATTTGCGTATAATAATGCGCCGAGTGACAGTACAAAAATATCCCCTTTCTTTTGTAATTATGGAAAGAATCCTAAAGCTTCCTCTATTTCTGCAGCACCTTCTGATTTTCCGGTGTTGGAAGAGTGGCTTCAGAAAAGGAAAGATGTTTGGGCACGCGTTCAGGAAAATTTAGTAACTATGCGCGCTAAGTATAAAAAATTTGCTGATCGTCGTAGATCCCAAGAACCTATCTTTCAGTGTGGAGACCTTGTTTGGGTTTCCACTAGAAACATTGCTCTCCGCCAGCCTTCTTATAAATTGGGTCCTAAATTTATTGGCCCTTACCCCATTATCAGGAAACTTAATAATGTTACTTATAAGGTTCGGCTCCATCCTACTATGAAGATCTCCGATTCATTTCATGTTTCACTGTTGAAGCCTGCTAAAAACTCCCCTCCTGTTGGTCCTCCTCCGGTTTTAGTAAATAATGTGCAAGAATATGAAGTAAGCAAGATTTTGGATTCCCGTAGAATTCGTAATACGATACAGTATTCAATTGATTGGGTTGGTTATGGTTGGCTGAGGAGAGGTGCTGGGTTTCCTCTAGGGATGTTCATGCCAGGGCTCTGGTAAAGAAATTTCACCGTGACAATCCGGAAAAGCCTGGTGAGGGTCCGGAGGCCCCTCGTGAAGGGGGGGGGGTAATGTCAGTATCCACTTACCTGTGCCCCGTTCCTGCGGCGTTCCCCGTCCCGCCGCGCGGCTGTCTGTTCGGTGGCCGCAGCGGGCGGGGGCCTCCCTTCCGCCTGGCGCGCGAGCGCCTCTTCCTGTGTCAGCCGGCGGCCCCGGCTCTAGTTCTCGTGCTCGCGCGTGTGCGCGAGCACGTCACACTTATACCCTCCGGCGGCGCTGCTCTCAGCGCGGCCGCCGGAGGAAGAATTAATTTAACAACAGGTGTGGGGTTGGGGCTGGGTTCTATTATTGCTGGCCAATCTCCTTCTGGTTCTCAGGAAGCCATCTTCCTCATATGTCACTATCAGCCTTTTAGACTCCTGGGCGGTACGCCCTGTGTTATCCTATTAGATGTAAGGTTCTAGTTGCACCAATCATCAGGCTCTCTCCCCTGGCCCAATCATACCTGCTTCCTATTTAATCCCTTTTCAGCCAGTTGGTCATTGCCTGTTATAGCGCCTAGACCCTAGTAGTTGTTTATCCCTGATATCGATCTCCACTCCAGTTGCCGACCTTTGCCTGTTTGACCATCCTCGATCTCCATTCCAGTTGCCGACCTTTGCCTGTTTGACCATCCTCGATCTCCACTCCAGTTGTCGACCTCTGCTTGCCTTTGACCATCCTCGATCTCCACTCCTGTTGCCGACCCTTGCTTGCCTTTGACCATCCTCGATCTCCACTCCTGCTGCCGACCCTTGCCTCGAACCTAGACCACGATCTGTCTATTGCTATTGTTCTGTCGCCTCCTCAGGTCTCCTGTTACCAACCTCCAGCCTGTCCTTGGACTTCCACCTTACGCTCATATACGGGCTACCCAATTCCACTTCCAGCCGCGGGCTCTCCAGTCCTCTGTACCGTAAGGTTTCATCCTTTGAGCCATAAAGTCCTGGGGGCAACCGATCCCGAGCAGGCGTGTTCTGCGTCTCGGCAAGCGGGGGCTCCTATAGGTGAAGCTGGCTGCGGAGATTGGGGGTTGAGGTCCTTACCAAGAGAGCTGGAGTTGTCCAAGTGGTTAATTGTGGTACCTGGAGCGTGACAACAGTAAAGGCAAGTCAGCGCGGTGGCTGACACAAGACTAAACAGAATAAAAAGTGTGTAAAACACAGAATGCATAGCATACACATTTACACCCCCCCCTCTTTTCCCCCGAAGGCTACAAGGAGAATGAGGGAGGACAGCGGCCACTTAAACAGGGCCCACCGATGGCCAGGGGCAAGGGGCACTAGTGCGGGAGGCGCATCCCATAGAGGCTACCGCCTACCCTTTGGTGGGTGATTGCGGTGGAGCAGCGCTCCTAAGCACCTAACAGCAGTGCTGTCTACCTTCACCCGACCAGCGCAGCCAAGGCAGGGAGGCATATTACTAGTGGAACGGGTGGGAATAGTCCTACAGGGCTGCAGGCTAATAGCCCCGCTCACCTGCGAGTAGAGAGACATTTCTCGTCCTTCGCAGCCAGACTGCAGAGAAATTCTGGGGATTTGTGGGAGGTCCCCGGGTATTTGAGGGGCCGGGAGGAGCCTATTTTCGATGTCTCTGCAGTCCAGCGCCATCTGGCGGAGTATATCCCACATGTAAGTATTAGATTTGGAGCAGGACGTACTGTATACTAAGAATAGCCGCTAGACCCTCTGCCCCTGCCCACCAAAGGAGCCAGGTATCCAGGTCTTCAGGAGACCCGCCATCAGCTGTAGTCCCCCGGAGATGTTATATTTGCAACCAGGTGGGTCATCTCAGCATGACGCGCCCAGAAAACAAGAAAACAGCCCCCACCTATAAGGACAATGGTGGGGCCTCTTCAGTTCTGTGTGCCTCCAGGGCAACAGGTAAATTGCCGAAAACTTGCAACCTGTCACCGTGGGAAACACCGTTACCACTGGGTTACGGGACACTGGGTCTGAGGTCACATTGGTCCGCCCTGAGCTGATAAGCCCCGAAGATCTGATTCCAGGCCGGACCTTGGCAGTCAAGGGGGTTGGAGGCTTAAACCCTTCAGTCCCCACGGCCTGTGTCTGGGCGGCTGGGCGAGGCATAAGAGGTTGGGGTCACAGATAACATCCCAACCAATGTACTATTGGGCACTGATCTGGGGCGATTGGTGGCCCGTTATGAGCCCATGCCTGTGGCTCAGGACCCCTCCAAAGAAGTGGTGAAGGACTTGGTGGCCTTGAGGAATTCCGAAATAACTGACTGTATACCGAGCCATGATTCTAGTGACTCCTATGAGTTGAGGCCTGATCGAGTTCTCACTAAGAAGTATGTTGATCAGGATATAACAAATGTATGTGATGCAATTTACACTGAGGGCAACCCCTCTGCTGCAGTGGTGACCCGCAGTGGACACCGTTACTCCTCCAATCGGCCGCTGCGCTTCACTGCTGAGGCACAACCTTCTCAAAATACTAATGAACATGGACTGGACCCACCCACTGCTGAAGGGCTGGAACCCGGCCCCTCTGTTTTCCCTCTGGTGCCTGTCACAGATAGCTCTGAATTCTCTGAGGCTGTCAAAACTGATACCAGTCTGGAGGAGCTCAGGGATCTGGCGGATAGGTCTCCAGAAGGAGATGAGAGGATTAGGCTGTATTGGGAACAAGGCAGATTGTACAGAGAGGCTATCCCCTCTGAACACTCTGACCCAGAAATGACTGACCGACAGGTGATAGTACCTCACAAGTACCGGGAACATCTGTTGCAAATCGCTCATGAGATCCTGCTTGCCGGGCACTTAGGGGTACAGAAAACGAAAGCCCGTCTCATCCACAACTTCTACTGGCCACACATGGGTTCTGACATTGCCAATTATTGTCGGTCCTGTGTTGTGTGCCAGCAAGTTGGCAAGACGGGAGACACAAGCAAGGCCCCCTTGAGACCTCTACCCATTATTGAAGAGCCTTTCCAGAGGGTAGCAGTAGACATCATTGGGCCCTTAGCATCCCAAGCAGTTCTGGAAAAAGGTTTATCCTCACTGTAGTTGACTATGCCACCCAATACCCAGAGGCAGTAGCCCTAAGCTCCATCAGAGCAGACAAGGTGGCAGATGCATTAGTGAGCATTTTTACACGAGTAGGATTTCCCCGTGAGATGCTCACTGATCATGACACGCAGTTTGTCTCTCGTCTGATGCAGTGCCTCTGTCAGAAATTGCAGGTGGCACATATCTTGGCAAGCCCCTACCATCCCCAGACCAATGGCCTATGTGAACGATTCAATGGCACTTTGAAACAAATGCTCAAAGTGTTTGTGGAATCTCAAGGTATGGACTGGGAAAGATATCTGCCTCACCTGCTCTTTGCCTACCGAGAGGTGCCCCAAGCATCTACTGGATTTTCCCCGTTTGAGCTCTTGTATGGGCGGCGCTTTAGAGGACCCCTTGATCTCATTAGAGAGGCTTGGGAGGGGCAGAGCATGGGTCCAGGAGTCTCAGTTGTGGAATATGTTCTGAGACTCCGGGAGAAAATGGACACCCTAGTGGGACTGGTGCGAGAGAATCTTACCCAGGCCCAAGCCTCCCAAAAACAGTGGTATGACGGTACTGCCCGAGAGAGGGTGTATGAGGCAGGCCAGAAAGTATGGGTGTTGGTCCCTATGCTGCAGAACAAGCTGCAGGCTGCATGGGAGGGACCATACACCATACAAAGAAAGCTAAATAAAGTAACTTATGTGGTAGCTCTGGATGACCAGGGCAAGCGTCTTAAGTAGAGATGAGCGAACTTTTGAAAAATTCGATTCGACTGATTCGCCGAATTTTCCGACAAAAATCGTTTTGATCCGAATTTATTCGCGACGAATCGCTATTAAAAACGGCTATTTCTGAGCCTCCTAGAGCCTCAATAGGGTTGTAAACCATTCTGCCTTGCTGTAACACGCACAGGATGCGTGCTGGGTTAGTTAAATAATACTTTGAATAAATATCACATGCAGATCAGAGGCATCGCTAATAGAATCGCAGAGCGGCACAATTGCAGAGAGTTGAAGTGGCATCACTATGAGGGGCAGGAGCCAAAATATTACTTTAAAGAGACACTGGAGTTGGCTTCAGGAGCCCAAAAATTGGATGATTCACACCCTGGAGTTGGCAGCAGCAGCAGCAGGAGCCTAAACATTACTTTAAAGAGACACTGGGGTTGGCTTCAGGAGCCCAAAAATTGGATGAATCACACCCTGGAGTTGGCAGCAGAAGCAGGAGCCCAAACATTACTTTAAAGAGACACTGGGGTTGGCTTCAGGAGCCCAAAAATTGGATGATTCACACCCTGGAGTTGGCAGCAGCAGGAGCCCAAACATAACTTTAAAGAGACACTGGGGTTGGCTTCAGGAGCCCAAAAACTGGATGAATCACACCCTGGAGTTGGCAGCAGCAGCAGCAGGAGCCTAAACATTACTTTAAAGAAACACTGGGGTTGGCTTCAGGAGCCCAAAAATTGGATGAATCACACCCTGGAGTTGGAAGCAGCAGCAGCAGCAGCAGGAGCCCAAACATTACTTTAAAGAGACACTGGGGTTGGCTTCAGGAGCCCAAAAATTGGATGAATCACATCCTGGAGTTGGCAGCAGGAGCCCAAACATTACTTTAAAGAGACACTGGGGTTGGCTTCAGGAGCCCAAAAATTGGATGAATCACACCCTGGAGTTGGCAGCAGCAGCAGCAGGAGCCCAAACATTACTTTAAAGAGACACTGGAGTTGGCTTCAGGAGCCCAAAAATTGGATGATTCACACCCTGGAGTTGGCAGCAGCAGCAGCAGGAGCCTAAACATTACTTTAAAGAAACACTGGGGTTGGCTTCAGGAGCCCAAAAATTGGATGAATCACACCCTGGAGTTGGAAGCAGCAGCAGCAGCAGCAGGAGCCCAAACATTACTTTAAAGAGACACTGGGGTTGGCTTCAGGAGCCCAAAAATTGGATGAATCACACCCTGGAGTTGGCAGCAGCAGCAGGAGCCAAAACATTACTTTAAAGAGACACTGGGGTTGGCTTCAGGAGCCCAAAAATTGGATGATTCACACCCTGGAGTTGGCAGCAGCAGCAGCAGGAGCCCAAATATTACTTTAAAGAGACACTGGAGTTGGCTTCAGGAGACCAAAAATTGGATGATTCACACCCTGGAGTTGGCAGCAGCAGCAGCAGGAGCCCAAACATTACTTTAAAGAGACACTGGGGTTGGCTTCAGGAGCCCAAAAATTGGATGATTCACACCCTGGAGTTGGCAGCAGCAGCAGCAGGAGCCCAAATATTACTTTAAAGAGACACTGGAGTTGGCTTCAGGAGCCCAAAAATTGGATGATTCACACCCTGGAGTTGGCAGCAGCAGCAGGAGCCCAAACATTACTTTAAAGAGACACTGTGGTTGGCTTCAGGAGCCCAAAAATTGGATGAATCACACCCTTGAGTT
The DNA here is from genome assembly GCA_027917425.1 of Gastrophryne carolinensis. Lineage (NCBI taxonomy): Eukaryota > Metazoa > Chordata > Amphibia > Anura > Microhylidae > Gastrophryne > Gastrophryne carolinensis. The sequence goes on from CM051240.1 coordinate 25,748,334, forward strand.
GGCAGCAGCAGGAGCCCAAACATTACTTTAAAGAGACACTGTGGTTGGCTTCAGGAGCCCAAAAATTGGATGAATTACACCCTGGAGTTGGCAGCAGCAGCAGCAGGAGCCCAAACATGACTTTAAAGAGACACTGGGGTTGGCTTCAGGAGCCCAAAAATTGGATGAATCACACCCTGGAGTTGGCAGCAGCAGCAGGAGCCCAAACATTACTTTAAAGAGACACTGGAGTTGGCTTCAGGAGCCCAAAAATTGGATGATTAACACCCTGGAGTTGGCAGCAGCAGCAGGAGCCCAAACATTACTTTAAAGAGACACTGGAGTTGGCTTCAGGAGCCCAAAAATTGGATGATTCACACCCTGGAGTTGGCAGCAGCAGCAGCAGGAGCCCAAACATTACTTTAAAGAGACACTGGGGTTGGCTTCAGGAGCCCAAAAATTGGATGATTCACACCCTGGAGTTGGCAGCAGCAGCAGCAGGAGCCCAAACATTACTTTAAAGAGACACTGGGGTTGGCTTCAGAGCCCAAAAATTGGATGAATCACACCCTGGAGTTGTCAGCAGCAGCAGCAGGAGCCCAAACATTACTTTAAAGAGACACTGGGGTTGGCTTCAGGAGCCCAAAAATTGGATGAATCACACCCTGGAGTTGGCAGCAGCAGCAGGAGCCCAAACATTACTTTAAAGAGACACTGGAGTTGGCTTCAGGAGCCCAAAAATTGGATGATTCACACCCTGAAATTGGCAGCAGCAGCAGCAGGAGCCCAAACATTACTTTAAAGAGACACTGGGGTTGGCTTCAGGAGCCCAAAAATTGGATGATTCACACCCTGGAGTTGGCAGCACCAAGAGCCCAAACATTACTTTAAAGAGACACTGGGGTTGGCTTCAGGAGCCCAAAAATTGGATGAATCACACCCTGGAGTTGGCAGCAGCAGGAGCCCAAACATGACTTTAAAGAGACACTGGGGTTGGCTTCAGGAGCCCAAAAATTGGATGAATCACACCCTGGAGTTGGCAGCAGCAGCAGGAGCCCAAACATTACTTTAAAGAGACACTGGAGTTGGCTTCAGGAGCCCAAAAATTGGATGAATCACACCCTGGAGTTGGCAGCAGCAGCAGGAGCCCAAACATTACTTTAAAGAGACACTGAGGTTGGCTTCAGGAGCCCAAAAATTGGATGAATCACACCCTGGAGTTGGCAGCAGCAGCAGGAGCCCAAACATTACTTTATAGAGACACTGGAGTTGGCTTCAGGAGCCCAAAAATTGGATGATTCACACCCTGGAGTTGGCAGCAGCAGGAGCCCAAACATTACTTTAAAGAGACACTTTGGTTGGCTTCAGGAGCCCAAAAATTGGATGAATCACACCCTGGAGTTGGCAGCAGCAGCAGCAGCAGGAGCCCAAACATTACTTTAAAGAGACACTGTGGTTGGCTTCAGGAGCCCAAAAATTGGATGAATCACACTCTGGAGTTGGCAGCAGCAGCAGGAGCCCAAACATTACATTATAGAGACACTGGAGTTGGCTTCAGGAGCCCAAAAATTGGATGAATCACACACTGGAGTTGGCAGCAGCAGCAGCAGGAGCCCAAACATTATTTTAAAGAGACACTGGGGTTGGCTTCAGGATCCCAAAAATTGGATGAATCACACCCTGGAGTTGGCAGCAGCAGCAGGAGCCCAAACATTACTTTAAAGAGACACTGGGGTTGGCTTCAGGAGCCCAAAAATTGGATGAATCACACCCTGGAGTTGGCAGCAGCAGCAGGAGCCCAAACATTACTTTAAAGAGACACTGGAGTTGGCTTCAGGAGCCCAAAAATTGGATGATTCACACCCTGGAGTTGGCAGCAGCAGCAGCAGCAGGAGCCCAAACATTACTTTAAAGAGACACTGGGGTTGGCTTCAGGAGCCCAACAATTGGATGAATCACACCCTGGAGTTGCAAGCAGCAGCAGCAGCAGCAGCAGCAGCAGGAGCCCAAACATTACTTTAAAGAGACACTGTGGTTGGCTTCAGGAGCCCAAAAATTGGATGATTCACACCCTGGAGTTGGCAGCAGAAGCAGCAGGAGCCCAAACATTGCTTTAAAGAGACACTGGGGTTGGCTTCAGGAGCCCAAAAATTGAATGAATCACACCCTGGAGTTGGCAGCAGCAGCAGGAGCCCAAGCATTACTTTAAAGAGACACTGGGGTTGGCTTCAGGAGCCCAAAAATTGGATGAATCACACCCTGGAGTTGGCAGCAGCAGCAGCAGGAGCCCAAACATTACTTTAAAGAGACACTGGAGTTGGCTTCAGGAGCCCAAAAATTGGATGATTCACACCCTGGAGTTGGCAGCAGCAGCAGCAGGAGCCGAAACATTGCTTTAAAGAGACACTGGGGTTGGCTTCAGGAGCCCAAAAATTGGATGAATCACACCCTGGAGTTGGCAGCAGCAGCAGCAGGAGCCCAAATATTACTTTAAAGAGACACTGTGGTTGGCTTCAGGATCCCAAAAATTGAATGAATCACACCCTGGAGTTGGCAGCAGCAGCAGGAGCCCAAACATTACTTTAAAGAGACACTGGGTTGGCTTCAGGAGCCCAAAAATTGGATGAATCACACCCTGGAGTTGGCAGCAGCAGCAGGAGCCCAAACATTACTTTAAAGAGACACTGGAGTTGGCTTCAGGAGCCCAAAAATTGGATGATTCACACCCTGGAGTTGGCAGCAGCAGGAGCCCAAACATTACTTTAAAGAGACACTGGGGTTGGCTTCAGGAGCCCAAAAATTGGATGATTCACACCCTGGAGTTGGCAGCAGCAGGAGCCCAAACATTACTTTAAAGAGACACTGTGGTTGGCTTCAGGAGCCCAAAAATTGGATGAATCACACCCTGGAGTTGTCAGCAGCAGCAGCAGGAGCCCAAACATGACTTTAAAGAGACACTGGGGTTGGCTTCAGGAGCCCAAAAATTGGATGAATCACACCCTGGAGTTGGCAGCAGCAGCAGGAGCCCAAACATTACTTTAAAGAGACACTGGGGTTGGCTTCAGAAGCCCAAAAATTGGATGATTCACACCCTGGAGTTGGCAGCAGCAGGAGCCCAAACATTACTTTAAAGAGACACTGGGGTTGGCTTCAGGAGCCCAAAAATTGGATGATTCACACCCTGGAGTTGGCAGCAGCAGGAGCCCAAACATTACTTTAAAGAGACACTGGGGTTGGCTTCAGGAGCCCAAAAATTGGATGAATCACACCCTGGAGTTGGCAGCAGCAGCAGCAGGAGCCCAAATATTACTTTAAAGAGACACTGTGGTTGGCTTCAGGATCCCAAAAATTGAATGAATCACACCCTGGAGTTGGCAGCAGCAGCAGGAGCCCAAACATTACTTTAAAGAGACACTGGGTTGGCTTCAGGAGCCCAAAAATTGGATGAATCACACCCTGGAGTTGGCAGCAGCAGCAGGAGCCCAAACATTACTTTAAAGAGACACTGGAGTTGGCTTCAGGAGCCCAAAAATTGGATGATTCACACCCTGGAGTTGGCAGCAGCAGGAGCCCAAACATTACTTTAAAGAGACACTGGGGTTGGCTTCAGGAGCCCAAAAATTGGATGATTCACACCCTGGAGTTGGCAGCAGCAGGAGCCCAAACATTACTTTAAAGAGACACTGTGGTTGGCTTCAGGAGCCCAAAAATTGGATGAATCACACCCTGGAGTTGTCAGCAGCAGCAGCAGGAGCCCAAACATTACTTTAAAGAGACACTGGGGTTGGCTTCAGGAGCCCAAAAATTGGATGAATCACACCCTGGAGTTGGCAGCAGCAGCAGGAGCCCAAACATTACTTTAAAGAGACACTGGGGTTGGCTTCAGGAGCCCAAAAATTGGATGATTCACACCCTGGAGTTGGCAGCAGCAGGAGCCCAAACATTACTTTAAAGAGACACTGGGGTTGGCTTCAGGAGCCCAAAAATTGGATGATTCACACCCTGGAGTTGGCAGCAGCAGGAGCCCAAACATTACTTTAAAGAGACACTGGGGTTGGCTTCAGGAGCCCAAAAATTGGATGAATCACACCCTGGAGTTGGCAGCAGCAGCAGCAGGAGCCCAAACATGACTTTAAAGAGACACTGGGGTTGGCTTCAGGAGCCCAAAAATTGGATGAATCACACCCTGGAGTTGGCAGCAGCAGCAGGAGCCCAAACATTACTTTAAAGAGACACTGGAGTTGGCTTCAGGAGCCCAAAAATTGGATGAATCACACCCTGGAGTTGGCAGCAGCAGCAGGAGCCCAAACATTACTTTATAGAGACACTGGAGTTGGCTTCAGGAGCCCAAAAATTGGATGATTCACACCCTGGAGTTGGCAGCAGCAGGAGCCCAAACATTACTTTAAAGAGACACTGTGGTTGGCTTCAGGAGCCCAAAAATTGGATGAATCACACCCTGGAGTTGGCAGCAGCAGCACCAGGAGCCCAAACATTACTTTAAAGAGACACTGTGGTTGGCTTCAGGAGCCCAAAAATTGGATGAATCACACCCTGGAGTTGGCAGCAGCAGCAGGAGCCCAAACATTACTTTAAAGAGACACTGGAGTTGGCTTCAGGAGCTCAAAAATTGGATGAATCACACACTGGAGTTGGCAGCAGCAGCAGCAGCAGCAGCAGGAGCCCAAACATTACTTTAAAGAGACACTGGGGTTGGCTTCAGGAGCCCAAAAATTGGATGAATCACACCCTGGAGTTGGCAGCAGCAGCAGGAGCCCAAACATTACTTTAAAGAGACACTGGAGTTGGCTTCAGGAGCCCAAAAATTGGATGATTCACACCCTGGAGTTGGCAGCAGCAGCAGCAGGAGCCCAAACATTACTTTAAAGAGACACTGGGGTTGGCTTCAGGAGCCCAAAAATTGGATGAATCACACCCTGGAGTTGCAAGCAGCAGCAGCAGCAGGAGCCCAAACATTACTTTAAAGAGACACTGTGGTTGGCTTCAGGAGCCCAAAAATTGGATGATTCACACCCTGGAGTTGGCAGCAGCAGCAGCAGGAGTCCAAACATTACTTTAACCCTTTTGCTGCCAAGCACCTAACACCTACGTGCTGGCTTGGCTGGGCCTTAAGTGCCAAGCCCGTAGGTGTTACGTGCTTGAATTTCCCTGCTGCTGGTTTAAAAAATAAAAATAAAAAATACTCACCTGACCCCTTGTTGGATCCGGCCGGGTCTCCTCTTTAATTTGGTGCCATCCGATCCCCCGTGGGGGGTCGGATGGCTCCAGGAGAGCCCCCGGAATAGGCCGCCCCCCCCCGCTTCTGCAGCAGCAGCTGCTAACTGTAAAAAAAATAAATAAATAAAAATGACATTCACTTACCTGTGTGTGCGCTGGCTCCCGCTGTCCCTCCTCTTCACCTGGGGGGCCTCCGATCCCCCCCCAGGACTTACCGATCTTCAGGAGAGAGCCCGGGAGGCTCTCTCCTCTCTCCTCCTCGATGGCGGCCGCCATCTTGCCGCTAAGCCCCGCCCCCTTAGGGGCAGGGCTATGACGTCATCCCGGGCCGTCTCTGCGCCAAGTCCCAGCCCTGATCACTTCAGGCTTCAGCGTTCTCAGCTGTCAGATGCCGGTGATCGGCAACGGGGAAGGAGGTGGCAGGAGATCCTCTTCTCTGGATGCCGATCACCGGCATCTGTCAGCAGAGCGGCGCGGGACAAAGGAGCTTACAATCGGAGGTAAGTACAGTAAAAAATTTTTTTTTTTTTTTTAATAAAATACTTTTGTGTGGTGTCTTTTTCATTTAACCCTTTGTGAACTGGTAAGGGGTCCATGAGACCCCTTATACCAGTTCACAAGGCTCTGGGTATGGCAGGTCACCTGCGGCAAGCGGGTGACTTGCCATAACCCCCAGCCCCCCATTACCTGCCTCCCCAACGGCCAGGGGGGGGCAGAAGGGCCCGGGCCACTTAGTGGCTATGTGGGCTAGTAGCCTGCAGGGCCAGGGGCCACCAACGCTGGCCCCTGCGCCCTGTTCTACAAGCCCCCATAGCTGGCCCGGGTCGGTAATGCTGGGTAGGGGGGACCCTACGTCATTTTTTTGGGGGATTTTTAAGAGTTTTTAACCCTTAAAATTCCAAAAAAAAATGGGGTCCCCCCCCTAGGAGGGGGAACCCTATGTCATTTTTTTTTAATTAACCCTTTTGTTTTCTGTCATCCAGCAGCTATAAAAGGCTGAAAGAGTGCTCCACTATGGATGGGAGGTAAGTATTAAAAAAAAAATAAATAAAATATTTTTTCTCTTTGTGTGTCTGTGTTTTTTTTTTACATTTAACCCCTTGTGAACTGGTAAGGGGTCCATGACCCCTATACCAGTTCACAAGGCTGGGGGAGGTGGCAAGTCACCTGCGGTAGCCGGTGACTTGCCATTAACCCCCGGCACCCCCATTACCTGCCTCCCCAAAGCCCAGGGGGGGGCAGAAGAGCCCGGGCCCACTGGCTATGCGGCTTGTAGCCTGCAGGGCCAGGGGCCACAAAAGCTGGCCCCTGCGCCCTGTTCCTCCAAGCCCTGCATAGCTGGTCCCGGGCTGGTTACTTTGGGTAAGGGGGGGGCCCATGTCATTTTTTTTTTATTTTTTAAGGATTTTTAACCCTTAAAAATCCCCCCAAAAAATGGGCCTCCCCCCTCCCGGGAGGGGGGACCCTATGTCATTTTTTTTTCTCGATTTAACCCTTTGTAGTGTGGATGGTAGTTGTATTTTATTTGTAAATGTTAAAAATTACTTGTTTCAGTTAGGGGGGTCTCCTGGGCAGGAACAGGGGGCTACCGATAAATATGTGGTACCGTTCTAATCGGTAGAAATGGGGCTTTCACATGCAATATGGTTTTCCCTAATCAAATACATTTTTTATTTAAAATAAAGGAGGCAATTTTCTAAAAAAAAATTTTATTTATTTTTTTTTTTTTACTTAATAATAAATAAAATTAATAATAAATAAAATTTACAAACAAGACATTTCATGTTAAAGCCTAAGCTCTGCTGCAAAAAATATATATATAATTTTCCTGAAAATTCCAGCAAAAATGACGCAAAACATGGCGCAAAACATGGCGCAAAATGGGGAAAAAATGACCTGTCAACAGAGGGTGACAAAATCTCAAGTAAGCTGGCAATTAAAAGGGTTAATAGTACCTCTGCATGTTGGGTATTGTTCTGTTCGAGGGACCTTGCGCTTTCAGACTTAGCTTGTTTTTTCTTGTTTGCATATTTATATTTTAGGAAAAGGTGTTTTTTATTCTGCTTTTTTATACATTTTTTAGGGAAACTCTGCGCAACCAAAGAGTTCTTTGAGGGATTAATTCCAGAAAGGTGAGCCCACTACAACAAGCTGGGTACGCTTAGAAAGCTTAACATGTGTACTTTCAGGGAATATATGGTTTATGGGGGATATTCCAAATGTAAATGGTTGTTTTGGTTGAAAAATCACAAGGTGCGCACTTTGTCTGCAGAGCTGAAATTTTCAAGAAAAATTACCGTTACGCACATGCTTTACTTTGGGGTCTTTGGCAACTCTTCCCTTGACAGAACCTATGCATGTTGGGTATCGTTCTGTTCGGGGGATGTTGCTTTTTCAGATTATACTTGTTTTTTATATAGTTTATATAGATTTTCTAGGAAAATGTGGCTTTGATTCTGCTTTTTTATCCTTTTTTTAGGGAAACTCTTTGCAACCAAAGAATACATTGAGGGATTACTTCTAGAAAACTGTGGCCACATCAACAAGCCTGGTACAAATAGAAAGCCTGAGGTGTGTACTTCCAGAGAATATATAGTTTGTGGGGGGTATTTCAAATGTAAAGGGTTGTTTTTCTGGAAAAACTGCAAGGTGCACATAGCGCATATCACAGTTGTATTTTTTCTGAAAATCCCCTAAAGCTCTGTTTCAGTTTGGGGGAGTCTCCTGGGCAGGAAAAGGTGTCTACCTATACATATGTGGTACCGCTGTAACTGTGAGAAATTGGGGGTTTCACACGCAATAAGATTTTATTGACAAACTTACATTTTTTATTACAAAAAAACACTACAAATTGTAAAAAATTGATTTTTTAAATTTTTTTGCACATATTTCGCCAAAAAATATTGAGAATACACCTAAAAAATGACAAACAAGACATTTCATGTTAAAGCTCAGACTCTGCTGAAAAAAACAATATATCATTTTCCTGGGAAATCCCTGGAAATCCCTTCAAAAATCACATTTGAACATGGGGAGTGCAAAATAGTGCAAAATGGTCTGGCAACAGAGTGTGACAAAAACTCCAGGTAGGCTGGCACTTAAAGGGTTAAAGAGACACTGGGGTTGGCTTCAGGAGCCCAAAAATTGGATGAATCACACCCTGGAGTTGGCAGCAGCAGCAGCAGGAGCCCAAACATTACTTTAAAGAGACACTGGGGTTGGCTTCAGGAGCCCAAAAATTGGATGAATCACACCCTGGAGTTGGCAGCAGCAGCAGCAGGAGCCCAAACATTACTTTAAAGAGACACTGGAGTTGGCTTCAGGAGCCCAAAAATTGGATGATTCACACCCTGGAGTTGGCAGCAGCAGCAGCAGGAGCCCAAACATTACTTTAAAGAGACACTGGGGTTGGCTTCAGGAGCCCAAAAATTGGATGAATCACACCCTGGAGTTGGCAGCAGCAGCAGCAGGAGCCCAAATATTACTTTAAAGAGACACTGGAGTTGGCTTCAGGAGCCCAAAAATTGGATGATTCACACCCTGGAGTTGGCAGCAGCAGCAGCAGGAGCCCAAACATTACTTTAAAGAGACACTGGGGTTGGCTTCAGGAGCCCAAAAATTGGATGAATCACACCCTGGAGTTGGCAGCAGCAGCAGCAGGAGCCCAAACATTACTTTAAAGAGACACTGGGGTTGGCTTCAGGAGCCCAAAAATTGGATGAATCACACCCTGGAGTTGGCAGCAGCAGCAGCAGGAGCCCAAATATTACTTTAAAGAGACACTGGAGTTGGCTTCAGGAGCCCAAAAATTGGATGATTCACACCCTGGAGTTGGCAGCAGCAGCAGCAAGAGCCCAAACATTACTTTAAAGAGACACTGGGGTTGGCTTCAGGAGCCCAAAAATTGGATGAATCACACCCTGGAGTTGGCAGCAGCAGGAGCACAAAAATTGGCCTAAAGACATAAATATGTTTTGCACCATTTGGAAAGTGTAAAACGTGGCACCATGCTGAATCTAGTCGCATGCATCAGCCATTGGTGGGTGGAAATCCTGGCTGATCCATCCCTGATTCATTTTGACAAAGGTAAGTCTCTCCACTTTTCTAGTTGACAGATGAGTTCTCCTCGCCGTAACTATGGCCCCCGCTGCACTAAACACCCGCTCAGATGGCACGCTACTTGCCGGGCAGGACAGCTTTTCCAGGGCAAACTCTGCTAGTTGCGGCCACAAATCAAGTTTGGCTTCCCAGAAGTCCAGCGGATCCTCAAGGTGTGTTGGCATGGTCATGTCAAAGTATGACGTGACCTGCTGGTTCAGGTCCTGCTTAAGGTCTTCCTGCTGCTCATGAGTAGCCTCACTATGCGGGTGTAGAAAGCTACTCATTAGCGACTGAAGACTGAGGCTGCTGCTGATGGAGCTGCTGCTGCTGCTCCTGCCAACCCCCCCAGCAGCCATGGCAGTGGAAGGTGAGCGCAGAGGTCCCCTCGAGTCAGACCTGCGAGAGTATGGACCATGGCGCAGATAGGCATCGGCCAACTGCCTACGTAGAATGTCTTTGTAGTAGTTCAGTTTGTCCTCCCTCTCGGTGGGTTTAAAAAATGCCCCCATTTTGTGCCGGAAGCGAGGGTCCAATAAGGTGGACAGCCAGAAGTCATCCCGCCGACAGATGGAAACAATTCTGGGGTCACTACGCAAGCACGTGAGCATGCTTCGTGCCATTTGCGCAAGTGACTCGGATGGACTACCTGTCTCCATCTCCACTGCATACTGCCACGGTGTGCCCGGGTCCTCTGTCTCGCCTTCCTCAAAAACCTCTAGCTCCTCTGGCTGCTCCTGCTCCTCCTCTCCTGTCCACTGGCTAGATAAACCAGCCATTTCGCCAAGCCTAAACTGTGTTTCGCTGGGCAACTCCTCCTCCTCTTCCTCCTCCTCCTCCTCCAGTTCAGCTCCAACGGGGTTCATGTGGCCGTAAGATGTAAACGCCATGTCTCCAGTGCCCTGACCAGCCATGGTTTCCAACATGTGCTGTAGTACATGAAGCAGTGGAATCACGTCGTTCATCCCGTAATCCTGCCAACTGACAAATAAAGTGGCTTCCTCAAAGGGCCTGAGCAAACGGCAGGTGTCACGTATGAGCTGCCACTGGTTGACATTGAAGTTACACAGGGGAGTCCCCCTATCCGCTTGGATCATCAGGAAATCCGTGATGGCTTTTCTCTGTTCATATAATCGGTCCAACATGTGAAGGGTGGAATTCCAACGGGTGGAAACATCGCAAATCAGACTATGTTGGGGGATACCGTTCTGACGCTGTAGCTCAAGAAGGGTGTGTTTGGCGGTGTATGAGTGGCTGAAGTGCATGCAAAGTTTCCTTGAAGTTGTTAGGATGTCTTGCAGATGGGGGGAACACTTCAGAAACCGCTTGACAACCAGATTGAAGACGTGAGCCATGCAGGGGGCATGGGTCAGGCTTCCTTGGCGCAGCGCAGACAAAATGTTCTTCCCATTGTCGGTAACCATGATTCCCATTTTAAGTTTTCTTGGAGTAAGCCATGTTTGGATTTCCTGATGAATACATTTAAGCAGTTCCTCCCCTGTGTGACTCCGTTCGCCAAGACAAACCATGTGAAGCACAGCGTGACACCTCCGTGCCCTGCACACATGGTAGACTGGAGGGGCACTGAGACTTGAGCCTACAGTGGAGGGTGAGGAGATGGCGGAGGATGAGGAGGCCGAGTCGCACGGTGTCACAGGCCTAACGGGCATGGAACGCGGAGGCTGAAGCGGCGTGACCTGTCCAAGTTGCTGCTGCTGCAAAGGGACCATATTCACCCAGTGGGCCGTAAACGACATGTACTGTCCCTGACCGTAGTTACAGCTCCAGACGTCGGCGCTGCCATGCACTTTGCTACACCGACAGGCTCAAGGACTGGCCCACCTTCTGTTCAACAAAAGTGTGCAGCGCTGGTACTGCCTTCTTGGCAAAGAATGACGGCTTGGGACTCTCTACCTCGGCTCGGCACAAGCCATCAGTTCTCTGAAAGGTGCAGAGTCCACCACCTGAAAAGGGAGCGACTGCAGCACCAGCAACTTGGACAGGAGCACATTCAGCTTCTGCGCCGTAGGATGAGTGGGCGCATACTGCTGTCTCTTGGACATGGCTTCGCTGATGGATTGCTGGCGGGATGCATGACTTGGAGGAGGAGGAGGAGCAGGAGCGACAGAGGATGGGTATGACGCACAGCTGCCTTCGGCTGAGGTGCTGGAGCCTTGGCTGGCAGAAATTGGGAGCGGCGTGTCACTTGGTGAGGAAGCAGACTGGACCACCCCTTGGGAGCCTCGGTTCTCCCAGGTCGCTTTATGGTGACGCATCATATGTTGACGCAGGGCCGTGGTGCCAACATTTGGACCCTGGCCACGCTTTGGACCCTGGCCACACCTTCTGCCTACATATCTTGCATGTGGCCATGTTACCCTCCTGCGGATGCTTCAGGAAAAACTGCCACACTGCCGAGTAGCTACTTTTCCCACCCCCTGGCCTCACTGATTCACTGCTGCTGTTGCCAACTACAGGAACCCCTGCTCCACTATCTCCCGATAAGGTAGACTGCCGCACAGCAGGTGCTCTACCCCGGCCCCGGCCGGCTCCAGCCTTTGGAATTGTGCCCCCATGCTGACTGCTACCACCTTGCTGCCTGAGCTGCTGACTCCGGGGCAACCTGCGCCCCTCTTCTCCTGATGATGACGATGAAGCCCCTTCATCACCCGGCTCCCAAGTGCGATCGGCTTCATCGTCATCATCATTATCACCGAGTTGTGGCTGTACGTCACTGATGTTCGTGGATTCGTCAACAGTGTCTGGCGCAGGAGCTGGAACGCTCGCAGCACCCACGACACTGTCCACATCACTATTTGTCTGCCTAGCTAAAGAAGCCACCTCCATTTCTTGGCTGGGCAGTAGCTGCTGACTGTCCTCTATCTGATCGTCCTCCTCACTAAAGAGTGGAGCTGAACCCAAAGCATAGGATACGTCGCTGGGGGAGGGAACGGCGTAGGACAGAGGCAATGGGAGGACAGGGACTGCTCTCGGGCCATGCCAACTCAGGGTTGTGTCAGAGGAACCTACCGACCCTAGACTGGGGGTCTCAGACGTAAGTTGTGATGATGTTGTTGAAGAGCGCGTTAACCAATCTACCACGGCAGATGCGTTACTGGTGGAGACCCGACCGCTAGCAGATACTGGCAGATTAGGTCTCTCAGCGTGACTCCTGCTGCTACTGGCCCCCAGTCTGCTGCGACCTCTGCCTGCGGAATCTTGGCCTCTGCCACTCCTCTTTTCACTTCCAGGCACTTGTCTGCCCGACACAGTCTAACTGGCGTGGTAGTAGGTGATATTTTAAGAACCCCCAGGCAGCGGTGGGTCTATATGAAACAGAATATAATGCACACCAAAAGTGAGCAGTAACACTCAGCCTCCAACAGGCCTGCTTAGTGTAAATAAGAGAGCTGCTTAGTGTAAATAAAGAGGGGTATGGTATGTTACAGAATGGGATGCCCCAACCAGAGAGCACCTGGCAGCAGTACTACTATGCAAAGCAAAAGTGTCTTTATCAGGCCAAATTACTTTTAGAATAAGTGCAAAGGGTTATAGTAAATAGGGGCTGTTGTAGTCACAGAATGGGATGCCCCAACCAGAGAGCACCTGGCAGCAGTACTACTATGCAAAGCAAAAGTGTCTTTATCAGGCCAAATTACTTTTAGAATAAGTGCAAAGGGTTATAGTAAATAGAGGCTGTTGTACTCACAGAATGGGATGCCCCAACCGGAGAGCACCTGGCAGCAGTACTACTATGCACAGCAAAAGTGTCTTTATCAGGCCAAATTACTTTTAGAATAAGTGCAAAGGGTTATAGTAAATAGAGGCTGTTGTAGTCACAGAATGGGATGCCCCAACCAGAGAGCACCTGGCAGCAGTACTACTATGCACAGCAAAAGTGTCTTTATCAGGCCAATTTACTTTTAGAATAAGTGCAAAGGGTTATAGTAAATAGAGGCTGGTGTAGTCACAGAATGGGATGCCCCAACCAGAGAGCACCTGGCAGCAGTACTACTATGCAAAGCAAAAGTGTCTTTATCAGGCCAAATTACTTTTAGAATAAGTGCAAAGGGTTATAGTAAATAGAGGCTGTTGTAGTCACAGAATGGGATGCCCCAACCGGAGAGCACCTGGCAGCAGTACTACTATGCAAAGCAAAAGTGTCTTTATCAGGCCAAATTACTTTTAGAATAAGTGCAAAGGGTTATAGTAAATAGAGGCTGTTGTAGTCACAGAATGGGATGCCCCAACCGGATAGCACCTGGCAGCAGTACTGCTAAGCACAGCAAAAGTGTCTTTATCAGGCCAAATTACTTTTAGAATAAGTGCAAAGGGTTATAGTAAATAGAGGCTGTTGTAGTCACAGAATGGGATGCCCCAACCGGAGAGCACCTGGCAGCAGTACTACTATGCAAAGCAAAAGTGTCTTTATCAGGCCAAATTACTTTTAGAATAAGTGCAAAGGGTTATAGTAAATAGAGGCTGTTGTAGTCACAGAATGGGATGCCCCAACCAGAGAGCACCTGGCAGCAGTACTGCTATGCAAAGCAAAAGTGTCTTTATCAGGCCAAATTACTTTTAGAATAAGTGCAAAGGGTTATAGTAAATAGAGAGGCTGGTGTAGTCACAGAATGGGATGCCCCAACCAGAGAGCACCTGGCAGCAGTACTACTATGCAAAGCAAAAGTGTCTTTATCAGGCCAAATTACTTTTAGAATAAGTGCAAAGGGTTATAGTAAATAGAGAGGCTGGTGTAGTCACAGAATGGGATGCCCGAACCAGAGAGCACCTGGCAGCAGTACTACTATGCAAAGCAAAAGTGTCTTTATCAGGCCAAATTACTTTTAGAATAAGTGCAAAGGGTTATAGTAAATAGAGGCTGTTGTAGTCACAGAATGGGATGCCCCAACCAGAGAGCACCTGGCAGCAGTACTACTATGCAAAGCAAAAGTGTCTTTATCAGGCCAAATTACTTTTAGAATAAGTGCAAAGGGTTATATAGTAAATAGAGGCTGTTGTAGTCACAGAATGGGATGTCCCAACCAGAGAGCACCTGGCAGCAGTACTGCTATGCACAGCAAAAGTGTCTTTATCAGGCCAAATTACTTTTAGAATAAGTGCAAAGGGTTATAGTAAATAGAGGCTGTTGTAGTCACAGAATGGGATGCCCCAACCAGAGAGCACCTGGCAGCAGTACTACTATGCACAGCAAAAGTGTCTTTATCAGGCCAAATTACTTTTAGAATAAGTGCAAAGGGTTATAGTAAATAGAGGCTGTTGTAGTCACAGAATGGGATGCCCCAACCGGAGAGCACCTGGCAGCAGTACTACTATGCAAAGCAAAAGTGTCTTTATCAGGCCAAATTACTTTTAGAATAAGTGCAAAGGGTTATAGTAAATAGAGGCTGTTGTAGTCACAGAATGGGATGCCCCAACCAGAGAGCACCTGGCAGCAGTACTGCTATGCAAAGCAAAAGTGTCTTTATCAGGCCAAATTACTTTTAGAATAAGTGCAAAGGGTTATAGTAAATAGAGAGGCTGGTGTAGTCACAGAATGGGATGCCCCAACCAGAGAGCACCTGGCAGCAGTACTACTATGCAAAGCAAAAGTGTCTTTATCAGGCCAAATTACTTTTAGAATAAGTGCAAAGGGTTATAGTAAATAGAGAGGCTGGTGTAGTCACAGAATGGGATGCCCGAACCAGAGAGCACCTGGCAGCAGTACTACTATGCAAAGCAAAAGTGTCTTTATCAGGCCAAATTACTTTTAGAATAAGTGCAAAGGGTTATAGTAAATAGAGGCTGTTGTAGTCACAGAATGGGATGCCCCAACCAGAGAGCACCTGGCAGCAGTACTACTATGCAAAGCAAAAGTGTCTTTATCAGGCCAAATTACTTTTAGAATAAGTGCAAAGGGTTATATAGTAAATAGAGGCTGTTGTAGTCACAGAATGGGATGTCCCAACCAGAGAGCACCTGGCAGCAGTACTGCTATGCACAGCAAAAGTGTCTTTATCAGGCCAAATTACTTTTAGAATAAGTGCAAAGGGTTATAGTAAATAGAGGCTGTTGTAGTCACAGAATGGGATGCCCCAACCAGAGAGCACCTGGCAGCAGTACTACTATGCACAGCAAAAGTGTCTTTATCAGGCCAAATTACTTTTAGAATAAGTGCAAAGGGTTATAGTAAATAGAGGCTGTTGTAGTCACAGAATGGGATGCCCCAACCAGAGAGCACCTGGCAGCAGTACTACTATGCAAAGCAAAAGTGTCTTTATCAGGCCAAATTACTTTTAGAATAAGTGCAAAGGGTTATAGTAAATAGAGGCTGGTGTAGTCACAGAATGGGATGCCCCAACCGGAGAGCACCTGGCAGCAGTACTACTATGCAAAGCAAAAGTGTCTTTATCAGGCCAAATTACTTTTAGAATAAGTGCAAAGGGTTATAGTAAATAGAGGCTGTTATAGTCACAGAATGGGATGCCCCAACCAGAGAGCACCTGGCAGCAGTACTACTATGCACAGCAAAAGTGTCTTTATCAGGCCAAATTACTTTTAGAATAAGTGCAAAGGGTTATATAGTAAATAGAGGCTGTTGTAGTCACAGAATGGGATGCCCCAACCAGAGAGCACCTGGTAGCAGTACTGCTATGCACAGCAAAAGTGTCTTTATCAGGCCAAATTACTTTTAGAATAAGTGCAAAGGGTTATAGTAAATAGAGGCTGTTGTAGTCACAGAATGGGATGCCCCAACCGGAGAGCACCTGGCAGCAGTACTACTATGCACAGCAAAAGTGTCTTTATCAGGCCAAATTACTTTTAGAATAAGTGCAAAGGGTTATAGTAAATAGAGGCTGTTGTATTCACAGAATGGGATGCCCCAACCGGAGAGCACCTGGCAGCAGTACTACTATGCACAGCAAAAGTTTCTTTATCAGGCCAAATTACTTTTAGAATAAGTGCAAAGGGTTATAGTAAATAGAGGCTGGAGTAGTCACAGAATGGGATGCTTCACAGCAGACTTGAGATCAGTTCAGTATATTTGCACAGTAAGTGTATAAGCAGCCTGAAAACGCTAACAAAGCCAGTCAGCCAGCCAGTAACACTCACTCAGGCTGGATGAAAAAAAAAAAAATCTCCCTGTGACTGCCTCCGATTTTTCCTAACTTTCCCTGCTTCTCGCTGACTTTCTGCCTGTCTCCTGCCTGTCCCTGTCTGTCCCTGGTTCTCTGTCTCTCCCTCACTACAGCAGCGTCCTGTCTCTCACGAATGCAATAGAGAAATGAGGAAAAGCAAGATGTCCGCCGACTTAAATAGCGCTGTGACGTCACCGGGCTTGCTGGCTGCTGATAGGCTGCATGTGACTGCCCCAGCTTGCACTGGCGCGGGGTAGATGTCTGGACATGTCCCGTCCGCCATCTTAGAATGCCTGTAATGTAAATGAATGGATGTTAAAGGAAAACTTCGAGTGATCGAAGCACGGGGAAATTCGGATTCGATCCGAATCGAATTTTTCATGAAATTTGGATCGAATCCGGGTTCGTCCGGATCGATTCGCTCATCCCTAGTCTTAAGGTGTATCTTGTCAACATGATCAAGGCTCACCATGACAGGGCAGCAATAGCCCTCCCAATCTGCAGTCAGCTCCCAGAGGGTGAGATAGAACCCCTAATTAATCTCCTGGCTACCACCAAGGAACCAGACTCCCTTGAGGTGGTCCAGATTAATTCTCAGCTGACCCAAAAGCAACGAGGAGAACTGTCAAGTGTGTTAGAACCCTATCGGGGAATTAGGCAGTTACCTTACAGGGTCTCCTCAGAGGTCCAAACCGACATTAAAAGAGAAATAGAGGAAATGTTAGCCCTGGGGGTGATACAAAAATTCCAAAGTGCATGGGCAGTCCCTGTTGTACTAGTGCCCAAACCTGATCAGACCACACGGTTTTGTGTGGATTACCGAAGGCTTAACGCCATTACAGTTCCAGATGCCTACCCAATGCCGAGGGTGGATGAGCTGTTGGATAAGCTGGCCTCTGCTCGCTATCTAACAATCATAGACCTAAATATAAAAGAAAAAATACACAGAGCTTATTATTACTTCAAAATAATACATATATGGGTTGATTCAAAGAAACATGTAACAGCTTGGATTTGGGTGCCGATCATCCTATTTTTCCCGTCCGCTCGTGCGTTCGTATGAACTTGCGAGTGATTCAATAAGCAAATACGTTTCTATCCTAAAATATACGTCCGTTCGTATGATATCTCCCGAACTTGCCTCAGTCAGTTGTCAATCGTAAAAATCACGTTCATGTGCTCACCTGTTGCGGCGGCAGCCTGTTTTTTCTGCTGCTTCCATCGTCCACCTCTTCCAATTACTTGCGTTTGCCTCTGGTTTTCATTGGTTTTTGGCCTCTTAGATTCGTGCGTTCGTATGTTTATAAGATCTTGCGCATGCGCACCCTCAACCAGAAACTTACCTAAACCCCTTAGCGCTTGCATCCTTCTTCATTTCTCGGTCCCTAAAACTTACCTAAACCCCTTAGCGCCTGCATCCAACTTCATTTCTCGGTCCCTAAAACTTACCTAAACCCCTTAGCGCTTGCATCCTTCTTCATTTCTCGGTCCCTAAAACTTACCTAAACCCCTTAGCGCCTGCATCCAACTTCATTTCTCGGTCCCTAAAACTTACCTAAACCCCTTAGCGCTTGCATCCTTCTTCATGTTGACGACCCTAAAACTTACCTAAACCCCTTAGCGCCTGCATCCTTCTTCATTTTTCGGTCCCTAAAAGTTACCTAAACCCCTTAGCGCTTGCATCCTTCTTCATTTCTCGGTCCCTAAAACTTACCTAAACCCCTTAGCGCTTGCATCCTTCTTCATTTCTCGGTCCCTAAAACTTACCTAAACCCCTTAGCGCTTGCATCCTTCTTCATGTTGACGACCCTAAAACTTACCTAAACCCCTTAGCGCCTGCATCCTTCTTCATTTCTCGGTCCCTAAAACTTACCTAAACCCCTTAGCGCTTGCATCCTTCTTCATTTCTCGGTCCCTAAAACTTACCTAAACCCCTTAGCGCCTGCATCCAACTTCATTTCTCGGTCCCTAAAACTTACCTAAACCCCTTAGCGCTTGCATCCTTCTTCATGTTGACGACCCTAAAACTTACCTAAACCCCTTAGCGCCTGCATCCTTCTTCATTTCTCGGTCCCTAAAACTTACCTAAACCCCTTAGCGCTTGCATCCTTCTTCATTTCTCGGTCCCTAAAACTTACCTAAACCCCTTAGCGCTTGCATCCTTCTTCATTTCTCGGTCCCTAAAACTTACCTAAACCCCTTAGCGCCTGCATCCAACTTCATTTCTCGGTCCCTAAAACTTACCTAAACCCCTTAGCGCTTGCATCCTTCTTCATGTTGACGACCCTAAAACTTACCTAAACCCCTTAGCGCCTGCATCCAACTTCATTTCTCGGTCCCTAAAACTTACCTAAACCCCTTAGCGCTTGCATCCTTCTTCATGTTGACGACCCTAAAACTTACCTAAACCCCTTAGCGCCTGCATCCTTCTTCATTTCTCGGTCCCTAAAACTTACCTAAACCCCTTAGTGCTTGCATCCTTCTTCATTTCTCGGTCCCTAAAACTTACCTAAACCCCTTAGCGCCTGCATCCAACTTCATTTCTCGGTCCCTAAAACTTACCTAAACCCCTTAGCGCTTGCATCCTTCTTCATGTTGACGACCCTAAAACTTACACAAACCACATAAGGTACATATGTCTATATGTTTCTAAGCGTGTTTTTTCTAGTTTGTGTAATTTTTGTTTGGTGCGCATATTAGAAAAGACACATTTATGAAGGCTTAAAATATAATTTATTAAAATTATTTTGATTTTTGTTTTTTT
The DNA here is from genome assembly GCA_027917425.1 of Gastrophryne carolinensis. Classification (NCBI taxonomy): domain Eukaryota; kingdom Metazoa; phylum Chordata; class Amphibia; order Anura; family Microhylidae; genus Gastrophryne; species Gastrophryne carolinensis. Next base: position 25,767,549 of record CM051240.1, read on the forward strand.
TTTGTCGTTTAAACATATTTTTTTTTTTTTTTGGTTTGGTTTAAAACATCTTATTTTTTTTTTTTTTTTTTTTTTACAAACACATTCCAACTTTTTTTTTTTGGGTTTACAAACAGATTGCAATTTTTTTTTTTTTGGGTTTCCAAACATATTAAAATTTTTTTTGTTTTTTGTTAAAAACATAGGTAAAATTTTTTTTTTGTTTTTTGTTAAAAACATAGGTAAAATTTTTTTTTTTTTTTTTTTTTTTTAAAAATATAAAATTCGGAACTATTCAAAACTGTTAAAAACAGTTAACAAAAGTAGCCAGGACCAAGGGCACTAATCCTCCTCCTCTTCTTCATCTGTTGGCCCCAACGTCGCCTGTATGGCCAGCAGCTCGGCCACCAACTCCTTGATTCTTTTTTTTTTTTCCGCCACGGTTTTTGGGATAATCCCTGTAAGCAATAGAGAAATAAACATAAATAGGAGTCCCAGACCGGTTTGTATGCTGGAAATAGATTTTGGGTTAATCAAATACATGTAAATGCATGACATATGTCATTCTTGCAAGGGATAAAGTTAATGCATTTCCCACAGGTAAGTCTTTAAACTCCTTAAACCGGACCTTCAACATTATTTAATGAAAAGCAATAACTATTCCCAAATGATTCTGCACCAGATCAAAGTACATTTGGGAGGTTTTTTGATTACAGCGCCGCCATCTGGACTCTGAAGCATAACACTTAATGAGGAGTGGAGAGTTGGATAAAGTACAGGGGAGTAGGTTACAGTGGTGCGTTGGGAATCCAGAGCATAGCTGGGTTGAGGGAAAGGTCATCAGTCCCACAATGCATGGCAGCACCTTACTTTTTTCAATCTGTATCCCATGCTGCCTGTAAATATTGCGCATTCCATATTCCGCAATATTGGTTTTTTTCAGTCTACTAACATGCATTACATGGCTGAAGGCTGTTTTTCAATGTTTCAAATCTGTAGGTACAGTGTGTTGGCTAATTATTATGTTCTTAATACAAGTTAGGGTCCGCTTTAAGCTAACAAAGTGCCCACATGAAAGTGTTAACTACACATTGGCTACGCCTTTAGTTATGTGTGTGTTATTAGCTAACAAAACATTAATATGAATAATGGCATGGATACTTACGGAGTTGGTGGCCGACAGATGGCTGGTTGGGGCCAACAGGCTGCCCTTGGTCCTGGCTATGCTGTGAAGAAGTCCCTGGAGAAACATGTGACATTTGGTTAGTACTTGTATAGAGTCACTATTCCCAACATATCTGGCTCCCAGTCTGGCTGACATCACTCACCTTCGCCAGGATCAACTTCCAGCATCTCTGCTGCCTCCTCCTCCACTATCTCACCCGCACCAAAAGCTTCTACAAATACATAATAAAGGATAACTTAGTTTTTGGCCTGCCATGTATATCTTTGTGCCTATACATGAAGAGTGACATACCAGAGCCTTCCCCATGCCTGGCCAGGTATGACTCCACGCCCACGCGGTTGGGCCCCTCCTCTGTGGTAAGGTTCAGGGGCTGGTCTGAGGAGGCCACAGAGGAGGGGTAGGTCCGTCGCCCGGGAGATCCACCACCTTCACTCACAGATGCAGACTCATGCAGCACTGGTCGGCCTGTACGCCTCCGGGTGCGGCGAATTCTGAAATCCATTTCCAACACTACCAAAGAAAAGTCATTATAAATAAAGGCATAACTTATACATTTGGAACATATACCATGCAATTGCTTTGTACTTACTTGGGAAATGGATCCCAAAAAACCTCCGCACCCGGGGCATGTGCAGACGTTTCAGGTCCGACCAATGCTGCATTATCTGTGTGTGAGTGAAGGTGGTGCTAGTCACACGGTGTATTTCCGCGATGATCTCCCGGGCGATGTCCCTTTTTTCGCACACATTGGGCGCGAAGTCATACCGGCGCTGAAGCATGATCTGAAAAACATAATGGACACAGTTGAGAATTTCATGTCATTAACACACACATTTAGAGTGGCAGCCATTTTTGGGGAGTGCCTTAAAGCGGACGTTGACTGTGAATGAGAGTCTGGTCTTATGTTATATGTATCACACACCATGTACATACAGATAATAGCCAACATCAAAAATCAGGCCACCTGCATCTATGGCATGTTAGGATGGTTTAAACATCCAAGATGTAGGCTTATGCTTAGGCTTTTGGACCACGTGTGTGGCTTCCCGTTGTGTTTTTATGGCTTAGGAAAACAGTGTTCCTCAAACATCCGCATCAAGGTCCGAGACACGCCAGGTTTGACAGCTAGCCCCGCTACTCCACAGGTTAATTAACTGTTGCTAAGCCTGACCAATTTCCCTAATTAGGACATCAGCATAGACAGGTGAAAACGTGGCCAGGCTCGGCCCTTGAGGATGAAGTGTGAGGAGCCAGTTATTAAACATTAAGAGACCCCAAACTAGTTCCAAACGCATCATTTACATTTAGGCCATCATTGACTATTACATTAAAATGCAGAGGCAGGCACTTACCAGCATGAGGATCTCTTCCTGTTGACGGGTGAAGATAGTGGGCGCCATCTTTATGCTTCTTCAAGGCAGCAGATAAGTGAAACCCCAGCGGTTTCCTGGTTCCGCTCGAACGTACGTCCGTACGAGCGCGTAGTCGTGCGCATAGGCGTCACACGCTGGGCTCATTATTTAAAGGTCCCTGCACCCAAAGCTCATTCTCTTTGAGCATTTGTGGAAGATGGCACCTAAAAAGGCAATCTCCAAACGACCCCAGCAAAGCCAGACCTCGGAGGGCCCAACCACCAGGTCCCAGCAAGGTAGGAAAAAGCTGCGATCCCAGACTACTACCTCTGCCCCACCAAGGGACACTGGACCCTCTGGAAGCCAAAAAAGGGGCCCCAAGGCACGTGCCCCTGCCGCAAAAAAGCAGGCAACAGCAGCACCCACCACCTCTGCCCCCAGAAGAGGCCGCCCAAGGGAGCCCACACCGCCCATGGGTTCAAGTAGGGCAGTTCGGCAACCCAGGCCCCGCAGCAGGGCCCGAACCCCATCCAGGGCCCGAACCCCATCCAGGGCCAGAAGCCCAGCCAGGGCCCGAACCCCATCCAGGGCCAGAAGCCCAGCCAGGGCCCGAACCCCATCCAGGGCCAGAAGCCCAGCCAGGGCCCGAACCCCATCCAGGGCCAGAAGCCCAGCCAGGGCCCGAACCCCATCCAGGGCCAGAAGCCCATACAGGGCCCGAAGACCATCCAGGGCCCGAACCCCATCCAGGGCCAGAAGCCCATCCAGGGCCCGAAGACCATCCAGGGGCCGAACCCCATCCAGGCCCAGAAGACCATCCAGGGCCCGAACCCCATCCAGGGCCAGAAGCCCAGCCAGGGCCCGAACCCCATCCAGGGCCAGAAGCCCATACAGGGCCCGAAGACCATCCAGGGCCCGAACCCCATCCAGGGCCAGAAGCCCATCCAGGGCCCGAAGACCATCCAGGGCCCGAACCCCATCCAGGCCCAGAAGACCATCCAGGGCCCGAACCCCATCCAGGGCCAGAAGACCAGCCAGGGCCCGAACCCCATCCAGGGCCAGAAGCCCATACAGGGCCCGAAGACCATCCAGGGCCCGAACCCCATCCAGGGCCAGAAGCCCATCCAGGGCCCGAAGACCATCCAGGGCCCGAACCCCATCCAGGGCCAGAAGCCCATACAGGGCCCGAACCCCATCCAGGGCCCGAAGACCATCCAGGGCCAGAAGCCCATACAGGGCCCGAACCCCATCCAGGGCCCGAAGACCATCCAGGGCCCGAACCCCATCCAGGGCCAGAAGCCCCTACAGGCCCCGCAGCAGGGCCAGAAGCCCACGACCTGCCACCAGCCGGGAACAGAGCCCCCGACCTGGCACCAGCCGGGAACATAGCCCCCCAAGAGGGCCCAGAATGTCCACCATGACCACATCTACACCTGGAAGTTCGGTGGCCAGCCACGCAAGAACACCCAGTCCCTTGGCCAGTCCAGTCCAGTCATTGGGAAGCCAACAATCCGTCCATTCCCCTACCCAGCCCCAGGCCATAATGTCACCACATGTGTCTGCACACATGGAGGAGCAGCCAAGCCAACCATCTGGCCGCACATTGCGCCGCGGCCAGTTGAGTGGGAGATTCTCCCATGACCAAAATATGGCATTGGCTAGTGGCCTTACATTATACTATGACGAGCTCTATGGGAGCAAATCAAAACACACCACAAAGCAGCGCAAGATGGAATTGTTTGAAACCATCCTACGACAAGTAAATGCAGCGGGGGAAGAGAGGAAAGATGTGTCCCAAATTCAGAAGAAAATCTCGGATCTGAAATATGCTGTACGGCAAAAAGAAATTAAAAGGCATAATTACAGGTAAATAAATGATGTCTCCAAATATAAGGATTAGGATGTACTGTATGCACATTTTCTGAGTACCAAACGATTTTCTCTTTTCAGCATGAAAACTGGAGGTGGATTTCCTACCAAACTGGAGTTTACCCCTGCTGAGGAGATTGTGCTGGGACTTCTCCATCCGGTCGCGGTCGGTGGACATGCTGGTCTAAGGGACACAGACTCACCGACCCGTACCCACGGTGAGTACTCTTAAATCTGCATGTTTGCCTGTTTGCTAAATAATCTAAAGTTCACTAGTAACAAGATGACAGGATGGCCCTATGGTTTGCCTTGCTTGGCCTCGCACTACTGTGCCTGTTTGTGTCCTCTTTTGGTCCCTGTGAATCACACATTTAGGACCACATCCATTATGGCAAAGATCCAATTTCCAATTTTATTGGTCAAGTAATGAAGTTTATCAGGAAAAGTGTTATATTTGGAATCAATCACAAAACACACATCATTATGGATGGGTTGGCTATTTGTTGTGTGAGTTGTGTTTGAGTTAACAATTTAATTACCCACCCCCAAACATATCTGACCTAGAGCAGCGAGACTCAACTGGCGGCCCGGGGTCCCAATGCGGACCTTGGCACCAGATTCCAGGACCCCTGGCCAGACAGCCCTGCACTCAGTTACTTCTGTGTTGACGTGCTCAGAGCTGCCCCCTTGATCGGCGATGTAGTGGTTGTTCTCCTGCCCAATGTCATGGCTCCCTGAAACATAGCATTGCAATATGAAGTACTGCACAGGAAGTGGCATTGCAAGGTACACAGTAACTTGGTACATCTTTCTCTTGGTACAATCGTGTCCCGCTGCCCCAGCTCTGCCCCATCTGCCACAGTCCCCCCATGTCCCCCCCCCCACATAAGCCCCATACATTTGTAACAGATTTGCTCCATCCATCCCATCACCATCAATTCGTGAACTCCCCCCTTTAGCCATCCAATCCCTGTCCCCTCAGCTCTGCCCCATCCAGCCCAGCAAGGGCAAGCAGCCTTTATTAGTTTGCACTTTGAAATCTCAAGCCCCTCCACCAGTGTGTTTATTTCTAACTAGACACCCCCTGCGTCAGCCCCATGGCCAGACATTCACCTCTCACCACATACCTTTAAATGGACCTTTACAAGAAGTGTTTGAGTACCCCGGACCTAGCGAATGGTAGTCTTAATCCAAAAATTTGCGTTGCAAGTTGTATGCTGACTGGGTACACTTCCTGACTTAGAACTGAGGTCAGTTAGCAGTTTTCTCGAGCCATTGCACCTATCTAAAATTGCGTGTCTTTTAACAAATGTCCCCATTGCTGTAGAGTTGCTTAATATTACAAATAGTGGTTTATTTGATTACCTAAAAAAAAAATGGTTATGTGTGTGTTTACCTTGTTTGTTTTTCTCTTCTTCAGCCCAGCATGATCCCTCAGCAAGGGTAAACTCACCCCCCAGTTTGCTTATGCCTACCAGGTCCGTACAGCATAGGAGCCCAGATCCGAGATTTCCGGTAAGTTAATTTAGTACCATAAATACTACCAAGTGCTTAAGCATGTGTTAAACTGTGGGAATCCCAAATTTGGACGCCAACTTACACTTTTTTTTTTATATGTCCCTACAGACCCGCACACTCATGGAAGAGATCCAGGAAATGGAGGAAGCTGATGTCTCCATGCAGGGCACGTCGGATGACCTCCCCCTGGGTCCCAATTTGGAACTGCTCCATAATGTTTCTCTGGCCAATCCTCAGCAGCAGAGTGAATCTCCATCCATTGTGCATGCACATGGGGAGACTGACACAACAGTCCCCAGTGTTCACTCTGCTGCTGAGGATTTGCAAAGCATGCCTGTTGCTGTTGAGGGGACGACACCACGCGGCAGGGCACGCCCAAGAGCCAGGGTAATTGTGCGGCGGACTCCATTACGCCGCCCCACAATTTCCCAGGGGAGGCAGAGTGCCCTGCTTCAATTATGGACCCAAGAAAGGGACTCTTATGAGGCACAGCTCTTTACAGAGCGTGAGGAAAGGCATGCCGACATGGTCACCATCAATACCAGCTTACAGGGCATCCTCGCGGAGTTGCGTACCCTCAACAGCAACATGGTAACTGCAAGTAATGGCATCCAGTCAGCCATGGCTGAGATGACCAATATGCAGAGAAACATTGTGGAGCAGTTTCAAATTCACAATGCTGCCATGGCCCAGGCTAGGTCCCATTCACATGGACCTCCACCTGGACCTCCACCTGGGTATTATGGGCAGCCACCCTATTAAGCCATGGTTGTGTGGGACATCTTTTCTCTTAACCCCCACTGTATTTACTTGTCCTTTGAGGTTTCAAACAATCCATTTTGTGTTGCTCATGCAGGTTGTGTTTTGTATTTGCTCCCATATAGCTCCTTAGAGTAATGATTAAGGCCACTAGCCAATGCCATAGGTCTATGTGGAGTGTATCTGGCCACTTATGGCTTTAAATATGTATTTGGTTTGTGCTCCTCCTGTTTGCAGACATGTTTGTGTGACATTATGGCCATGCCCAAATATCCCTGGGCACAGGCAATATTAATGACTGGACTAGGCTGGCCTTTGGACTGGGTGTCCTTGTTTGGTTGTGCCACTCACTTCCAGGTGTAGATGTGCTCGATGTTTTTTTTTTTATCACATCCATTTGTAACCACAGATGTATGTGGAATGTTTTCTGTTAAGCACAATAATTTTAACTTTCCTAAGTAAAAAAATATTCTCACTTACAATACTTGTGGCGTTTTTAGTGGGAACACATTTTAAACAGCTTGGGCTAAACCAGATAATTTTTGTTTTAAGAGGTGTAACAATGCAAATATCAAGCTAAGGAAACTACATGAAATACATTAGGCAACAATTAAGGGAAAAATGTTTTAATTTGAGGTAATGCCACATTACGGCAAAACAGCATATTTAACAAAAAGGCTAACACAGACACACAGAATGTTGATACACGAAATAAAATTAACTAAAATGCTGCAATATCAAGTTTGCTCTAACTGATTGGGCAGACTCACTGGGTGGCCCAACAAAATTCTCTCCATCATCCTCTAGGGCTGTAGAGGGCAGGCTATCCACATAACGTGGGACACGTTCGAGTATAGCAAAATTGTGCAAAACAGCACATGCCATGATTATGTCGATCACTTTTTTGGGATCATATTGCAGGGCGCCCCCAGTATGGTCCAAGCAACGAAAACGGGTCTTCAACAGCCCAAAGGCCCTCTCCACAACAGCCCTGGTCTTGCGGTGCGCACGGTTGTACGCTTCCTGAGAGGCATCCTGGGGCCGCAGCACAGGCGTCATGAGCCAGGGTAGAAGTGGGTACCCGGAATCACCTTAAACAGACAATTAAATGTAATAAAAATTAAAAAGGCAACACAACAAACACAAAGAATTTTACATATATCATAATGATGTAAGGTAAAGGGCAAAAAAAAACACCCAGGGCACATTAGCAAAATAACTATTGCCACTAATGTAGTACATAATTAAAAATGGCACTTCAATATACCAATTAATTAACAAACATCTGCACGGCCAAGGGTAGTTGGAATTTAAATATATTTTTAGTTTTCTGACATGTTACAATTAGGATGCTGCTGAGGGGCTATCAACATTTATATGAAAACTACAATGTATGCAGTTTAAGTCCACTTTGCCATTTAAAGACCAATACTACAAAAGGAGCAAAAGCTCACAGATACTTGGGTATAAACTCCCAACCAATATATTTAGGGACATGGAACTTACAGACATCCTAACTAAAGGGAAAACATTCTGAAGGACAAAGCGAGGCAAGCATTTTGGTTTGGAGTTCATAATATATGACCCAACAAAAAGGCAGTTTCTGGCTTATGTAAAGAATTCAAATACAAAAAGATCAACAAATACAAGATTAATCCCACATTTAATAGCACACAAATAGGACACACTTACCAAGCAGCCATGCACCCGAAAATTCACCTGCCTCAAATCTCCTAAACAACCCAGATCGCCTGAGTATATACGAGTCGTGCGACGATCCTGGGTAGCCGGCAAGGACACTCATAAAACGCATGTCCGGACCAACCACGGCCTGGACATTAAGGGAGTGTCCCATTTTTCGATTCCTTAAGGCAAAAACATACAAAAAGGGTAATTGATATTTGTAAAAATGAAAAACAAAAAAAAAAAAACATGTCTGCACTCTATTGGGAAATACTAATGAAAAGCCTAGATAAAGCAGCTACACAAATGAGGGATAAAAAAATATGCTGCCGCAAAGGAAAACAGGTTACATTACACGTTGCCCAACATAATAACCAATCTCAATACCTATATATATACTCGTCGGCAGCCCTAGGTACGAGTGCCACATGTGTGCAGTCAATAGCACCAATAACGTTGGGCATGTCGGCCACATTATAAAAACCAAGCTTAATGGCGTTTCTGGCTGCCATATCATCCGGAAAATAAATATATTTTGGAGTTATGGCAGCCATGCCTTCCAAAAATTTAGATAGTGCGCGGCTCAGCGTAGGCTGGGACATCCCCACGGAGAGGGCACCCAGCCTCTGGAACGAGCCGTTCGCCAAAAATTGCAGGCAGCCAAGCATCTTGGTCATACCTGAAATTGCATGCCCCTTCCTTGTGGTGCGGGCTAACCATGGCCGCAGCTCACTATATAATTTATGCAGGGAAGCGCGATTAAGCCTGGTCAGCTCGAACAGCTCAACATCATTCATGCTATCGATGTTCATGCGACGACGCAGGGGCAATCTGCTCTCAGACATCTGGATCAACTCAATGCCAAAAAGCATAAGCCCTTGATGTGCCACAAACTCGCTCCTCTCCATCCTACTCCCGAGGCCAAATAGCTGCCGGCAAACATTTCGTAAAGCAGCTCTTTAATGGGCTTCAAAACAATTAGCAATCACCTCTCTGAATTGGTCGCAAGCCCATGTGAAGGACGTAAAAAATAGGATCTGACGCAAATAATACGATTTGGACAGGAAAAACACACGAACTAACGCAAAATATACGATTCCCGTACGAAATGCGTATGTTCATATACGTCTATGCGCGAACGATCGTGCGAATACGAAATGGGCAAAAAAACAAGAAAAAATGACAAACACCCACCCAAACTTACGATTCTCGATACGAAATCAATTAACTTTTGCTCTTTGAATCGAGGGGATAGTGTCCAATTAATATGATGATCCTCAGCACATGGATATGTGCAAAATCAGCATTACAGTCCTCCACTATTCTTTAACCACGTCCCAAGGTGCATGTGCAATCCTATTATTCTGTGCTCTTATCACCCGTATGTGCAGATTCTTACCAGAAATGTATCTTGAACAAATCATAACCAACAAGGTGGAACAATAATAGAGCGTCTTCCCCGAACCGCAGAGCATCCAGCTTTAATAGATCATCCACATCCACAGCCAGATTCCGTTAATTATCACAGGGCAGGTATTTAAACATAATCCCTCAGGGTATCATTAATTATTAGATAGCAGCCTGCACATGGAGGGAAAAAATAAAATAAAGCAGGACTAGTGCAATATCGTCTAAAAACACCATTTAATGAAAAATAAATCCAAGAATCGCACTCACAAAATTATATGTATTATTTTGAAGTAATAATAAGCTCTGTGTATTTTTTTCTTTTATATTTAATTGGGAATCTTTTGACATGTTGAGCTGTATTTAATCTTTAATTTACATGATTTAATTTTTCTTATTTTATATGATTTAATTGTTTGGTATTGAAGCGCGGTGTTGCACAGTTTTTTTAATTGTTGTTCAATCATAGACCTAAGCAGAGGGTACTGGCTAATTTCTCTGACCACTGAGGCTAGGAAGAGATCTGCTTTTATCACCCCCATTGGCCTCTATGAGTGCAATGTCATGCCCTTTGAACTGAAGAATGCACCCGCCACCTTTCAAAGGGATGTTAATGGTCTCCTGGAAGGGTTAGAACATTGTGCTGTGGTCTATCTAGATGTCATTGCTATATTCAGCCCTAGCTGGGAGGATCATCTGACTCAGGTAGCAACAGTCTTGGGGAAGATCACCGCAGCTGGCCTGACACTCAAGCCCACCAAATGTCAGTTTGCTATGACAGAAGTGAGATATCTGGGACATGTCATAGGGGGCGGATCATTACAGCCTGAGACTGGGAAGGTGGAAGCCATTTTGTCCTGGCCCACGCCTCAGACTAAGACATAGGTCCAGTCCTTTCTAGGAACAGCAGGGTACTATAGGAAATTCGATCCTAACTATAGTACTCTGGCTAAGCCCTTGACAGACCTGACCAAGAAAAAACTCCCAAGGCGTGTTGCTTGGACTACAGACTGTGAGCGCTCTTTCACAGAACTCAAAAAGGCCCTGGCTAGCTCCCCTACAGGCCCCAGATTTCAGTCGCAAATTTGTGGTCCAAACTGATGCCTCGGCTTATGGGTTGGGTGCTGTATTGAGTCAAATAAACTCCGCTGGAGAGGAGCACCATGTTCTATACCTCAGTCGAAAGCTGCTACCCCGCGAAGTTGCCTATGCTGCAATCGAACGGGAGTGTTTATCGATTATTTGGAGCCTACTAAAACTACAGCATTATCTTTATGGTCGGGAGTTCACAGTGGTTACGGACCACAATCCTCTGAGCTGGTTACACCTGGTTGCTGGGGAAAATGGCAAACTGCTGCGCTGGAGCCTCATTCTTCAGCAGTACAACTTTACAATCCAACATCGTAAGGGAAGCCGTCATCAAAATACAGATGGTCTCTCCCGCCAAGGGGAACATTAAAGGTAGACGTGTGGCTCAGCGTCTTACGCTAAGCCAGGCGTCATTTTGAAAATGGGGGGATGTGAGGATATATAAAATATATGTCCAGATAAAAATATGACAAACTATGGTTGTCAAAACACACCTTGTCAATTAGAGGCATGCTAGTACATTTGTCTGGAGGTGCCAACAGGGAGCCATTTACATATGACAGGACAGAAGAACAAGCCACTTTACAGCCCTGCGCAAAATGCCGGTGCTAAATAAGTCTCCTGGTGACACCTTCCTATGTGGTAATTGACATCTACTTACTACAATACTACAAAGCAGTGAATGAGACATTTGCTGCACACCTCTCTTCAAAAGAATATAGACCTTAAAGCATAACTTTTACAATAAAACGCCCCTGGCACACGATTGGCTGCATCCAGTATGCTGCCCGCCCAATAACCAGTTTAAAGATGAGAGAGTTGGGCACAGATGGTATGACATGCCAGGGGATTGCTTCCAATAAGTAGGCTGTTATCATTGCTTTCTGTGTACCCCCTCACAACAAGACATTATCTTCAAAAAAAGGTAACGATCTCTCCCTTTTATTTTATAAGCATTTTGCCGTATATTGTATGTCTGTTATTTTTATTGTACATCTTTGTTTTACATGCACTGCCCCTTATGGGTGAATTAAATCCTAAAGATTTATAAAGTGGTCTTCTGTGTGCTAACCTGCTAAACTTCAGGAGGGACATTGTATGTGTGCCGAGTCTTGTGCCCTGTGTGCTTGCCTATCGCTACCAGTGCCGGTCTGGGGGTGACTTTATTGCTGTATAGTCGGGCCTAGAACCTTATCGTGTGATTGGGTATATTAACTGCATAAGGTGAGATCTTAGCTTAAAGATCGGTGTGTGTATGTAGTGTCTGGCTATTAGGGCCAGGTCACAAAGACCCTGTATGTGTGAAAACGATTGTTTGCAGTACGATCGAAATCCGGTCGTGATCAAGGCATAAAACCTCCTTGATTCATGACACTGGGGGAGACCTTCACATATTCTGGTCTTGCCCCCTTCTCAGGTCCTACTGGGATTCGGTAAGGAGAGTGATAGGGGTAGTCTCAGGGGAGATAATACCTGCCGACCCAGGGATATGCTTGCTTCACCTAGGGAAGTTCCCTTGTATGTCACCTCTTAAATGCCGACAAATCCTGCATACCGTTGATGTGGAAGAAGGCTCCTCCTTCACTGGCTAGTTGGATCTTGAAAGTTAACGAAACCATGCGTTTTGAGGATCTTCTGTTAAAACAGGAGGGTGGGTTCGAGAAGTTTACAATGACATGGTACAATTGGATGGTTTTCTCAGATTCAGATGAATGTAGAGCATTGCTGGAAGCTGCTTGAATTGCCGTACTTTTCCCCCTATCCCCCTCTCCCCCCCCCTTCCCTGCTTGTACCCGAGTGCTTATTTGTTTTTTAGTTCTATTCATCGTTTTTTAAAATTGACCTTGGTATAAGTGAGTCAGTTAATGGACAAAATTGATTTCTTTTTCATTGTCATCTTACTATATTGGTCATTGTATCTTTATACATGCAAAACTTCATTAAATAAAGAATTAAAAAAAAATAAGGAGGTTTAATGGTAAGCGCCGCCAACTCAGAAACACGCCTGACAGAAGTAATAGCCACCAAAAAGGCTACCTTAAGAGTCAAAATGGGCAAAGCGGCCTCACAGAGAGGCTCAAAGGGATGACCCTGCAGAGCAGATAACACCAGATTCAAATCCCAAACTGGTAACATAGGCTTACGTGGCGGACACACGTGAGAAACCCCCTGGAAAAAAGTCTTAACCAAACGGTGACTGGCAAAAGATCTTTGGAAAAAAATTGCCAGAGCTGGAACATGACCTTTGAGGGTACTAAGTTGAAGGCCCAAATCCAAACCATGTTGCAAGAATTCCAGGATCCTGGGAATAGCAAACACCCGACAGGGAAGAGATCTAGACTCACACTAGGCAATGTAAGAATGCCAGACCCTGAAGTAGATAAAGGACGAGGACTTCTTCCTAGCCCTAATCATAGTATCAACAACAGAGGCAGGCAACCCCTCTTCCATCAAGATGGAGGTTTCAGCAGCCAAGCCGTCAAAGCCAGCGTTTGTAAATTGGGATGGCACAACTGCCCCTGAGTGAGCAGATCTAGATCCTTGGACAGGACGTACTGATCTACTGTCAGCAGCACAATGTCTGTGAACCACACCCTTCTTGGCCAACAGGGGGCCACCAGAATGGCTGGCACCCCTTCTTGGGCTATCTTACGCAGCATCCTGTCCAGCAGAGGAAACGGAAGGAACACAGAGGAGCCGAAACCCCTTCCAAGGCATTGCTAGCGCATCTGTGGCAAAGGCCAGAGGATCCTGTGACAGAGAGACAAAGAATGGAGGTTTGTGATTGTGACGTGAAGCAAGCAGGTCCACATCCGGTAGACCCCAGCGGTGGCACAGGGAGTGAAACACCCTGTTGCTGAGGGACCACTCCCCCAGCCGAGACATCCCCCTGCTCAGGGAGTCTGCCTCCAGGTTCTCCACTCCCGGGATGTAAACTGCCGATGCAGGGGACATTCTCCTCCGTCCAGGACATTATCAGGGACACTTCCTTGAGGGCTTGCTTGCTCTGAGTCCCTCCCTGATGATTGATGTAGGCAACCGCCGTCTGGTTGTCCGAGCGTATCTGAACAGCCTGACCCCGAAGGTGTAGGGTCAACTGGGAAAGAACCAACCTTATTGCCCATAGTTCCAGAATGTTGATGGGGGCATGGGCCTCCTGAGGGGGCATGGGCCTCCCACTGACCCTGGAACTTCAGAGACTTCCAAAAGCCCCCCCCAACCTGTCAGACTGGCATCTGTGGTGACAGTCTACCAGCACGGGGGCAGAAAGGTCCTGCCCACTAGGAGATTCCTTGAGTCCAGCCACCACGAGAGGGACAGACTGACCCGAGGGGACAGAGCAAATTCCTGATCCAGGGAAACTGGGTCCCAATCCCAAACTGACAAGAGGTGCAACTGAAGAGGTCTCATGTGAAACTGAGCATAGGGGACCGCGTCGAAACAGGACACCATCAGGCCCACCAACTGCATCCCCTGCCGAATGGAGGGATGAGGGCAAGAAAGTAGAGACCGTGCCTGCGTCTGCAGGCTCTCCACCTTCTGCTGAGGCAGAAAAACCTTGACCTGAGATGTATCCAGAGTCATGCCCAGAAAGGACGTCACCAAGGACGGAGACAGTGAAGACTTGGGGTAGTTGATCACCCAACCGAAGGACTTGAGTGTGGAGACCACCATCTGGGTGTCCAGCTCGGCTTGATGGAAGGACTGAGATGCAATCAGAATGTCGTCCAGATAAGGAAGGATGCGAATGCCCTGAGATCTCAACAGAGCCATCACCCCCGCCAGAACCTTGGTGAAGACCCGAGGGGCCAAGGTAAGACCTAACGGTAAGGCCACAAATTGGTAGTGCTGATCCTCCAGAGCGAACCTGAGAAATCTCTGATCACCTGGAAAGATAGGAACATGAAGGTAAGCATCTTTGATGTCCACAGAAGTCATGAAGTCGCCCGGGCGCCCATGCAAAAATGCTTGAACCTGACAAATTTGTTGAGGCGCTTCAAATCCAGGATGGGCCTCAGGGACCCATCCTTTTTGGGAACAGTGAACAGATTGGAATAGAAACCTCTGCCCTTTCCTGGAAGATCACCAGGCAAATGA
>CM051240.1:27157688-27217611 GCA_027917425.1 Gastrophryne carolinensis
TAGCAATTGCATTAACTTTGGCAGGCATCTTCTTTATGTGCAGCAATGAACCTCCGCAGTCCCCAGCCAGGTATAACGCAGGGACAGTGTTATTAGCATAGTATTTGTGCCTAGGGCCAAACTTTGTCTAAAACTCTTTCACAGGGGCATTTGTCAGATGTCTGTCCAATTTCCATAGTAGTTTACAGGTCAGATGGATCCATTGATAGTGGGGGGTGTTCTGGTGGTGGTGGGGGGGGGGGGGTATTTTAGTTTGTCCCCTGTTTGAATTTTAATCTATTGTACAACATTTAGAAAATTATTTACCAGTATATATGTTTGATAGTAATAACTTTCTATTAAAATGAATTTTGTCTAATAGTAATTTGTAATAATAAAATATATATGTCTTCTCTAAATACATAGATTAACTGTCATGATATATTTTTAGATAAGTAGTATGAGCAATGAATGATGATCAAACAATAAATGAAATCATTTTATATAAAAATGTGTTATTACTACTGTTGCTACTGCTACTTCTACTACTACTGTTACTACTACTGTTGTTACTGCTAATACTACTTTTGTTACTACTACTGTTACTACTACTACTAATTACTGCTACTAATTACTACTACTATTGCTATCACTATTACTACTACATCTATTGCTGTAGACGTAGGGAAACTATTCGTTAATTTAAAATAGATGCAAAATATGAAACGTTGGCTGCTGTTTTTTTTTCACTCCATTGCACTACACCTGAGGATTTTATTTAATAAAAAAAATTTTAATTCCGCCTAGCTGCAGGCCAAAACCAAAGGGGAGGTGTACTGTTAGCTGTTGTTTTTTTAATTGCATTTCAGTATACCTGGGGGTACGATGTAAAGAAAAGAAACAGATATACTACCTAGTTGCGCACCAAATCTAAGGAAGTCAAGTTTGTTGCATTGCAATTCTAGAACAGACGTATGACTTTACTGTTGTCAGTAGAGATCTCAGGAATTTAAGTAATGCTGTATCTGTATATATTCAAGGGAATTTGCATTGGGGAGTGGAAGTCACCTGATAGCTAAACGGGGAGGCCGATTCATTAATAGCGCCAGGTAGCGACAGATGAGCGCCAGTAGCGTGATTTTCACAGCGCCAGCTAGTATTCGCTGTGCTTGGCCGGGGTTTGCTTGTTGACAGCGACTCAGTCGGTGTGCAGTAATGTTGAATACGGGCTTAGGAGTCGCTGTTTCACAGGTTCAGCGTTGTATGGGAGCGCCTGACAACGAATGGCCAGAGCGAACGGCTTGCTGCAGATTCATTAACAAATCACGCTCCGAATTTTTTCGCGCTGTGAATTCCTTGTTTAAACCCCAGAGCGCTGGCGGCGATGGATGTAAAATAGTTTTTAACCCCCAAACAACCATATTTTTTGATTGTAAAATTATACAAGTTTTTATAAACATTTTGTAATATGAATACATTAATATCAGACCTGTAATATCAATTCTGCACAAATTCATTTTTTTTTTTTTTTTTTACCTTAAAAAAAATTCTAACATTGCAGAAGTGGTCACAGAATTTTTGACATTAAAAAAAAAAAAAAAAACATTAATAGCAATTAATTATGATTAATTAAACATTGCTCCATTGAAATGCATTGGACATCGCCAGGGAGCGACAGGTCATACCTGTCGCTGTGATGGGATTAGCAGCGGCGCTGTTCGTTGCAGTCGCCTATATGATGAATCCCGCGCTAGCTGTCGCTCTCGCCGGTGCTAGCCTCATTTAGCGTGATGAATGCGTCATTGTGACCGCCGCCGGGCGTACTTGAGTCGGTAGCCGCTGTTAGCTGGCGGTACCTGGCGCTCGTCAGACACTACCTGGCGCTAGCACTTGATATATAAGGCCCATAGTTCGTCTTTAGAAAGGTCAGGCGATCCACATTGGCTGTGGACAGGCGGATGTGTTTGTCATTGAGTAATACCCCAACGGCATTGCATTCTCTTTCCTGTAACACACTAGCAGCAGGGCAGGCGAGTACTTCTAGGGCAGATTTTGCAAGCACTAGCCCCTGGCTGAGCCTTCCCACCCAGCCGCAGAAGTAGCTAGGCTTTCTGGCACCCGCAGGAAAGATTAGAAATGGCGCCCCCCCCTACCTGTGCTCATGCCCTACTTTGATGCCCCCCTGACCTGCTGCACCTGAACATGTGCCCCCCCCTAGCTTGAAATGTAGGGGGTAAGGTCACAAAGTGCATTTTTAGGTAGAAGAAAATTAAGGAAACCTTTTAATGGAATGATGGAAATGATCAATCCCATGCTATTTTGGAGTCTGGTCGCAGAGGAAATGAGGGGATAACTTTGGGGGCCTGCTGCAGCATCTACAGCGCACTGCAGCAAATGTAGGAGAGGCACATGGGACAGGCTTTAGGTGAGCTGCACGTTGCCTTATTATTGCCATTGCCTGGTTTGTCCCTTTAATTAGCAAATACAAAGACAACGCAACATCCAGGTACAGTATTTTCACCCTATAAGATGCACTGTTTTCCCCCGCAAGTGGGGAAGAAATGTCAGTGCGTCTTATTGGGTGAATGTAAAAAAAAATGTCCCCACTCTGGATTCCGGCGTCGCCATGTCTCTCATGCCGGTGGTCGCGGACACACAAATGTTTGTGTCGACAAGCGCTGACACCCGAAAGGCAGTGGCGGCGCCAGAAGTAAGTGTTGGCTGTCTGCTGTCTGTCAGTCTGTCTGCTGTCTGTCTTCGGCGCTACCACTGAAGACCAGGGGCGTAGCTATAGGGGTCGCAAGGGTCGCCATTGCGACTGGGGCCTCCCCCCTGCCCACTGTAACTGTCTGTTCCCTGACAGCGGCGCAGCGCCGCCGCAGCCGCCGCAGCCGCCGCGGGTCGGGCGGGGCCCGGAGGAGAGACAGAAGGTCTGGTGGCAGGGCCCCCCCCCCCTGCCCACTGTTCCCTGACAGCGCCGCCGCCTGGAGGAGAGACAGAAGGTCTGGTGGGGCGGGGCTGGAGGAATGAGAAGGTCAGGTCACGTCACGGGCTCACTGGCAGGAGGCTGTCGGTGGCGCCTCCCAGGCGGCGCGCCGGCGCACAGTGAGCACATGCAGCTACACGGGGGAGCACCTGCGCCCGCGGATTCACTCTGAAGGGGACTGCCAGACTGGAGCACGGAGAGCCGGCGGCCCGGCGCCGCTCATTATAAGGTAGGTCGCTGTCACTGATGATGGGGGGGGGGCCCAGTTTGACTCCTCGCATCGGGGCCCACAAGACTTTAGCTACGCCCCTGCTGAAGACTAATGGGGTATATTAGCACAATATTTGGCTTAGAATATTTTTTTTCTTATTTTCCTCCTCCAAATCCCAGGTGCATCTTATATGGCGAAAAATACAGTAAGTTAGTTACCATGTTTTGAGTCATATTGACAGCACAATCCACCCAAATAATGATTGAATGTTTGATTTGTATCTAGATCTCTAGATCAAACTAGAAAGTAGGCACAACTTTTAGTGATGACCAGTGTTGCCTAAATATTACTCTTTGTTTACATCGGGGTCCCCAACCCTCTCCTCAAGGGCCACCAACAGTTATTGGTTTTGCAGATCTCCACCCAGATGCACATGTGGAGTAATTAGAGTCGGCTATGTGGAGATCCACAAAACATGAGCTGTTAGTGGGCATTGAGGACAGTGTTGGGGGCCACTGTTTTACATCACATTCAGCTGAGAAATTGGTCAAACAAGTCAGGCATTTTTTTGCAGCTTCTACTTCAGGGCTACAAGAAAGCAACACTTCAGAGGCAGCGCCAGACTGAGGCCAGAAATCAGCCCGTAATTTTACTGACCCTTTACTGACCCCCAGCCAGCCCATAACTACCTTCAGAAATCCCTGCTGGGCTTTCCCAATATGCATCCATAGTCACTGGATGCTCTCCAAGGCTAAGGGGTTTATTTATCAAGGTCTAGCGCCAGGTAGTGTCTGACGAGCGCCAGGTACCGCCAGCTAACGGCGGCTACCGACTCAAGTACGCCCGGAGGCGGTCACAATGACGCATTTATCACGCTAAATGAGGCTAGCGCCGGCGAGAGCGTCGGCTAGCGTGGGATTCATCATGTAGCCGACTGCAACGAACAGCGCCGCTGCTAATCCCATCACAGCGCCAGGTATGACCTGGCGCTCCCTGGCGTTGTCCAATGCATTTCAATGGAGCAATCTTTAAATAATCATAATTAATTGCTATTAATGTTTTTTTTTTTTTTTAATGTCAAAAATTCTGTGACCACTTCTGCAATGTTAGGATTTTTTTTTAAGGTAAAAAAAAATAAAAATAAAAAATGTGCAGAATTGATATTACAGGTCTGATATTAATGTATTCATATTACAAAATGTTTAGAAAAACTTGGATAATTTTTATATTAAAAAAAAATGGTTGTTTGGGGGTTAGAAACTACTTTACACCCATCGCCGCCAGCGCTCTGGGGTTTAAACAAGGAATTCACAGCGCGAGAAATTTTTGAGCGTGATTTGTTAATGAATCTGCAGCAAGCCGTTCGCTCTGGCCATTCGCTGTCAGGCGCACCCATACAACGCGGAACCTGTGAAACAGCGACCCCTAACTCCGTATTCAACATTACCGCACACCGACTGAGTCGCTGTCAACAGCCAAGCACAGCGAATACTAGCTGGCGCTGTGAAAATCACGCTACTGGCGCTCATCTGTCGCTACCTGGCGCTATTAATGAATCGGCCTCTAAGGCTATAGCATTGCAGAAACGGATCACTGGGATGGATGGACATATCCACTCTTTAAGATTTGGTATTGTAGGGGCAGATAATGTGGCAGGGGTGGGTATGCCCACCAGACATGATCAGAGGCTGAAGCATTGGAGTGGAACATTTGTTTTTGATGCAGCGGGGACGCAGCAGCCCAGTAAGCCCCAAAGCAGTGCAGCCCACCAGGAATATTCCCGGGGCTCCTTATGGCCAGTGCGTCCCTGTTCAGTGGTATACCAGCCCCCTGAAAAAACATCGGACACATACTGATAGACCCAGGAAGAGTGCGGTAAATTGAGCAGGACCATCAGCACGTGCCAACATGGAGGGTGCCCTAATCTTGGATCTGATATAGAGCTCCTTGGAACCCTTTACCTGCTCACACATAATGCACAAAAATACTTTATTTAATATATGAGTGGCAAAAAACTTAAAAGTACATAAATACACAAACATATTAAAGGGTATCGGCTGGAATTACCTTTGGATTGCCAAGGGGTTAGGTTATAACAAATATCCCATCTGAATGGTCAGTAATAAAAATAAAAGCAGTAAACAATCAGGCAGGTGGTAATTTAATAGGCTATATACAGTAAGATATTTGTCATATGGATAATAAATGATACAATAATCCTAACAACTTTGATACAAAAAAGAGATAACCAAAGTGCCAGTGCGAAGAATATATGAGCACAATACGGGGAGGCCGATCTATTAATAGCGCCAGGTAGCGACAGATGAGCGACAGTAGCGTGATTTTCACAGCGCCGGCTAGTATTCGCTGTGCTTGGCCGTTGGTCGGTTGTTGACAGCGACTCAGTCGGTGTGCGGTAATGTTGAATACGGGGTTAGGAGTCGCTGTTTGACAGGTTCCGCGCTGTATGGGAGCGCATGACAGCGAATGGCCATAGCGAACGGCTCCCAGCATATTCATTAACAAATCACGCTCAAAAAATTCTCGCGCTGTAAAATGCATGTTTAAACCCCAGAGCGCTGGCGGCGATGTGTTAAAAGTAGTTTTTTAACCCCCAAAAAACCTTATTTTTGGAAAAAAATAATAAACAAGTTTTTATAAACATTTTGTAATATGAATACATTAATATCAGACCTGTAATATCAATTCTGCACACATTTTTTTAAATTTTTTTTTACCTTAAAAAAAAAGATATAACATTGCAGAAGTGGTCACCGAATTTTTGACATTTAAAAAAAAAAAACATTAATATCAATTAATTATGAATATTTAAAGATTGCTTCATTGAAATGCATTGGAGAGCGCCAGGTAGCGAGAGGTCATACCTGGCGCTGTGATGGGATTAGCAGCGGCGCTGTTCGTTGCAGTCTGCAACATGAATCCCGCGCTAGCTGACGCTCTCGCCGGCGCTAGCCTCATTTAGCGTGATAAATGCGTGATTGTGTTCGCAGCCTGGCGTTCTGGAGTCGGTAGCCGCCGATAGCTGGCGCTACCTGGCGCTAGTGAGACACTACCTGCCGCTATCCCTTGATAAATAAGGCCCTAAATCACGTAGAGATAATGCTGATCAAAACAGTTTGCTGTGCAAAAGGGTACATAAACAAATCAATCCAAGTGGAAAATATATATATATAAGAAACAAGTGCTGAAATAAATAGAACAAGTAAATAGAGCAATCCAAAAGATAATAAGAAAGATACACAACCAAAAAACCTGTCCAAAAATTGTGGTGACTATCAAAAGACACATAGCCTGAACCTATATTACTTCCTAAGGTACATGTAACCCCTGTACACCAGGGTTAGAGATGCTTAGGGGGAGGAGCGGATTACTTTGGGACAGCTGAACCAAAGGGAAGGTTTATAGAACCCAATCAGTTCTGTAGACTCCTGGTGTCCACACAACACCTAGTTGAAGCTGAAGCAGGTTCTCTTCATTGAGCAGTTCCAACAATTCACATCACGGCAATACAATCCGTCCGTTTAGATTGGTGCACAATCTAAATCTGGGCACGGCTGGACTTATCCCAGGCTAGCGATGAAGGGAGTTCAGGTCCTCCTCGTTCCTATGCTGGCGGGCCACCGATCTCCCAGGCAATCACCTCTCAGATGGATTCTTATACAGCTCCTCAGATGACAACCAACACTTTTCCACACACTATTCCCCTGAGCTGATACATTACCAAATCTTATATGCCCTCTGTTTCCTGCCATTGTTGCTAGTTCTTTCCCTCCAAAACCTGCTCTACCAATCACAAGTGGGCAACCCATGTAAAATGTATCATTAGTCACTCCTGTTGACAACCTTATGATTCTGTTCTTCTTCTATTTCTTATCATGTACTGCCATCTTGTGGCATTTTAATGTTACTGCACCCAGCTACTTTTTATTTTTTTCAGACATTTATCTCCTTATAGAGCTGCTGTTACTTGTTAGTGCCAATCCAGTCCACAGGCCCCACACGCACCTAAGTAATAAATGAAGCTTTAAAGTTAAAATTAACAGAATTTAATTCCTAAAGCGTACCTAAACAATAAGTGAAGCCTAGGAGCTCAAGTCAACCAGATGACTGATGCTTAAATAGCAGCCAAAGTACATGGTATAATGCATGAGCAAGTAGCTCAAATGAAGACCAAAAGACTGCAGGAGACGGGAGAGGCCAAGACAGGAGTCGTTCCTTGCTTGCAATTCAGGGCTAATGACAGTTGTCCAAGTGACTCTACAAAACCTGGAGTAGGCGTGCAATATGCACACCTTCCTCCCACAGGAAGCACCACCAAAAATTCTCAATCAAATTTAGTATTTTTATTAGTACAAAAATTAAAAAATCCAACAAACAAACATATACACACCACAAGACAATTTAAAAACAATCGGTATGGCCAGGAACCATTAATTAATATAAACTGCCCTAAAAAGGGCTATCGAATGTGTAACTTGCCCATGGGTGAAAGCTGTACATATGCTTCTTGTTACAAAAATTATTTTTATATATATAAAAAAGACCTATCTTTTTGTGCCGGCACAAAACTAAGAAAAATATATATATAAATATGTGTGTATAAATGTGTATAATGCCCAAAGCACATATCACACATAATGAAAATACAAATATATACAAAAACTATATATATATATTGTGAGAAGGGTATGGTTTGGGAGAACAGATATCTGCCCTTGAAATGGTTAAACTGGGAATGGTAAGCCTTGGGTGTGTCTCTGGTAACCAAAGGGTTAACACAGACACAGTATAAGCAGGATTGATAGTCTGTGTTGTCTATGTTGGCCATAGCTAACATAGACAGATTGTAAAATACGTACTGGGACCTGCTTGTTCTGGAGTGAGTGAGGTTGGTAGTGGGACGCTCACTCCACCCGGGGGGGGTCCGGTCCGGGGCTTCCACAGCCCACAGCTGTGGATCCTCGGGTCCTAATTTAAAGCTCACTGCAGAGCTGAGGAGTGTGGCCATACCCGGAGAGCTGACTGCTGGACTAAAGGAGGTATTGAACGGGCCACACAACGCTTGTGATTTGTAACTGTGGGCCGGATAGCCAGTCCCACGTATAGCTAGGGATTGTTATATATTAGTGAGTTGCTTAGCCGAGCAGGATTTATTTTTGTTTAAGCCTGATGTTAAGGCCCTGTGTTTGTTGGAAGCTACAAGTGTGCAATAAAAACACTTGAATTGAACTGTATCCTGTCTGTGACCCTGCTTACTGCACAGCTACCAAGTATCTACCAGAGCGGTTCCCCACATATGGTGGCTTGGAGCGGGCACAGTGCAGTGAAACATACACTGGGTGCATGTCCTGGCCTTCAACAAGCAACAAGCCACAGCCATGGATGAGCTAATTAAACAGCTGGTTCAGTCCAACTTCCAGCAACAGAAGGCACACTCTGAGGCTATGCAGGCCCAGCAACAGGCCAACTTACAGCAGCAAGAAACTAACAGGCTGCTAGCACAGCAGATGACAGCACTGGCGGTTGCACAACAAAAGCTGGGTGCAGCGATACCGGAGCGGGATGCCAGGAGAGAAGTTCGGAAAGCCATGACAAAGATGACGTCAGAGGACGATGTAGAGGCCTTCCTAACAGGCTTTGAAAGAGTGGCCACCCGTGAAAGGCTGCCGCAGGAATACTGGGCAGAGGTTCTGGCACCCTTCCTCATCGCAGAACCACAGCAGGCCTATTTCGACCTAAGCGAGCAGGAAGCCCGGGATTATGCTACTGTAAAAGCGGAGATCCTAGCCCGTTTGGGAGTTGATATATACCTACGTGCCCAAAGAGTCCATAGCTGGAGGTTCCAAGAGGCGTTACCACCAAGGGCCCAGATGCACCACCTCATCCACCTGGTTCGCAAGTGGCTTCAGCCGGAGACATCAACCCCAGCCAAGATGGTGGAGAAGGTTGTTCTGGACCGCTTTTTGAGGGCCTTGCCAGGTGAGATACAGCAGTGGGTAGGACATGGGGACCCAGCTGACGCTAATACTTTGGTGGGGATGGTGGAGAGGTACTCAGCCACCCAAGCTCTGAGGAAAAAGGCCTCTCCATCCCCAGCCAGCCCCAAGTCCAGAAGGCCTATGGTACCTGCTAACTCCCGGGCCAGTGCAAATCCCTATGTTCAGGTGATGCCCCAGGGGAGGAGGAGAGCGGAGGCTCCTATCTGTTGGACCTGCCAGGAACCTGGCCATATTGCAGCCAAGTGTCCCCATAAACCTGAGCCCATGGACTACAGCTCTGCCAGGAGGGTTTCCCTTTATGCGGCCCCGGTTTATACTGCTGCTACTCCAGACTCTATGGATGAGCGCCACCTCTGCCAGGTGACAGTGGCAGGGCTCCAGGTGCTGACGCTGTTGGACTCTGGAAGTCGGGTGACTCTAATTAATGGATCCCATATTAACCCTGGGACTGTCACAGGCCACACAGTTGGGGTCCGGTGTATTCATGGGGACGTGAAAGACTATCCTACTGCCATTGTGACCATCCAGACCCCCTGTGGAGAAAGTCAACATGAGGTTGGGGTTGTCATGAACTTGCCCCATGACCTTATTTTGGGACGGGATTTCCCCTTGTTCTGGACTCTGTGGCGGGGAAATCAGAGGACGGGGAGACCACCCTTAAGAGTACAACCCCAACAGAAGAGTCAAGTCTTAGACCCGGAGCCCAACGACCCAGACTCTGGGGTCCCAGCTGTAGGGGTGACCAGTGATGAAAGTAATGTAAGCACTGTATTTCCCCTAAATGTGATGGCCGGTGAGACTGAAGAGTTAGTGACTGGGCCACAGTTTTCAGATTTGGAGGTATCCCGTGACAACTTTGGCACAGCACAACTCCAGGACCCTACACTGGTCCGGGCTAGGGAAAATGTTGTGGTGGTGAATGGGGTGCCCCAGCACGCCAATGCTAATCAGATATTTCCCCACTTCATGGTTGACCAAGAACTTTTATATCGGGTTGACAAGATGCGGGGTGAGACCTGGGAGCAATTGCTGGTGCCCAAGCCTTATCGCCAAACCGTGCTGATGTTGGCTCATAAACATGTGCTTGGGGGACACCTAGGTGCCACAAAAACGTTGGATCGCATCCTGCAGCGGTTTTACTGGCCAGGGGTATATACTGAGGTTAAACGTTATTGTGAATCATGCCCCGAATGTCAGTTGCGTGCTCCTATGAGTCATTTTCGGAATCCATTAGTACCTCTTCCCATCATCGAGGTCCCATTTGAAAGGATTGCCTTGGACTTGGTAGGACCGTTGGTTAAGTCTGCCCGGGGGCATCAGCATATACTTGTAGTGATGGACTACGCTACACGGTATCCTGAAGCCATTCCCCTGCGGCACACATCGGCGAAGCTGATAGCTAAAGAGCTATTCGCCATGTTTTGCCGGGTGGGCCTGCCCAAGGAGATCCTCACGGACCAAGGTACCCCTTTCATGTCTAAAGTCACCAAGGAACTGTGTAAACTCTTTAACATAAAACAGTTACGCACGTCGGTATACCATCCTCAGACGGACGGATTAGTGGAGAGATTCAACAGAACCTTAAAGAGTATGCTGAAAAAGGTGGTGGACAAAGATGGGAGGGACTGGGATGTTATGTTGCCCTCTTTAATGTTCGCAGTCCGGGAGGTACCCCAAGCTTCTACGGGGTTTTCTCCCTTTGAATTAGTCTATGGCAGACATCCCAGAGGCCTGCTGGACATTGCAAAGGAGACTTGGGAACAGGAGCCCACCCCCCACAAAAGTGTTATAGACCACATCGCCAGTATGCAGGACAGGGTGGAAGCCATTATGCCCATCGTTAAGGAGCACATGGAGGCTGCTCAGAAGGCTCAAAGCCGGGTTTATAACAGGTCAGCCACAGTAAGGACCTTTAAACCTGGTGACCGTGTTTTGGTTCTGGTTCCCACAGTGGAGAGCAAGTTTCTAGCCAAGTGGCAGGGGCCGTATGAGGTATTGGAGAAGGTGGGTGAAGTAAACTACAGGGTACATCAGCCTGGTAGGAGGAAGCCTAAGCAGGTGTACCATGTCAATTTACTCAAAGCATGGAAGGACAGGGAGAGTCTGCTTACAGAGAAGTCTCCGGTTAAACTCCCTTCTGTGCTACCCCCTCAGGCTACCGTTAAGCCTGCGGAGGTGGGGGCAGAAGTGACGATTGCAGATACCCTCACGAAAGGACAACGCCAAGAGGCTCTAGAATTTGTAGCTAGGAATACAGACGTGTTTTCAGAGTTACCAGGGTACACGTCCGTAATCAAGCATGACATTGTCACAGAGCCTGGGGTGAAGGTTCGGCTAAGACCATATCGAGTCCCTGAGGCTCGTCGACAGGCCATTGCAGAAGAGGTTAAGAAAATGCTGCAGTTGGGAGTCATAGAGGAGTCCAAAAGTGAATGGGCCAGTCCCATTGTTCTGATTCCCAAGCCAGATGGTACCCTACGTTTCTGCAATGATTTCAGAAAATTAAATGAAGTTTCTAAATTTGACGCCTATCCCATGCCACGTATAGATGAGCTTATTGAGAGACTGGGAGGTGCTCGATATTTCACTACGCTCGACCTCACCAAGGGATACTGGCAGGTACCCCTGACAGAAAGCGCTAAAGAGAAGACAGCCTTCATCACCCCTGAGGGCCTATTCCACTATGTCGTGTTACCGTTCGGGCTTCACGGGGCCCCCGCGACGTTCCAACGCTTAATGGACATAGTGCTAAAGCCTCACAGGAGATACGCCTCAGCATATTTGGATGATATTATCATCTTCAGCGATGACTGGGAGAGTCACTTGGCCAAAGTACAGGCTGTGGTGAACTCTTTAAGGGCAGCCGGCCTAACTGCAAACCCCAAGAAGTGTGCGGTCGGGATGGAGGAGACACGCTACTTGGGGTATGTGATTGGACGAGGCATAATTAAACCCCAGGTCAACAAGGTTGACGCTATCCAGGAATGGCCTCAACCTGTCAGCACCAAACAAGTCAGGGCATTCCTGGGCATTATTGGGTATTACAGGCGGTTTATACCCAACTTTGCCACGCTGTCAGCTCCCCTGACTGACCTTTTGAAAGGAAAAGGGTCCGTCATGGTGCGGTGGAATGCACAAGCAGAAAGCGCTTTTCAGGCCTTGAAGTTGGCATTATGTGGATCCCCCATCCTCATTACGCCAAACTTCAAGAAAGAATTTATTGTGCAGACCGATGCGTCAGATGTAGGGTTAGGAGCTGTCCTGTCTCAGGAGGTGAATGGAGAGGAGCACCCAGTTACCTACCTGAGCAGAAAACTCACACCAGCTGAGAAAAACTACAGCATTGTAGAAAAAGAGTGTCTGGCGATAAAGTGGGCCTTAGAAGCACTAAGATACTACTTGCTGGGAAGACGGTTCCGTCTGATAACTGACCACTCGCCCCTCACCTGGATGAGTAGGTCCAAGGAGAGGAATGCCAGAGTCACAAGGTGGTTTTTGTCGTTGCAAAATTTCAGTTTCTCAGTGGAGCACCGAGCTGGGAGACTGCAAGGTAACGCGGATGCTTTATCCCGGACCCATTGTTTGATGTCAGAAGTTCGCCCCAGTGGGTCTGAACTGAGGGGGAGGGAGTGTGAGAAGGGTATGGTTTGGGAGAACAGATATCTGCCCTTGAAATGGTTAAACTGGGAATGGTAAGCCTTGGGTGTGTCTCTGGTAACCAAAGGGTTAACACAGACACAGTATAAGCAGGATTGATAGTCTGTGTTGTCTATGTTGGCCATAGCTAACATAGACAGATTGTAAAATACGTACTGGGACCTGCTTGTTCTGGAGTGAGTGAGGTTGGTAGTGGGACGCTCACTCCACCCGGGGGGGGTCCGGTCCGGGGCTTCCACAGCCCACAGCTGTGGATCCTCGGGTCCTAATTTAAAGCTCACTGCAGAGCTGAGGAGTGTGGCCATACCCGGAGAGCTGACTGCTGGACTAAAGGAGGTATTGAACGGGCCACACAACGCTTGTGATTTGTAACTGTGGGCCGGATAGCCAGTCCCACGTATAGCTAGGGATTGTTATATATTAGTGAGTTGCTTAGCCGAGCAGGATTTATTTTTGTTTAAGCCTGATGTTAAGGCCCTGTGTTTGTTGGAAGCTACAAGTGTGCAATAAAAACACTTGAATTGAACTGTATCCTGTCTGTGACCCTGCTTACTGCACAGCTACCAAGTATCTACCAGAGCGGTTCCCCACAATATATATATATGTATACATGTGTATACACATACACACACATACATGTGCATAAATACAAAAAATTAATGTGTAAACCAAATGTAAATGACTATACTATAGTGCTACCATACAATTAGGGCCTTAGCGCCATGTAGCGAATGGTGAGCGCCAGGTAGCGCCAGCTATCGGCGGCTACCGACTCAAGTACGCCCGGCGGCGCTCACAATGACGCATTTATCAAGCTAAATGAGGCTAGCGCCGGCGATAGCGACAGCAAGCGCGGAATTCATCAAGAAGCCGCCTGGAACGAACAGCGCCGCTGCAAATTCCATCACAGCGCCAGGTATGACCTGTCGCTCCCTGGCGTTGTCCAATGTTTCAATGGAGCAATCTTTAATTAATCATAAATAATTGATATTAATTTTTTTTTTTTTTTAATGTCAAAAATTCTGAGACCACTTCTGCAATGTTAAGTTTTTTTTTTAAGCAAAAAAAAAAAAAAAATAAAATTTGTGCAGAATTGATATTACAGGTCTGATATGAATGTATTCGTATTACAAAATGATTCAAAAAACATGTATAATTTTACAATCCAAAAATATGGTTGTTTAGGGGTTAAAAACTCTTTTACACCCATCGCCGCCAGCGCTCTGGGGTTAAAACAAGGAATGGACAGCGACAGCACATTCGGAGCGTGATTTGTTAATGAATATGCAGCTAGCCGTTCGCTCTGGCCATTCGTTGTCAGGCGCTCACATACAACGCTGAACCTGTGAAACAGCGACCCCTAAGCCCGTATTCAACATTACCGCACACCGACTGAGTCGCTGTCAACAAGCTAACGCCGGCCAAGCACAGCGAATACTGGCTGGTGCTGAGAAAATCACGCTACAGTCGCTCATCTGTCGCTACCTGGCGCTATTACTGAATCGGCCTCCCCATTAGTGAAATATATCTATCTAAACTGTAACATACAATTAATCAAAAGAAACTCCCTATAAAAAAGTGCAAGTGCATACAATTGTCACAAACAATTATCACAGAAAAAAACCCCTCTCTATCCACCTAATGTTGCACAGGGAACCAATTCAAGTGAGCTTTAAATGTAAACCAGAACCACAATATGATAAAATGCAAGTGCCGACAAACAATACAGCCAATGTAATCTCACGTGACGTGGTATCACCCAGGGAAACGATCCGGCCAACCTTAGTTAGAACTACCAAGTTGTCCAAGTGAATGCGTGAGTCCTCATGACACCATGACTGGACTAGAGCTCCATGTTATCTCCCGCTATTTCTCCTCTTCAATAAAAAACTCTACAACGTATATATCTTTGGCATGATACAATGTAATCGGCACCAGCTAAACAAATAAATACAAGACCACACAAATCTCCCACCCCTCTATCTAGTCTGAGTGGCAAGCAACCCAACTAAACCTGCGAGATTGCCGAGGGGGAAACATACTTGATGCACCTAAATAAGCAGAAGCAGTTTAAGCTCCGTCGTCATCTCTGCCGCTAGGCTCGGAGCTCAACAGGGCGAACCGCCAGGGTGCAAAATGACAGCAACATGGCTTTCCCAAAAATGTAGCCATCCTCGCACCTACACTGGCCAGCCTGGCTTGTCTCTCCATTGGAAAAACAGCCACCTCTCTATGCCTCAGACCCGACAGGAAGAGAGACCGCCCATCGGCTGTGACGAGATTAATGCTGAACAATAAATATCAATGCATAAACCAGTCACATACAACATGCACAGTCATATAACACAGTACAACTTTTTACTATTTTTTTACTATTATAATATATATATATATATATATATATATATATATATATATATATATATATAGGCAGTGTGGCATGTCCCCCTCCCATTCCCCATACAGGCAGTGTGGCATTCCCCCTCCCATTCCCCATATAGGCAGTGTGGCATTCCCCCCTCCCATTCCCCATATAGGCAGTGTGGCATGTCCCCCTCCCATTCCCCATACAGGCAGTGTGGCATTCCCCCTCCCATTCCCCATATAGGCAGTGTGGCATTCCCCCTCCCATTCCCCATATAGGCAGTGTGGCATTCCCCCCTCCCATTCCCCATATAGGCAGTGTGGCATGTCCCCCTCCCATTCCCCATATAGGCAGTGTGACATCCCCCTCCCATTCCCCATATAGGCAGTGTGGCATTCCCCCTCCCATTCCCCATATAGGCAGTGTGGCATGTCCCCCTCCCATTCCCCATATAGGCAGTGTGGCATGTCCCCCTCCCATTCCCCATATAGGCAGTGTGGCATGTCCCCCTCCCATTCCCCATATAGGCAGTGTGGCATTCCCCCTCCCATTCCCCATATAGGCAGTGTGGCATGTCCCCCTCCCATTCCCCATATAGGCAGTGTGGCATTCCCCCTCCCATTCCCCGTATAGGAAGTGTGGCATTCCCCCTCCCATTCCCCATATAGGCAGTGTGGCATGTCCCCCTCCCATTCCCCATACAGGCAGTGTGGCATTCCCCCTCCCATTCCCCATATAGGCAGTGTGGCATTCCCCCTCCCATTCCCCATATAGGCAGTGTGGCATTCCCCCTCCCATTCCCCATATAGGCAGTGTGGCATTCCCCCCTCCCATTCCCCATATAGGCAGTGTGGCATTCCCCCTCCCATTCCCCATATAGGCAGTGTGGCATTCCCCCTCCCATTCCCCATATAGGCAGTGTGGCACCCCCTCCCATTCCCCATATAGGCAGTGTGGCACCCCCTCCCATTCCCCATATAGGCAGTGTGGCATTCCCCCCTCCCATTCCCCATATAGGCAGTGTGGCAATCTCCCCTCCCATTCCCCATATAGGCAGTGTGGCAATCTCCCCTCCCATTCCCCATATAGGCAGTGTGGCAATCTCCCCTCCCATTCCCCATATAGGCAGTGTGGCATTTTCCCCTCCCATTCCCCATATAGGCAGTGTGGCATTTTCCCCTCCCATTCCCCATATAGGCAGTGTGGCAATCTCCCCTCCCATTCCCCATATAGGCAGTGTGGCATTCCCCTACCATTCCCCATATAGGCAGTGTGGCATTCTCCCCTCCCATTCCCCATATAGGCAGTGTGGCATTCCCCCCTCCCATTCCCCATATAGGCAGTGTGGCATTCCCCCCTCCCATTTCCAATATAGGCAGTGTGGCAATCTCCCCTCCCATTCCCCATATAGGCAGTGTGGCATTTACCTACCATTCCCCATAGGAAGTGTTACATTCTCCCTCCCATTCCCCATATAGGCAGTGTGGCATTCCCCCTCCCATTTCCCATATAGGCAGTGTGGCATTTCCCCTCCCATTCCCCATATAGGCAGTGTGGCATTCCCCCCTCCCATTCCCCATATAGGCAGTGTGGCAATCTCCCCTCCCATTCCCCATATAGGCAGTGTGGCAATCTCCCCTCCCATTCCCCATATAGGCAGTGTGGCAATCTCCCCTCCCATTCCCCATATAGGCAGTGTGGCATTTTCCCCTCCCATTCCCCATATAGGCAGTGTGGCATTTTCCCCTCCCATTCCCCATATAGGCAGTGTGGCAATCTCCCCTCCCATTCCCCATATAGGCAGTGTGGCATTCCCCTACCATTCCCCATATAGGCAGTGTGGCATTCTCCCCTCCCATTCCCCATATAGGCAGTGTGGCATTCCCCCCTCCCATTCCCCATATAGGCAGTGTGGCATTCCCCCCTCCCATTTCCAATATAGGCAGTGTGGCAATCTCCCCTCCCATTCCCCATATAGGCAGTGTGGCATTTACCTACCATTCCCCATAGGAAGTGTTACATTCTCCCTCCCATTCCCCATATAGGCAGTGTGGCATTCCCCCTCCCATTTCCCATATAGGCAGTGTGGCATTTCCCCTCCCATTTCCCATATAGGCAGTGTGGCATTCCCCTACCATTCCCCATAGGAAGTGTTACATTCCCCCTCCCATTCCCCATATAGGCAGTGTGGCATTTCCCCTCCCATTCCCCATATAGACAGTGTGGCATTCTCCCTCCCATTCCCCATATAGGCAGTGTGACATTCTCCCTCCCATTCCCCATATAGGCAGTGTGGCATTCTCCCTCCCATTCCCCATATAGGCAGTGTGGCATTCCCCCCTCCCATTCCCCATATAGGCAGTGTTAAATTCCCCCTCCCATTCCCCATATAGGCAGTGTGGCATTCTCCCTCCCATTCCCCATATAGGCAGTGTTACATTCCCCCTCCCATTCCCCATATAGACAGTGTGGCATTCTCCCTCCCATTCCCCATATAGGCAGTGTGACATTCTCCCTCCCATTCCCCATATAGGCAGTGTGGCATTCTCCCTCCCATTCCCCATATAGGCAGTGTGGCATTCCCCCCTCCCATTCCCCATATAGGCAGTGTTAAATTCCCCCTCCCATTCCCCATATAGGCAGTGTTAAATTCCCCCTCCCATTCCCCATATAGGCAGTGTGGCATTCTCCCTCCCATTCCCCATATAGGCAGTGTTACATTCCCCCTCCCATTCCCCATATAGGCAGTGTGGCATTCTCCCTCCCATTCCCCATATAGGCAGTGTTACATTCCCCCTCCCATTCCCCATATAGGCAGTGTGGCATTCTCCCCTCCCATTCCCCATATAGGCAGTGTGGCATAACCCCCCCCCCCCCCCATTCCCAATATAGGCAGTGTGGCATTCCCCCCCCCCCCCATTCCCCATATAGGCAGTGTGGCATTCCCCCCTCCCATTTCCCATATAGGCAGTGTGACATTCCCCCTCCCATTCCCCATATAGGCAGTGAGGCATTCTCCCTCCCATTTCCAATATAGGCAGTGTGGCATTTTCCCCTCCCATTCCCCATATAAGCGGTGTGGCAATCTCCCCTCCCATTCCCCATATAGGCAGTGTGGCATTCCCCTACCATTCCCCATAGGAAGTGTTACATTCCCCCTCCCATTCCCCATATAGGCAGTGTGGCATTTCCCCTCCCATTCCCCATATAGGCAGTGTGGCATTCTCCCTCCCATTTCCCATATAGACAGTGTTACATTCTCCCTCCCATTCCCCATATAGGCAGTGTGGCATTCTCCCTCCCATTTCCCATATAGGCAGTGTGGCATTTCCCCTCCCATTCCCCATATAGGCAGTGTGGCATTCTCTCTCCCATTTCCCATATAGGCAGTGTGGCATTCTCTCTCCCATTTCCCATATAGGCAGTGTGGCATTCTCTCTCCCATTTCCCATATAGGCAGTGTGGCATTCTCTCTCCCATTTCCCATATAGGCAGTGTGACATTCTCTCTCCCATTCCCCATATAGGCAGTGTGGCATTCCCCCTCCCATTTCCCATATAGGCAGTGTGGCATTCTCTCTCCCATTCCCCATATAGGCAGTGTGGCATTCCCCCTCCCATTCCCCATATAGGCAGTGTGGCTTTCCCCTCCCATTCCCCATAGGCAGTGTTACATTCCCCCCTCCCATTCCCCATATAGGCAGTGTGGCATTCCCCCCTCCCATTCCCCATATAGGCAGTGTGGCATTCCCCCCTCCCATTCCCCATATAGGCAGTGTGGCATCCCCCCTCCCATTCCCCATATAGACAGTGTGGCATTCCCCCTCCCATTCCCCATAGGCAGTGTTACATTCCCCCCTCCCATTCCCCATATAGGCAGTGTGGCATCCCCCCTCCCATTCCCCATATAGGCAGTGTGGCATTCCCCGACCATTCCCCATAGGCAGTGTTACATTCTCCCTCCCATTCCTCATATAGACAGTGTGGCATTCCCCCTCCCATTCCCCATAGGCAGTGTGGCATCCCCCCTCCCATTCCCCATAGGCAGTGTGGCATCCCCCCTCCCATTCCTCATATAGGCAGTGTGGCATTCCCCCCTCCCATTCCTCATATAGGCAGTGTGGCATTCCCCTTTCATAGGCTGAAAAAAGCAAAACCAAACTTCACCAAACAAAATATAATCCAGGACTGACAGGTTTGAGTGTATCAGGGATGACAGAGAGTGTCTTCCCTGATTTCCTCTTCCTTCCATTAATAGAAAGAAACAAGCCTGGCTGGATATTTCTAGATTTCGGGTGTATAAGTGACCCCTCCTCCAACCATCCAGCATATTTATATGGATTTTCATCATTGGGCCATTTTTCCGCTAAACTTTTGCCATGGAGGTCAGATCATCCCGTTACAGAAATGCTCCCCTGAGGCTATGAGAACCGGTTTGTCCTCACATGCTGGCTGCTGTGTAATCCAGGAAACCGAAACAATCGCAAAAACAGAGACGTCTGAAACATTCAGGGGAATCGAAACTTTGAATCTTACCTATGAACCACACCTTCGATACTGTGTATTAAATATACACAAAAGAAAATATCATGCGGTTCGTTGAATTTAAAATAACCTTCTTATTTCAATGTGACAGAGCCAAAGTCAGATTATACTTAGTGTGATGCAGCCCCTGATCCTAGCCACCAGAAGATCAGAGGCCCCCCAGCACTGTTATTACCTGGGGGTACATAAGCAGGGCCAGATTATAGGGAGGGCACCCAAGAATGCGCATCCCAGGGCATCCAGTTAGGGGGTCTTCAAGACATTTTATCAAGCCAAGGATTGTACCTTCTGGCCCCAACTAACAGCCTGAAATCTAATGTTCCCCATCCCTAGAGGCAACGGAAGGTCAGCTTGCCACAGTTGCACCAGGTCATGCCCCCCCCCTTTCCCATAGACTCAGGGCAGCATGGGGAGTGAGAGAATGTGGTCAATGCGATCACTGGTGGGGCACAACACACTCTCAGAATCCTGAGAGACTGAGGGGCCATTTCACTACAGAGTCCTTCCAGCCCAATAGGATTGTTACTAGCTTTTCATTTGAGATAGCACTGGTCTGTTTACAGGGTTATAATGGGACAAAAACACCCCCTAGCTGAGCTCTCTTAAACCTGGTCCCGTTCCTTATCCCCTGGAGGTAGTCCCAAGTGAGTCTTCCATTTAGATGTGTAGACCGGACTCTGGTGATTCTGAGGCAAAAGAATGATCCGAATAGATAACGGATATCAAACCCCTAGGACTCGGGTTATAATGGCATCTATGCTCAAACATGGAAGTGTTGTCCAAGGAGTTTTAGCCCTTGGTATAGAAATCTACAAAGTGTTTGAGCTGAATATAGTGAAACAACTTGTAAGGAAGATGTTTCCCAGAAACTAATGTCTGAAAGGGGAGGATCCCTACATCCAACCATTTCTTAAACTAGAAAGGGGCATGATATCTAAAACAAAACATAGGGTTTTGAAAGGCAAATAAAGGAACATCCATTTATATGTAAATTTGATGCGCCCCAAAGCTTTAAAGTGGACCAAAACCCACCGCAATCATTTCTCTCCTCCTGGGGCATCCAAAATCAGGATGCCTCGCTGTGTGAACCCCCCCCCCCCAGGTCGTCCCATACACTTACCTTGTTCCTGGGTCCACATCTGCGAGCTGCGGCCACATCCCCGCTATCCCTCTAACATGGCACATGCTCGCGGCAGACATTTATGAATGGCCGGCGCTGGCACGCTCCCTGTTAGGGTAGTGGGGGATGTGGCCACAAGCGCACTCAGAGCCGCTGGTCTTAGACAAAGGCTTAGATGATGTGACGTCAGCAGCTCCGAGCGCGCTGATTGGACAAGGGGATGCGCATGCGCTGCAGGACCGGGAAGAGGTGAGTTGGCTTTGGCGACCTGGGGGGTTTACACAGCGTGGGCACCCGCAAGGACAAAAACCCAGGAAAAGTCAAAATCCTGGGTTTTGGTCCACTTTAAGGAATATCTAATTACCAAGTTATGCCATTTAGTCTAAAACTGGGGACTGTCCATAATAAACCATCGATTTTTAATGGTTCACAGACCGCAGCCTCAAGGCTGACCCATAAAGGTGGTTCAGAGGTCGCATGATACTTAAAGGAGCATTATCGTGAATTGTGTAATATTAAAAAATTCATATAAACAAATCGGCTAATGAGAGGTGGTGTCACTTATACACCTGAACTGAATAAAACTCCCTCCAAGCTTGTGGTTTTCTTCTCCTGGTAGGAATAAAATCCAGGGGTGACTCTGATTTACTCTTCCTTCTACTAAAATAAAGGTAACAAGCCTGGCTGGATATTTCTTGATGCCAGGTGTATAAATGACCCCTCCTCCCACCATCCAGCATATTCATGTGGATTTTTACCATTGGGCCATTTTTTGCGATTGTGCTTCTTTAACGAGTAGCTCTAACTGTGAAGCCAAGTTATAGCATGCAAAAGCAGGGACCCTTAAACCACCTCTGACATTTGCCACCTTATACAGAAGAAAAAAACACAGACTGAACTAAAGTGTAAAACATGAAAAAGGCATCTGTGTTATAGGCTAGTCCCCTGGCTAGGGGTTCATCCAGGAGGAGAGTCCCTAGAGTTGAAGGGGAGCCCTGGGATACTCAAGGTAGCATGGGTGGAAGATTGTGTTAAGGGTTATCAGTGTAGTTATTAAAGGAGTCCACTAGATTCCCCCATATGATAAGTTATAGATTAAATAAGTGGTTTAAGATAAAAGCCTCCCTGCCACACAGGGGTTAATTGAAGTGCAGCCCAGCACCCAAGTTGATTGGTCCCTGGGGAGGGGTATAGGGGGGACCCAAGGGGATCCAGTCCAGACAAGCTCAATGTAGAAAGTGGACCTGATGTATACCTGCCACCAACCCATCTGGAGCCCAGGGCTGGGCAGAAGGACCTGGATGAGGATTAAGAAGACTGTAATGTGGCAGGGAGGAAGTAATGACTGTGTACATGCTATTTGCCTAATAAAGCAAGGGGCATCGCTCTGTTTGAAAATGGACACCCCCCTCAGCCTGAATTTCTCTGACAGCCCTGCCAGACTTGCCTCACCCTCGGTGCCTGGAGGGACCATCTACCAGCTTGTGAGTACCTTTCCTTGGCCAATCCACTGAGCCAGTTATGAAGGTCCTGGCCTTGTTCGGCACGATATCCCCAAACACATGTACCAACCACCCGTGTGTTACACCTGTACAAGGAGAACCCTAAAGAGGTACAAGAACTAGATAGTACTAGATAGTATAGTCATCTTGACTGTGGCGATTCACCCCAGCCAAGATATATGATATTTATCCCTGGTTTCTAGTATCTTCAGATGGCTCTAAAAACCTGCGGCTAATTTGCCTAAAACAAATTGTTATATACTGTTACATAAATGGCTAAAAACTTAATCTTGAATTTCTCCCATTGGTATGTAAAGAAGGCAGCAACAGCAGACCTTGTCATAACCGGTAGAGGGACATTCATCACCTTAGACTTTGAGGCACCTCCAAAGTTTTTCAGGACTCCATTTACATTTGGAATCAATATTAGTGGTTTTGTTAGAAAAAATAAATAAATGTAACTTGGTGGCACCCAGCAACATCGAGACATCTGTATGTTGTCTTATTCTAATTGCCTAAGGATCTATAGCCAGTAAAACAGGGAACATGGGGCAACTTTCCCTTGTACCCCTAGATAAAGACAGAGAATTCTCCATAATTTGCATCTGGGGAATGGTATAAAGCCCTAACCCATGAGATAGATTTCTTACCTAATCCCCAGCACTCCAAGGCGGGTATGTACAAACATGACCAGGAGCCGAGTCATCACTTCTAAATGACCTACAAACAACCCCCGAGGGGAAAAGAGCTACTGGTGCGGGCCAGTAACCAATATAAAAATCCAATATCTAATCTAATAATCTAATAATTACCAGTCATAATGGAGCATATTTAACAAATAGGTACAATGTGGGGGCAAAAGAAAAAAAGGTTCCTGTGGTGAAGTGTGTCTTCTGGTTTTGGTTGCTTTTTTGGCTTTAGAATTGAGCCAAAAGGTTCGAATGGAAATGAAAGGAGTTGGATGTTACTGTACTTATTATAGAAATATATTTTTATTTGGATCTATATTAATTATGTTGGTCAAGATGTGGCTGATTTTTGTAATAAATCATTCCAGTCGAATACAGTGTGTTCTTTTTGCTAGTGCTATTAGCGTGTCCATGAGGCCTCCGCACAGAGAAATACGAAGCGGTATCCACCACACCGTGCACACTCTTTTTTAGGTTTTTGGTATTCTGCCTTATTGTTTTGAAATGTAACCTAAACATTTGTGTTAGGATTGTGCCCCCAGACCTGTGAATTGCTTATCAGCATGCTGTTTTCAAGTTTCTTATATTCCTGTGGCTCTGTCTTTCTAAGGTGGTAGTGGATTTCCTGGCCTTGAGTAAAGCTCTCAGTATATTTACCAACTACAAATCCCAGAGTCCTTCCACTGTAACAGGGGAAAATTCAAGCAGGAGTAATGACCTCCCTAGGCGACAACACTGCCAGTAAGCTACTAGAACACAAAATTGTGATCATCCCATTTGAAGACTTTGAATAAGAGCAGCAGGGGTAAAACCCGTGAGATCAGGTGTGTGGAACATCATCTCTGCCTCAGCCAATCGGATGATTAGCAAGCCAGAGTCAGGAAGTCTTTGCCAGGTACACAAAACGCATTTGTTGAATGCATTGCTAAGCTAAACACATTTTGGCTAGGGAAAAAAGAAAAAAAAAATAACAGATAAGCTCAGCACCTTGAGGACATCATGCTAGCACACAATAATTGAGAGAAAAATGCCATCTAAAATGAAATT
The DNA here is from genome assembly GCA_027917425.1 of Gastrophryne carolinensis. NCBI lineage: Eukaryota > Metazoa > Chordata > Amphibia > Anura > Microhylidae > Gastrophryne > Gastrophryne carolinensis. The sequence goes on from CM051240.1 coordinate 27,181,809, forward strand.
ACTTTTTACAAAAAAGGTAGAGTTGGTGGAATCCAAGGAAAAGAGAATGACAGAGGGAACATGGAAAACAGGAAACAGGGTGAAAGAAAAAGGAAGCAAAACAGAAAGCAAGAGAACACCTGCACCTGAACTGTGTGTGTGTGCAAATTTCCATATGTGGCACCATGATGGCTCTGGAAGTTCTTCCTAGGAACCTGTCTTGGCTGTCCTGTCACTAACTGCTTGGGACTGTAGAGGAATGCAGCAAGCTGTGGGGTAAGGTTAAATGGCACTGTGCTGAGCTGTGTACTGTACATAGTGAAAAGTGTTTACATATTTCTGTGAGCACTTGTAAGTCTAAGCTGACAAGGGAATGTGCAGGGGGACATAGTTACTACTAATTAGCAGCTTCCCCAAACCCGAACAACTTCTGCACATACAAAAATAAGAATGACTCCTCCCACGAGCCATGCTCAAGATGAGAAGGGTAAGGGGGTTAAATGCCTTTATTATTATTCTGGGGTCATGGAAGGTTTTCTATAGAATAGAAAAAAGTGTAGTCACATAAGTGTGTCACATCTTTTCTATGTTTCTGCTCCACATTGGACTTGTTTGCCCAACTGTAAACCCAAATTAAAAAAAAATAGGCACTTAAACCGGACCTTCACCATGATTTAATGAAAAGCCCAAACTCTTAAAAAACAATTCCTCAGCATCTAAAATTAATATATTTTACATGTTTAGTCACTAATTTATTATACTTTCCCCCACTGGGCTGCAACTCTGTTCAGGAATTTAGGATACGGGCGCCGCCATCTTAACTCAGAAGCATCACACTTACTGAGGAGAGGAGAGTGGGATAAGGTACAGGGGGCGGGTTATAGCTGTGCTTTGCTCAGACAGAGCAGAGCTGGGGTCAGGGAAAGGTCAGCAGTCCCAGAATGCAGAGCAGCACAGTCACTTCCTGTTTGCAGGCACTTCCTGTTTGCAGGCTGCCTGCAAAAATGGCAGCTTCCATAAGCCGCCATCTTGGATGTTTAAAGGCTTATAAAATGCAGTAGATGCAGGTAGGATGATTTTTAATGTGAGCAATCTGTATGTACAGGGTGTGGGAAACATATAAGATAGACTCTTATTTAGAGTGAAGGTCCGCTTTAACTTTCAGCTCCTGGTTTCGAGGAGCACTGCAAGCAAACCTATCTGACCCTTATATAGTATATATTCATTATAAGTATATTATTTGTCTAGTGTGTTCTTACAGCGATTAAATATACAACTTAATCCTGGGCTGCTCGTTATCTTGATCATCGACCCCCACATGTCCTTGTTCACTGGAATTGAATTTAACTTACAAACTGAAACTTATACCAGCTAACACATAAGGTTAAAGCGACGGTAAACCTAACGGCGATAATTAGCCAGCAAGCAGCTGATGCCTGTCTCATGTGCCTCTCCACCATTTTCAGCTGTAACAGGGCTCAACTTTTGCCTTTTTTCATTTTATTCATCAAGGACCATACAAAAAAGTGGTCCTACAGCTACTCTCAGTATGCGTATTTAGAGGACACTTTTTCAAACAGTGGTACAAAAACAAGTCTGCATCTTTCAAGAAAAACATGATTTTTACGCAGGAGAATGCATCAAAGTTCTCCACCGCATGGCTAGCCAGTAAGGACCTTAAAGAGAAATAAATAATGACATGACCCACGTACTCACTTGAACCAAACCCTACTGAGAATTTGTGGACCATTCCTAAACTGGAGATTTAGAGGCCGATTCATTAATAGCGCCAGGTAGCGACAGATGAGCGCCAGTAGCGTGATTTTCACAACGCCAGCTAGTATTCGCTGTGCTTGGCCGTTGTTCGCTTGTTGAGAGCGACTCAGTCGGTGTGCGTTAATGTTGAATACGTGGTTAGGTGTCGCTGTTTCACAGGTTCCGCGCTGTATGGGTGCGCCTGACAGCGAATGGCCAGAGCGAACGGCTTCCAGCATATTCATTAACAAATCACGCTCAAAAATTTCTCGCGCTGTGAAATGCTTGTTGAAACCCCAGAGCGCTGGCGGCGATGGGTGTAAAGTAGTTTTTAACCCCCAAACAAGCATATTTTTTGATTAAAAAATTAAACAAGTTTTTATAAACATTTTGTAATATGAATACATTAATATCAGACCTGTAATATCAATTCTGCACAATTTTTTTTTTTTTTTTTAACCTAACATTGCAGAAGTGGTCAGAGAATTTTTTATATAAAAAAAAAAAAAAACATTAATAGCAATTAATTATGAATATTTAAAGATTGCTCCATTGAAATGCATTGGAGAGCGCCAGGGAGCGCCAGGTCATACCTGGCGCTGTGATGGGATTAGCAGCGGCGCTGTTCGTTGCAGTCGGCTACATGATGAATCCCGCGCTAGCTGACGCTCTCACCGGCTAGCCTCATTTAGCGTGATAAATGCGTGATTGTGTCCGCCGCCGGGCGTACTTGAGTCGGTAGCCGCCGATAGCTGCCGGTACCTGGCGCTAGTGAGACACTACCTGGCGCTATCCCTTGTTAAATAAGGCCCTTAGTGTGATGCAGCCCCTGATCCTAGCCACCAGAAGATCAGAGGCCCCCCTGCACTGTTATTACCTGGGGGTACATAAGCAGGGCCAGATTATAGGGAGGGCACCCAAGAATGCGCATCCCAGGGCATCCAGTTAGGGGGTCTTCAAGCCAAGGATTGTACCTTGCGGCCCCAACTAACAGCCTGAAATCTAATGTTCCCCATCCCTAGAGGCAACGGAAGGTCAGCTTGCGGCATGGGGAGTGAGAGAATGTGGTCAATGCGATCACTGGTGGGGCACAACACACTCTCAGAATCCTGAGAGACTGAGGGGCCATTTCACTACAGAGTCCTTCCAGCCCAATAGGATTGTTACTAGCTTTTCATTTGAGATAGCACTGGTCTGTTTACAGGGTTATAATTGGACAAAAACACCCCCTATCTGAGCTCTCTTAAACCTGGTCCCGTTCCTTATCCCCTGGAGGTAGTCCCAAGTGAGTCTTCCATTTAGATGTGTAGACCGGACTCTGTGTGCAAAAGAATGATCCGAATAGATAACGGATATCAAACCTCTAGGACTCGGGTTAGAATGGCATCTTTGCTCAAACATGGAGGTGTTGTCCAAGGAGTTTTTGCCCTTGGTATAGAAATGTGTTTGGGCTGAATATAGTGAAACAACTTGTAAGGAAGATGTTTCCCAGAAACTAATGTCTGAAAGGAGAGGATCCCTACATCCAACCATTTCTTAAACTATAAAGGGGCCTGATATCTAAAACAAAACATAGGGTTTTAAAAGGCAAATGAAGGAACATCCATTTAAATGTAAATTTGATGCGTCCCAAAGCTTTCAAGCGGACCACCGCGATAGATTCCCTCCCCCTGGGGCATCCAAAATTGGGATGCCCCGCTGTGTGAAACACCCCCCCAGGTCGCTCCATACACTTACCTTGTTTCCGGGTCCAATGGCACATGCAGGCGGCCGCATCCCCGCTATCCCTCTAGCAGGGCGCGTGCCAGCACCAGGCATTTGTGAAAGGCCGGCGAGGGCACGCTCCCTGTTAGAGGGAAGCGGGGGATGTGGACGCCAGCGCACACAGAGCCGCTGGCCTTAGATGAAGGTGATGATGATGTGATGTCAGCGGCTCTAAGCGTGCTGATTGGACGAGCAGCCGCACATGCACCGTAGGATCGGGAAGAGGTGAGTTGGCTTTGGAGATCTGGGGGGTTTCACACAGAGGGGCACCCCCAAGGACCAAAACCCAGGAAAAGGAATGTCTAATTACCAAGTGTGATGAGATATGAAATAAATGCTTGTCAAATACTTGTCAATTAGAAGGCTGCCAGCACATTTGTCTGCAGTCACCAACAGGGGGCCATTTACATATGACAAGCCACTTTCCAGCCATGTGCTAAATAGGTTTTCTTGGCGAAAGCAGAACACACCTCCCCATGTGGTAATTGGCATCTACTTACTACAAACCAGTGAACGAGACATGTGATACACATCTCTCTTCAAAAGAAATCATAACTTTTGCAATGAAACGTCCCTGACACGTAATTGGCTACATACAGCATTCTGCCCGCCCAATTATCAGTTTAAAGATGGGAGAGTTGGGGACAGAAAACATGACATGCCAGGGGATTGCTTCCAATAAGTAGGCTTGTTATCATTGCTTTCTGTGTACCCCTCACAAGACATTGGCCTTGATTTACAAAGGGTAGAAAAAAACTCAACTGGTAGTAAAAAATTCAATTCATGAGAAAAAAGCTTGAGAATTTCACTGTTAGTGAATCACAAGATAGGAATACAATAAAAGTCAATGGCACTTTTTACTACAGGTAAAAAGGGAGTAAAAAGTTCAATCCCTTTTCCAGGAGTAAAAAAGTGCCATTGACTTTCATTGTCTTCCTATCTGGTGATTCACTAACAGTGAAATTCTCAGGCTTTTTTCTCATGAATTGAATTTTTTACTACCAGTTGAGTTTTTTTCTACCCTTTGTGAATCAAGGCCATTATCTTCAAAAAAGGTAAATATCTCTGTCATTTCTCCCTTTTATTTTATAAGCATATTGCCGTATACTGTATGTCTGTTATTTTTATTGTACATCTTTGTTTTACATGCACTGCCCCTTATGGGTGAATTAAATTCTAAAACTGTATAAAGTGGACTTCTTTGTGCTAACCCTCTAAACCTTTAGAAGAGACATTGTACGTGTGCTAAATCTTGTGCCCTGTGTGCTTGTCTATCGCTACCAGTGTGACTTTATATCTGTATAGCCGGGCCTAGGACCTTATCGGGTGATTGGATATATTAACTGCATAAGATGAGATCATAGCTTAAAGACCTGTGTGTGTATGTAGTGTCTGGCTATTAGGGCCCGGTCCCCAAAAAACGTCTGTGTTTAAAGTGGACCAACACCCACGGGTGATCGGCCCGGGAATCTATAAGATTCCCGGGCCGATCACCCCCCACCCCGCGGGACATCCGAGATCGGGATGTCCCGCGGGGTGTAACCCCCCCAAAACCCCCGAAAAACCTTACCTGATCTTCGGCGGCGGCCGGCCGCCGCCGCCTCCCTCGCGCCCCTGCAGGCGTGCGCGCGCCCGCGCCGGCCGTCTGCGAATGGCCGGCGCGGGCGCGCGCGCGTCAAAAGGGACGCGCGGGAGGCGGCGGCGGCGGCAGCCGCTTAGACGTCCTGGAATAGAGCTTGTACGTTGGCGCTGGGAGCGCGGAGAGGTGAGTTTTTCGGGGGGTTGGGGGGGGTTTCACACAGCGGGGCACCCCGATCGGGGGTGCCCCATCGAAGTGGACCAAGACCCAGGATAGTCAAAATCCTGGGTGTTGGTCCACTTTAACGATTGTTTGTAGTACGATCAAATCCGGTCTGGATTAAGGCATAAAACCTCCTTAATTCATGACAACAAGTTAAGGCATTTAGTCTAAAATTGCGGACTGTGCATTATAAACCATTGATCTTTAATGGTTCACAGATCGCAGCCTCAAGGCTGACCCATAAAGGTGGTTCAGAGGTGGTTCGCACCAATTGTGAAATTGTGTAATATTAAAAAACCTATATAAACAAATCGGCTAATGAGAGGAAGGGTCACTTATACACTTGAACTGAATAAAACTCCCTCCAAGCTTGTGGTTTTCTTCTCATGGTAGGAATAAAATCCAGGGGTGACAGGTTTAGTGTTCCTTCTACTTACCTACTCTACCTTACTCTTCCTTCTAATAAAATAAAGAAAAACAAGCCTGGATGGACATTTCTTGATGCCAGGTATATAAATGACCCCTCCTCCCACCATCCAGCATATTCATGTGGATTTTTACTATTGAGCCAATTTTTGCGATAGTGCTCCTTTAACGAGTAGCGCTAACTGTGAAGCCAACTTATAGCATGCAAAAGCAGGGACCCCTAAACCTTCTCTGACATTTGCCACCTTATACAAAATACAAAACCACAGACTGAACTAAAGTGTAAAACATGAAAAGGCATCTGTGTTATAGGATAGTCCCCTGGCAAGGGGTTCGTGCAGGGGGGGAGTCCCTAGAGTTGAGGGAGAGACATGGGATACTCAAGGTAGCATGGGTGGAACATTGTGTTAAGGGTTATCAGTGTAGTTATTAAAGTGGACCAACACCGAGAGGTGATCGGCCCGGAAATCTATAAGATTCCCGGGCCGATCACCTCCCACCCCGCGGGACATCCGAGATCGGGATGTCCCGCGGGGTGAAACCCCCCAAGACACCCCAAATCCACCTACCTGATCTTCGGCGGCGGCCGGCCGCCGCCACCTCCCTCGCGCCCCTCTAGGCGTGCGCGCGCCTGCGCCGGGCGTCTGTGAATGGCCGGCGCGTGCGCGCCGAAAGTGACGCGAGGGAGGCGGCGGCGGCGGAAGCCGCTTGGACGTTGGACGTTCCATTGAAGTGCAGCACAGCACCCTAGTTAAATGGACCCTGGGGAGGGGTATAAGAGGGACCCAAGGGGATCCAGTCCAGACAAGCCCAATGTAGAAAGTGGATCTGACGTTTGGGCATGAGAAGTGGTCCCTGGAGTGCTGGCCACCTGTAGGGAAGCAGCTCAGAGGAGTTGAACACCCTGAACGGAAGCCAAGCCGGCAAGAGGCTGCTACATGAGCTATACCTACCACCCACCTATCTGGAGCCCAGGTCTGGGCAGAAGGACCTGGATGAGGATTAAGAAGACTGTAGTGTGGCAGGGAGGAAGTAATGACCGTGTACATGCTATTTGCCTAATAAAGCAAGGGGCATCGCTCTGAAAATGGACACCCCCCTCAACCTGAGACTTGCCTCACCCTCGGTGCCTGGAAGGACCATCTACCAGCTTGTGAGTACCTTTCCCTGGCCAATCCACTGAGCCCAGTTATGAAGGTCCTGGGCTCGTTCCGCACGATATCCCCAAACACATGTACCAACCACCCGTGTGTTACACCTGTACAAGAAGAGCCCTAAACAGGTACAAGAGCTTAGATAGTATAGTCATCTTGACTGTGGCGATTCACCCCAGCCAAGACATATGATACTTATCCCTGGTTTCTAGTATTGTTCAGATAGCTCTAAAAACTTATTAGAAGGTAATTTACCTAAAACAAATTGTTATATACTGTTACATAAATGGCAACAGCAGACCTTGTCATAACCAGTAGAGGGACATTCATCACCTAAGACTTTGAGGCACCTCCAATGCTTTTCAGGACTACATTTACATTTGGAATCAAAATTAATGGTTTTGTTAGAAATAATAAATAAATGTAACTTATGATGGCATCCAGCAACATCGAGACATCAGTATGTTGTCTTATTCTAATCGCCTAAGGATCTATAGCCAGTAAAACGGGGAACATGAGGCAACCTTCCCTTGTACCCCTAGATATTGGAAAGACAGAGAATTCTCCATAATTTGCATTTGGGGAATGATCTAAAGCCCTAACCCATGAGATAGATTTCTTACCTAATCCCCAGCGCTCCAAGGCGGGTATGTACAAACATGACCAGGAGCCGAGTCATCACTTCTAAATGACCTACAAACTGCCCCTTATAAGCAAACAACCCCCGAGGGGAAAAGAGCTGCTGGTGCGGGCCAGTAACCAATATAAAAATCCAATATCTAATCTAATAATCTAAAAATTACTAGTCATAAAATAGGTACAATGTGGGGGCAAAAGAAAAAAAGGTTCTTGTGGTGAAGTGTGTCTTCTGGTTTTGGTTGCTTTTTTGGCTTTAGAATTGAGCCAAAAGGTTCGAATGTAAATGAAAGGACTTGGATGTTACTGTACTGATGCTTATTATAGAAATATATTTTTATTTGGATTTATATTAATTATGTTGTCAAGATGTGGCTGACTTTTGTAATAAATCATTCCAGTCGAATACAGTGTGTTCTTTTTGCTAGTGCTATTAGCGTGTCCATGAGGCCTCCGCACAGAGAAATACGAGGCGGTATCCACCACACCGTGCACACTCTTTTTTAGGTTTTTGGTATTCTGCCTTGTTGTTTTGAAATGTAACCTAAACATTTGTGTTAGGATTGTGCCCCCAGACCTGTGAATTGCTTATCAGCATGCTGTTTTCAAGTTTCTTATATTCCTGTGGCTCTGTCTTTCTAAGGTGGTAGTGGATTTCCTGGCCTTGAGTAAAGCTCTCAGTATATTTACCGACTACAAATCCCAGAGTCCTTCCACTGTAACAGGTGGAAAATTCAAGCAGGAGTAATGACCTCCCTAGGCGACAACACTGCCAGTAAGCTACTAGAACACAAAATTGTGATCATCCCATTTGAAGACTCTGAATAAGAGCAGCAGGGGTTAAACCCGTGAGATCAGGTGTGTGGAACATCATCTCTGCCTCAGCCAATTGGATGATTAGCAAGCCAGAGTCAGGAAGTCTTTGCCAGGTACACAAAACGCATTTGTTGAATGCATTGCTAAGCTAAACACATTTTGGCTAGGGAAAAAAGAAAAAAAAATAACAGATAAGCTCAGCACCTTGAGGACATCATGCTAGCACACAATAATTGAGAGAAAAATGCCATCTAAAATGAAATTACTTTTTCAAAAAAGGTAGAGTTGGTGGAATCCAAGGAAAAGAGAATGACAGAGGGAACATGGAAAACAGGAAACAGGGTGAAAGAAAAAGGAAGCAAAACAGAAAGCAAGAGAACACCTGCACCTGAACTGTGTGTGTGTGTGCAAATTTCCATATGTGGCACCATGATGGCTCTGGAAGTTCTTCCTAGGAACCTGTCTTGGCTGTCCTGTCACTAACTGCTTGGGACTGTAGAGGAATGCAGCAAGCTGTGGGGTAAGGTTAAATGGCACTGTGCTAAGCTGTGTACTGTACATAGTGAAAAGTGTTTACATATTTCTGTGAGCACTTGTAAGTCTAAGCAGACAAGGGAATGTGCAGGGGGACATAGTTACTACTAATTAGCAGCTTCCCCAAACCCGAACAACTTCTGCACATACAAAAATAAGAATGACTCCTCCCACGAGCCATGCTCAAGATGAGAAGGGTAAGGGGGTTAAATGCCTTTATTATTATTCTGGGGTCATGGAAGGTTTTCTATAGAATAGAAAAAAGTGTAGTCACATAAGTGTGTCACATCTTTTCTATGTTTCTGCTCCACATTGGACTTGTTTGCCCAACTGTAAACCCAAATTAAAAAAAAATAGGCACTTAAACCGGACCTTCACCATGATTTAATGAAAAGCCCAAACTCTTAAAAAACAATTCCTCAGCATCTAAAATTAATATATTTTACATGTTTAGTCACTAATTTATTATACTTTCCCCCACTGGGCTGCAACTCTGTTCAGGAATTTAGGATACGGGCGCCGCCATCTTAACTCAGAAGCATCACACTTACTGAGGAGAGGAGAGTGGGATAAGGTACAGGGGGCGGGTTATAGCTGTGCTTTGCTCAGACAGAGCAGAGCTGGGGTCAGGGAAAGGTCAGCAGTCCCAGAATGCAGAGCAGCACAGTCACTTCCTGTTTGCAGGCACTTCCTGTTTGCAGGCTGCCTGCAAAAATGGCAGCTTCCATAAGCCGCCATCTTGGATGTTTAAAGGCTTATAAAATGCAGTAGATGCAGGTAGGATGATTTTTAATGTGAGCAATCTGTATGTACAGGGTGTGGGAAACATATAAGATAGACTCTTATTTAGAGTGAAGGTCCGCTTTAACTTTCAGCTCCTGGTTTCGAGGAGCACTGCAAGCAAACCTATCTGACCCTTATATAGTATATATTCATTATAAGTATATTATTTGTCTAGTGTGTTCTTACAGCGATTAAATATACAACTTAATCCTGGGCTGCTCGTTATCTTGATCATCGACCCCCACATGTCCTTGTTCACTGGAATTGAATTTAACTTACAAACTGAAACTTATACCAGCTAACACATAAGGTTAAAGCGACGGTAAATCTAACGGCGATAATTAGCCAGCAAGCAGCTGATGCCTGTCTCATGTGCCTCTCCACCATTTTCAGCTGTAACAGGGCTCAACTTTTGCCTTTTTTCATTTTATTCATCAAGGACCATACAAAAAAGTGGTCCTACAGCTACTCTCAGTATGCGTATTTAGAGGACACTTTTTCAAACAGTGGTACAAAAACAAGTCTGCATCTTTCAAGAAAAACATGATTTTTACGCAGGAGAATGCATCAAAGTTCTCCACCGCATGGCTAGCCAGTAAGGACCTTAAAGAGAAATAAATAATGACATGACCCACGTACTCACTTGAACTAAACCCTACTGAGAATTTGTGGACCATTCCTAAACTGGAGATTTAGAGGCCGATTCATTAATAGCGCCAGGTAGCGACAGATGAGCGCCAGTAGCGTGATTTTCACAGCGCCAGCTAGTATTCGCTGTGCTTGGCCGTTGTTCGCTTGTTGAGAGCGACTCAGTCGGTGTGCGTTAATGTTGAATACGTGGTTAGGTGTCGCTGTTTCACAGGTTCCGCGCTGTATGGGTGCGCCTGACAGCGAATGGTCAGAGCGAACGGCTTCCAGCATATTTATTAACAAATCACGCTCAAAAATTTCTCGCGCTGTGAAATGCTTGTTGAAACCCCAGAGCGCTGGCGGCGATGGGTGTAAAGTAGTTTTTAACCCCCAAACAAGCATATTTTTTGATTAAAAAATTAAACAAGTTTTTATAAACATTTTGTAATATGAATACATTAATATCAGACCTGTAATATCAATTCTGCACAATTTTTTTTTTTTTACCTTAAAAAAAAAATATAACATTGCAGAAGTGGTCACAGAATGTTTGCCATTTAAAAAAAAAAAAAAAAATATTATCAATTAATTATGAATATTTAAAGATTGCTCCATTGAAATGCATTGGAGAGCGCCAGGGAGCGACAGGTCATACCTGGCGCTGTGATGGGATTAGTAGCGGCGCTGTTCGTTGCAGTCGGCTACATGATGAATCCCGCGCTAGCTGATGCTCTCGCCGGCGCTAGCCTCATTTAGCGTGATAAATGCGTGATTGTGTCCGCCGCCGGGCGTTCTGGAGTCGGTAGCCGGCGATAGCTGGCGGTACCTGGCGCTAGTCAGACACTACCTGGCGCTATCCCTTGATAAATAAGGCTCTTATAGTAAAGCAAAACAATTCACCTCTCTGACCAGTGTCTGCGAGGCTGTGGTTGCTGCTGCACAACAGATTAAGAAACTGATAGACTTCATAGACGGAAGGCTTATGACTGTTTAAAAAAAAAAGGCGACATTGGGAATGTTTTTGGAAATGTCAAAATTGTTTATTTGTAAATGGTTGTTGTTTATTAATCTCCCTTTAACAGGTAAAAATAAACATGTGAGTTGGGGAACATTTCCCTTTTTCATTTAGATACGTAATAATTAGAGATGAGCGAGTAGTGAAATATTCGAAATTTCGAATTTCGATTCGAATAGACCGCGTTACTCGACTACTCGACCGAATATCGAATCCCATTATAGTCTATGGGAAAAAAATGCTCGACACTTGGAAATCTCAATTCGACCACTTGGAGGTCACCAAGTCCACCCTGAAACATCAGAAAATGATGCCAACACTGCTGGAATGCAACTGGGACAGCAGGGGAAGCATGTCTGGGTGCATATAACGCGCCCAAGTCGCACTATTACGCCACTATCACAGCCACTCAACAATACACTCCAAACACAATATAACTTCTACGTAAAGTGAGACAAGACAAGGAAACCTTCTTTCCTTTACATTGCCATGGACCCCAAGCCAAACTGTACAAAAAAGAAGAACAAAATTCTGCACCCCTTAAAATCACGTTGCCTAATGACAACCACAGATGGCATAGGCAAGGGGGAAAATAAATAGACCCCACCCCTAATTGTCATTGTGTGTGTGTGTGTGTGTGTGTGTGAGATGTGGTCAGACATGTCCTCTTGTGTCATTGTGTCACCCCAGCAGTAAGGGAAGCTTACAGGAGGAGGTTTGTTACAGTGTGTCACCCCAGCAGTCAGGGAAGCTTACAGGAGGAGGTTTGTTACAGTGTGTCACCCCAGCAGTCAGGGAAGCTTACAGGAGGAGGTTTGTTACAGTGTGTCACCCCAGCAGTAAGGGAAGCTTACAGGAGGAGGTTTTTTACAGTGTGTCACCCCAGCAGTAAGGGAAGCTTACAGGAGGAGGTTTGTTACATTGTGTCACCCCAGCAGTCAGGGAAGCTTACAGGAGGAGGTTTGTTACAGTGTGTCACCCCAGCAGTAAGGGAAGCTTAGAGCTGAGACCTCTCAAACATTGTGTGGAGGCCCAAGAGCTGAGACCTCTTAAAAATTGTGTGGAGGCCCAAGAGCTGAGACCTCTTAAAAATTGTGTGGAGGCCCAAGAGCTGAGACCTCTCAAACATTGTGTGGAGGCCCAAGAGCTGAGACCTCTTAAAAATTGTGTGGAGGCCCAAGAGCTGAGACCTTTTAAAAATTGTGTGGAGGCCCAAGAGCTGAGACCTTTTAAAAATTGTGTGGAGGCCCAAGAGCTGAGACCTCTCAAACATTGTGTGGAGGCCCAAGAGCTGAGATCTTTTAAAAATTGTGTGGAGGCCCAAGAGCTGAGACCTCTCAAACATTGTGTGGAGGCCCAAGAGCTGAGACCTTTTAAAAATTGTGTGGAGGCCCAAGAGCTGAGACCTCTTAAAAATTGTGTGGAGGCCCAAGAGCTGAGACCTCTTAAAAATTGTGTGGAGGCCCAAGAGCTGAGACCTTTTAAAAATTGTGTGGAGGCCCAAGAGCTGAGCCCTTTTAAAAATTGTGTGGAGGCCCTAGAGCTGAGACCTCTCAAACATTGTGTGGAGTCCCAAGAGCTGAGACCTTTTAAAAATTGTGTGGAGGCCCAAGAGCTGAGACCTTTTAAAAATTGTGTGGAGGCCCAAGAGCTGAGACCTTTTAAAAATTGTGTGGAGGCCCAAGAGCTGAGACCTCTCAAACATTGTGTGGAGGCCCAAGAGCTGAGACCTTTTAAAAATTGTGTGGAGGCCCAAGAGCTGAGACCTCTCAAACATTGTGTGGAGGCCCAAGAGCTGAGACCTCTTAAAAATTGTGTGGAGGCCCAAGAGCTGAGACCTCTCAAACATTGTGTGGAGGCCCAAGAGCTGAGCACTTATTAGTGCTGCAGCTACGGCTGCTTTAGTGAGGGGTAGCTGCTGCTGCTGGAATAGGGACAGAAAGACTTCAGTGGTGTATTAGCACCTATATACAAAACTATATTTTGCACTACTGTTTTGTGTCCTCTGTGCCAACAAAACACTGTTTTATACACGGTGCGTATAGGCACCATTTCACCTTCTGGCAGTATACGGCTGTATAGCCAGGTGTTTTTCTTAAAAATATTTTTTATATTTGGCACTACTGTTTTGTGTCCTCTTTACCAACAAAACCTTGTTATATACCCGGTGCGTATAGGCACCATTTCACCTTCTGGCAGTATACGGCTGTATAGCCAGGTGTTCTTCTTAAAAATATTTTTATATTTGGCATAACGCGTGGCCAAAAAAGTAAAACGTCTGAAGGAGGGCTAGCGCAAAGGGACGTGGACGAGGACGGGGGCGCGGAAATGCTGGTGGGGGCACAAACCGCGTTGAAGCCAGTGGGGATACAATGCGTGCTGGTGAGGGGCAGCCAGCATTACGCTCATCCAGCTTCCCTGCCTTTATGGGACAGTTATGCGGGGGGCGGGGTACACCTCTGTTAAAGCCTGAGCAGCGTGAACGGGTGGTGCAATGGATGGCCGATAACGCTTCCAGTCACTTGTCCACCACCCAGTCATCCACACAGTCTCACTCTGACCCTCCTTCCTCCCAACCTGGCCAACAGAGTCAGCCCACCCTTGACCCCTCCCAGGACCTCTTTTCGGGTCCTTTTCCAGATGTGCTGCAAGAATCCCAGGAGCTAGCAGAGGAATTTGTTTGTAGTGATGCCCAAACACTTGAGTATCCGCCATCTGCTAGTGATGTGGACCCGGAACCAGCATCTGCTATCATGAGCGATGATGATGAGACGCAGTTGCCATCAAGGGAGGCTGTTGGAATGTCCAGTGGGCAGGAGGAGGAGCAGAGAGAGGAAGTGGAAGAGGAGGTGGTGGACGACGAAATGACCGACCCCACTTGGACAGGGGTGATGTCCAGCGGGGAAAGCAGTGGAGATGCGGTCTGCGCATCACCGAATAAGGCAGCAAGAGGCAGAGGACAGTCCAGAGGCAGAGGACAGTCCAGACAGAGAAGGCAGGCCACAGCCAGCAGGGCCGAAGCTCTTCCCGGCAGCAGGCAGTCGCGCGAAGCTCCCCCATCGAGGCCTCGTACTTCTGTGGTGTGGAGATTTTTTAATGTTTGCGCGGATGACAAACTGAGCGCGGTTTGCGCAATCTGCCACTCAAAACTGAGTAGGGGCTCTGAGAAGAGCAATCTGACCACCTCAGGCATGCGCCGTCACTTGGAATTCAAGCACTGGGCTGAGTGGGAGAGAGCAAACGCAATACAACCTGTGCCCCGTCTTGCTGCCACTGCCTCTTCCCCTTTGTTGTGTGCTGCCACTGCGGTCCAGACCTCCAGCCAGGACACCTCCACATCTGCCTCTGCCTCGGCTACTTTGGGGCCTTCTCCTTCAGCCCCCCCTTCCCCCGCATCTTCGTCTGCACCTTCCATCTCCTCGTCCCATCAACTGTCCATCTCGCAGGCGTTCAACCGCAGGCGGAAGTACGCCTCCAGTCACCCCCAAGCCCAAGCCTTAACCTGCCTCATCTCCAAACTGCTGGCCCTGGAGATGTTGCCGTTTTGGCTTGTGGAGACGCAGGCCTTCCGCGACCTGATGGCGGCTGCCGCACCTCGCTATTCCGTCCCTAGCCGCCACTATATTTCCCGGTGTGGCGTCCCCGCCCTGCACCAGCACGTGTCGCGTAACATCAGGCGGACCCTGAGGTACGCAGTCAGCGCAAAGGTCCACTTGACCACCGACTCGTGGACAAGCGCTTGCGGCCAAGGACGCTACATCTCTTTGACGGCACACTGGGTGAATGTTGTGGAAGCGGGGACGGGGTCGCAAACAGGGACGGCCTACATACCACCCCCGCCCAAGATTGCCAGCACAGGTTCTGATAGACCCCCCTCCTCTTCCTCCTCCTCCTCCTCCTCCTCCTCTGCCTTAACATCGCCCTCAGCCCCTAGCTGGAAGCGTTGCAGCACTGGCACGGGGAGACGTCAGCAGGCGGTGCTTAAAGGAGCAGTATCGCGAATTTTTCTTGGTGACTTATATTTAAATGGTACTTGGAATGTAGGTAGGTGTTGGAGTAAGAATTACAAATGTAGAAAAAAATGATGTGTGTGATGAACAGCTGGAGACTAATAGCTCATGTTTATGTCTTGTCAGTGTCGACAGCCGACACTCTAGCCTGTTCCATGCTGAGGAGAGGGGAGAGGGAGATACAATGTATCAGTTCCACGCTGAGGAGAATGTATGAAAGTCTCAGCTGTTCAGTGCTGGCAGCCGTCCAGCATAAGATAACAACATTGCCTGGCCAGAACTTATATATCTAAAACAGAGAGAAAGGCTCTAGAAGTCATTTAGCTGATTTTAACAGTTTTCCCTTCATGTTGGCTCTGCTGCAGAATCTTTTTACCAGTTTTTTTTATCAGTTTACCATTTTCTCTTTCATATTCTTATTTTTCTTTTTTCCATATGATCTTTCTTTCAGCTTTGTGTGTTTTGAGCGAAGCCCAACCCAGGATTTTCACTATCTGGAGTTTTGTTTTGTGCCCCTAGGGGCATCCCTACTTGGGATGCCCTGATGTGGGAAATCCCCAAGTTCGCCTGTGAAAACGTACCTTTCCCTGTCCCACAGCGCATGCGTGGACTCTCATCCAATCAGCGCTGTTTGCACGCAGATGGGGAGCCTGAGCAGTAACCTTCCTGGCCGCCCAGCCTGTCTAAATGACTATCTGCGTGAGCGCCAGAAAAATGGGGGGATCTGTGGTTATCCAGGGGTCGTTTCACACAGTGGGCATCCTGATTTAGAATGGGGTTTTGTTCCACTTTAATACCTTTAGTTTTTTTCTGAACAGTTATTCAAAGAAGAATTTCAGTCATTTTCAGTCAGTTTAGTTTATTTTGTATAGATTTTACACATAAGAGTCACCTGGTCTCATAACAAAAGCAGCACCTCCCACACACACAGCCGTTACAGTGTCAGCCTCTGAGGTAAAGTGTTGCTAGGAGACCAGTGGGCTAAATGAAGCAGCTCACTAAATACAAGCCAGCAGATCCCCCTATTCAGCAAATGGACTGAGCCATTTTAATTATACAATTTAAAAGAGAGGCATATATTTTTTTCATTTTCTATCGCCAGATTATTCATACACATGTTAGAAGCTATTGTGTGGCTATTTAATTATTTATCTTTTTTAATGCAAATTTCGCGATACTGCTCCTTTAAGCTCATCAGCTTGGGCGACAGGAAGCACAGCGCCGCAGAGGTGAGGCACGCCATATTGCAGCAGACAGAGATGTGGCTGTCGCCGCTGCAGCTAGGACCAGGCATGGTCGTGTGCGATAACGGCCGTAACCTGGTGGCGGCTCTGGAGCTTGCAGAACTCAATCACGTACCATGCCTGGCCCACGTTTTTAATTTGGTAGTACAAAAGTTTCTAAAGACTTACCCCAACCTGGCAGAGCTACTGGTCAAAGTGCGGCGCTTGTGCGCTCACTTTCGGAAGTCAACTGTAGCTGCTGCTAGCTTAAAAAAAAATCCAGCAACGCCTCCATTTGCCTCAACATCGGCTGTTGTGCGACCTGCCCACTCGCTGGAATTCCACCTATTGCATGTTGGCCAGGGTGTGTGAGCAGCAGAAAGCATTGATGGAGTACCAGATGATGCATCCACGCGTGCCTCCAACTCAGCTCCCTCAGTTTGCCAACCACGAGTGGCCATGGATGGCAGACATATGCGATGTATTGCGTATCTTTGAGGAGTCCACTAAGAAGGTCAGCAGCGAGGACGCTATAGTGAGCGTAACCATCCCGCTCCTAGGCGTCCTTAAAGAATCGCTCATCGCAATAAGGGAGAACGCATTGCACACAGAGGAGATGGGGGTAGGAGGAGACGCAACGCAGGTAGACAGTCAGACCACACTTTTGTCTGCTGCTCGGTGGCAGTTGCAGGAGGAGGATGAGGAGGAGGAGGACAACGTGGAGGTGGCTGTGGAAGAGGATGCTGGCGGCGAGAGTAGCAGTCAGGCTTTGTGCGTCCCATTGGTTCAGCGCGGATGGGGCGGAGAGGAGGAGGAAGAGGAGGAAATGAAAAATGATCCTTCTGGTGGGGGCAGTGACGTCATGCCTACTCAGAGTCTGGCACACATGGCTGACTTCATGCTGGGCTGCTTTTCCCGGGACATACGTGTTGTCCGGATATTGGAGAACAAACTATACTGGGTCTTCGCACTCCTGGACCCCCGGTATAAAGATAACTTCTCCTCTTTTATTCCGGTAGAGGAGAGGACGAATCGATTACTGGAATACCAGAGGGAACTCTTGCAGAACATGATGCAGATTTTCCCACCCAGCATCGCTGGCGGCAGAGAGGAGAGTGTCTCCCAGAGTCTGACAACATCGATCAGGCCCACAGCCACCAGGGGAACACTCTCCAAGGTGTGGGACACGTTCATGTCACCCCCTCGTGCAACTTCCATCACTGCGGGGCCCGCTATCAGCAGGAGGGACAAGTATCGGCGGATGTTGCGGGACTACCTGGCAGACCACACCCCTGTCCTCCCCGATCCCTCGGCGACCTACACTTACTGGGTCTCCAAGTTGGACACGTGGCTGGAACTGTCCCTGTACGCCTTGGAGGTGCTTGCCTGCCCTGCCGCCAGCGTGCTATCAGAAAGGGTGTGTTCAGCGCAGCCGGGGGCATTATAACCGATAAGCGCAGCCGCCTGTCAACCGACAGTGCCGACAGGCTGACGCTAATCAAAATGAACAGCAAGTGGATTGACCCGGACTTTGCTTGTACAACAGTGGAAAGCAGCCAAGAGTGAAGTGCCATCTGTATGAAGTGCCATTTCCTCCTCCTCCTCCTCCTCCTCCTCCTCCTCCTCCTCCTCCTTAACCGCTGTAGAATTGCTGTATTAATGAAAAAAATTATGGCTCACCTCTTAGGCTTAATACAATCAATTTTTAAGAGGTCTCAACTCTTGGGCCTCCACACAATTTTTAAAAGGTCTCAGCTCTTGGGCCTCCACACAATGTTTGAGAGGTCTCAGCTCTTGGGCCTCCACACAATTTTTAAAAGGTCTCAGCTCTTGGGCCTCCACACAATTTTTAAGAGGTCTCAGCTCGTGGGCCTCCACACAATTTTTAAAAGGTCTCAGCTCTTGGGCCTCCACACAATGTTTGAGAGGTCTCAGCTCTTGGGCCTCCACACAATTTTTAAAAGGTCTCAGCTCTTGGGCCTCCACACAATTTTTAAAAGGTCTCAGCTCTTGGGCCTCCACACAATTTTTAAAACATAGCAGCCCTAATAAGGGCTCTCAATGACTCTCTTGTCTTCTGGTAGCTGGTATATATGGTGGTAAAAGGTATATTCTGAGCTTCTGGGGCCCTGCCTGACTAAATAGAAAATGAGCTATATACTGTTCAACATAGCAGCACTAATAAGGGATTAAGGACTGTCTTGTCTTCTGGTAGCTGGTATATATGGTGGTAAAAGGTATATTCTGAGCTTCTGGGGCCCTGCCTGACTAAATAGAAAATGAGCTATATACTGTTCAACATAGCAGCACTAATAAGGGATTAAGGACTGTCTTGTCTTCTGGTAGCTGGTATATATGGTGGTAAAAGGTATATTCTGAGCTTCTGGGGCCCTGCCTGACTAAATAGAAAATGAGCTATATACTGTTCAACATAGCAGCACTAATAAGGGATTAAGGACTGTCTTGTCTTCTGGTAGCTGGTATATATGGTGGTAAAAGGTATATTCTGAGCTTCTGGGGCCCTGCCTGACTAAATAGAAAATGAGCTATATACTGTTCAGCGTAGCAGCCCTAATAAGGGCTCTTAAGGACTGTCTTGTCTTCTGGTAGCTGGTATATATGGTGGTAAAAGGTATATTCTGAGCTTCTGGGGCCCTGCCTGACTAAATAGAAAATGAGCTATATACTGTTCAACATAGCAGCACTAATAAGGGGTTAAGGACTGTCTTGTCTTCTGGTAGCTGGTATATATGGTGGTAAAAGGTATATTCTGAGCTTCTGGGGCCCTGCCTGACTAAATAGAAAATGAGCTATATACTGTTCAACATAGCAGCACTAATAAGGGATTAAGGACTGTCTTGTCTTCTGGTAGCTGGTATATATGGTGGTAAAAGGTATATTCTGAGCTTCTGGGGCCCTGCCTGACTAAATAGAAAATGAGCTATATACTGTTCAACATAGCAGCACTAATAAGGGATTAAGGACTGTCTTGTCTTCTGGTAGCTGGTATATATGGTGGTAAAAGGTATATTCTGAGCTTCTGGGGCCCTGCCTGACTAAATAGAAAATGAGCTATATACTGTTCAGCGTAGCTGCCCTAATAAGGGCTCTTAAGGACTGTCTTGTCTTCTGGTAGCTGGTATATATGGTGGTAAAAGGTATATTCTGAGCTTCTGGGGCCCTGCCTGACTAAATAGAAAATGAGCTATATACTGTTCAGCGTAGCAGCCCTAATAAGGGCTATTAAGGACTGTCTTGTCTTCTGGTAGCTGGTATATATGGTGGTAAAAGGTATATTCTGAGCTTCTGGGGCCCTGCCTGACTAAATAGAAAATGAGCTATATACTGTTCAGCGTAGCAGCCCTAATAAGGGCTATTAAGGACTGTCTTGTCTTCTGGTAGCTGGTATATATGGTGGTAAAAGGTATATTCTGAGCTTCTGGGGCCCTGCCTGACTAAATAGAAAATGAGCTATATACTGTTCAGCGTAGCAGCCCTAATAAGGGCTCTTAAGGACTGTCTTGTCTTCTGGTAGCTGGTATATATGGTGGTAAAAGGTATATTCTGAGCTTCTGGGGCCCTGCCTGACTAAATAGAAAATGAGCTATATACTGTTCAGCGTAGCAGCCCTAATAAGGGCTATTAAGGACTGTCTTGTCTTCTGGTAGCTGGTATAGATGGTGGTAAAAGCGATATTCCGAGCTTCTGGGGCCCTGCCAGCGACAGCCTGTCTTTCCCTGCTGTGAGCGTCTGTCCCTCACTAAGTTCAAGCTGCTAATGCTGACGAAGAGGAAGTGCTGAGTTTTGTATATTCGAGGTCACATGGTTTTTCCAGCCAATGCGTGTAGACGCCGTTTTCGCGATGCCAGCGTCCTCCCAGGACCTGTCCCACCCCCCCTGCATGGTGATTGGTGTAAAAAACGCGCCAGGGAAGGTGGGAGGGGAAACGAATTGTGAGTGCGCCATCGCCGCTGTACTCGATCGAAATCGAGTATGACGAACAGCGTAGTATTCGATCGAATACCGGCTCGGTCGAATACTACTCGCTCATCACTAGTAATAATTCTGCACACAAATAATTGCCCTATAATGATAGATATACCCGTATTTTGTCCTATAAGACGCACCTGCTCATAAGACACACCTAGGATTTGGAGGAGGAAAATAAGAAACAAAAATATTCTAAACCAAATGATATGCTAAACACCCCATTACAGGCAGTGTGGCATTCCCCCATCCCATTCCCCATAGGCAGTGTGGCATTCTCCCCTCCCATATGCAGTGTAGCATCCCCCTCCCATTCCCCATAGGCAGTGTGGCATCCCCCTCCCTCCCATTCCCATAGGCAGTGTGGCATCCTTCCATTCCTCCCATTCCTCATAGGCAGTGTGTCATCCCCCTACCTCCCATTCCCCATAGGCAGTGTGGCATCCCCCCATCCCATTCCCCATAGGCAGTGTGGCATCTCCCCTTTTCATTCTCATAGGCAGTGTAGCATCCCCCTCCCATTCCCCATAGGCAGTGTGGCATCCCCCTCCCTCCCATTCCCCATAGGCAGTGTGGTATCCCCTATACCATTCCCATTGGCAGTGTGGCATCCCCCTTCCCATTCCCCATATAGGCAGTGTGGCATCCCCCCTTCCCATTCCCCATATAGGCGGTGTGGCATCCCCCCTTCCCATTCCCCATATAGGCAGTGTGGCATTTTCCCCTCATCCCCTTATTCAGTGTGGCATCCCCCCATCCCATTCACATAGGCAGTGTGGCATCCCCCCATGCCATTACCCATATAGGCAGTGTGAAGTTTCCCCCCATCCCCTTATTCAGTGTTGCATTCCCCCTCCCATTCCCATAAGCAATGTGCCAAATCACCCCCAACTCCCCAGAATAAAAAAAGTTTAGTTACATGAATGCTGTCCCCGCTCTGGCTTCCGGGGCCACTACTGCCTGTGTGGGACAGCGGACAGCATTCATTTACCCTGCCCGTCCACCCACTGCTCGGCTGTCCTCCCTGTGGTCGCTGAGCGGGGGCGAGACTCATGTAAGTATACTTTTTTGGGGTTTTTTTTTTACATCCATCCACTTTTGGGGGAATATAGTGCATCTTATAGGACAAAAATACGGTAGATATTCTCCTGTCGGAACTCGTGTTTGAGGAGCTGGTACCCCTGCCCATTACCTGCACCCCCTTTTGGGGCATCGGGGGTGTGGAAAAAACAGGAGATTTTTGGCACCTGTGGCATTGCTTTTTTCAATGAAAAAATACACAACTAGCAAACTGTGATTCAACAAGTTGTCATTCGAGTAGAGAAAACTAGCTTAGAATTGAGACATGTGTCCCCTGAATCCATTTATATGACATGCCTCAAATACCATTTCTGATGGGAAAGAACCCAACCCATGATGACAAAAACAGCTGATATAAAAAGAACGCAAGATCAATCAATGTCACAAAACTCATTGACAACATAAGGACCACAGCACCAAGTGGTTCCTCCTCACTGTGTTTAGGGAAACCTCTCGTTTTCATGATGACAGCTCGCCAAATAATGTCTGCTAATCTCTGCAGAGATGATAGACGCTGGCGTAATGACATGTCCTGGGGCTCAGGGGTGTCTCTCCCGAAACAAGACCAGCCAGGAATCACATTGTAGTAAAGAAAGACTTTTTTTTAAAAAACAATAAACTGCTAGACAACACTGTACTCATCATGGGATGTGTTACAGGCTATAACACAATATATTAAATAGAATAATGATGATTAGAAGACCATTTGTTCTTCTTAAAGTCCTTGTTCAGGCATGAACATAAAAAAGACTATATTCATCCTATTTACCCCACATACAATCGCTCTTAGTGCGACACTCTGACACTTACCAAATCGCCCAATCCAATTTCCCCCCAGCCCGGTCTGAAGGGCCACCGCTTCCACAGTATTGACGATGCCACCAGTCACAGGAACTATGGCATGCCCTCTACATTCACTGCAATGGAGGGGAGTGTGCAAGGTCTTGACACACCCACACCTCCCAGCAGGTCAGCTTAGCTCCAAATGCATCTGTCTTCGGCTGAGGCAACGGAAGTGTGACAGGGCACCCAAGGCCACTAGGGATGCCGGCCGCATGGATCTCTCTGTGTTATTGGAGATAGAAAGTTGGAGGGGGCAGGCCACCGTCGTTGTTCTTGCAGCCAGTGAGCCGACAAGGGTATAAGCCTCTTAAAGCCCGCAATCTCCCACAGGTCCATGCCTGGTATACCTAATGCTAGGGTGCGCTTCAGTGTTTGTTCCTGACTTTGTCTCAACCCGCCTAATTACAGTTACTACAGTACCTTAGATTGACCCTTTGACCACTGTTTCTGTCTTAGTCCTTTGGCATTGTGTTTAGATACTCAACCTCCCAGCTTGACTCTCAGCATGACCTCGACTATATTTACATCTCGCCCTTGGGTACAAAGCAGCACTTTGACCTCCCGACTTTGGAACATCCAGCTCCTTGCTGGATCAGCCATTCGGTCCCACAGCCAGCTCCCTTGTGCCTTGGAGGTTTATCTGTCTTCAGTCCGTCGGATTGCAAGCTCTGCGCTGGGGGCAACCTTATTCAGTGAGGCGTTACCAGTGTATGAATGGCTTGCCTATAGACAGAAGCAGTGGCAGAGACAAGAACAGGTTCAGACCCACCATTAGGCCAGTGCACAACTTAGTTTTTTGAAGCTAATAGGGCTAGAACAGCCCCATCATCCCCTGCAGTGCCTTCTTCTCTGGCATTGGTGCAGTGTATGTGTTTGTGTGTGTGTGCAAGTCATTACACATGAAGGGGGGTTATAAAGGTTGCAAAGTGGTATTGGGGATCTTTGAAATCAGAGGCAGGCTGGCCGTACAGAGAGCAGGGAGAATTCCTGGTTGGCTTCCCTGTTCTGGGGCCACCTGGGCTTCCACTTCAAACACCCCCAGACTATTCTTGCCTCTCTAGCCTCCCCTAGCCCCCCTTTACCCCGCACCCCAACCAAGAAACCTCAGCTAATGTTCTGCCCCTGCAATGTTATGGCCTCATAACATTCTCACCCCTGCCACGGTATGCTAATGCTAAAGCTTTAGTACCGTTGATTTAAGAATAGCCATATCCACTCCGGCCCATGATAGCTTTGACTTTGGAGCATGTTTAGTGAAGAAGTTGCTAGCTGGTGGTGGGATAGCTGGGGCCGGAAAATCCTGGTCTAATTTTTGGCCTCAGCTCTCCACTGCTTAAAATGTATAGTGGACAGTAGATGGTTGGAAGTTCTTTCAGTGGAAGAAGGGGTCAGAAGGTATGAAAAGGTATCTAGTGACTTCTACACACTCAAGTGCTTTAACAAGAAGCAGCTACAGTATCACACAGAGTGGTGCAGGCACCCTACAGGCTTCCCCGCAACTTACTGGTCTTCAAAGCAGTGGAATAACAGCTCCCTCACAAGCTGCATACGGTACCAACATACAGACTGCCACACAGTGTTACAGCACTACAAGCAATAATTACAAGCATCTAAAGCCACACACAGACATCATGGCTAGAGATGAGCGAACTGATTCGCCGAATTTTCCGACAAAAATCGTTTCGACCCGAATAAATTCGCGACGAATCGCTATTAAAAACGGCTATTTCTGAGCCTCCTACAGCCTCAATAGGGTTGTAAACCATTCAGCCTTGCTGTAACACGCACAGGATGCGTGCTGGGTTAGTTAAATAATACTTTTAAGAAATATCACATGCAGATCAGAGGCATCGCTAATAGAATCGCAGAGCGGCACAATTGCAGAGAGTTGAAGTGGCATCACTATGAGGGGCAGAAGGAGCCCAAATATACACTGGAGTTGGCTTCAGGAGCCCAAAAATTGGATGAATCACACCCTGGAGTTGGCAGAAGTTGGCAGCAGCAGCAGCAGGAGCCCAAATATACACTGGAGTTGGCTTCAGGAGCCCAAAAATTGGATGAATCACACCCTGGAGTTGGCAGGAGTTGACAGCAGCAGCAGCAGGAGCCCAAATATACACTGGAGTTGGCTTCAGGAGCCCAAAAATTGGATGAATCACACCCTGGAGTTGGCAGGAGTTGACAGCAGCAGCAGCAGGAGCCCAAATATACACTGGAGTTGGCTTCAGGAGCCCAAAAATTGGATGAATCACACCCTGGAGTTGGCAGAAGTTGGCAGCAGCAGCAGCAGGAGCCCAAATATACACTGGAGTTGGCTTCAGGAGCCCAAAAATTGGATGAATCACACCCTGGAGTTGGCAGAAGTTGGCAGCAGCAGCAGCAGGAGCCCAAATATACACTGGAGTTGGCTTCAGGAGCCCAAAAATTGGATGAATCACACCCTGGAGTTGGCAGGAGTTGACAGCAGCAGCAGCAGGAGCCCAAATATACACTGGAGTTGGCTTCAGGAGCCCAAAAATTGGATGAATCACACCCTGGAGTTGGCAGGAGTTGACAGCAGCAGCAGCAGGAGCCCAAATATACACTGGAGTTGGCTTCAGGAGCCCAAAAATTGGATGAATCACACCCTGGAGTTGGCAGAAGTTGGCAGCAGCAGCAGCAGGAGCCCAAATATACACTGGAGTTGGCTTCAGGAGCCCAAAAATTGGATGAATCACACCCTGGAGTTGGCAGAAGTTGGCAGCAGCAGCAGCAGGAGCCCAAATATACACTGGAGTTGGCTTCAGGAGCCCAAAAATTGGATGAATCACACCCTGGAGTTGGCAGGAGTTGACAGCAGCAGCAGCAGGAGCCCAAATATACACTGGAGTTGGCTTCAGGAGCCCAAAAATTGGATGAATCACACCCTGGAGTTGGCAGGAGTTGACAGCAGCAGCAGCAGGAGCCCAAATATACACTGGAGTTGGCTTCAGGAGCCCAAAAATTGGATGAATCACACCCTGGAGTTGGCAGAAGTTGGCAGCAGCAGCAGCAGGAGCCCAAATATACACTGGAGTTGGCTTCAGGAGCCCAAAAATTGGATGAATCACACCCTGGAGTTGGCAGAAGTTGGCAGCAGCAGCAGCAGGAGCCCAAATATACACTGGAGTTGGCTTCAGGAGCCCAAAAATTGGATGAATCACACCCTGGAGTTGGCAGAAGTTGGCAGCAGCAGCAGCAGGAGCCCAAATATACACTGGAGTTGGCTTCAGGAGCCCAAAAATTGGATGAATCACACCCTGGAGTTGGCAGGAGTTGACAGTAGCAGCAGCAGGAGCCCAAATATACACTGGAGTTGGCTTCAGGAGCCCAAAAATTGGATGAATCACACCCTGGAGTTGGCAGGAGTTGACAGCAGCAGCAGCAGGAGCCCAAATATACACTGGAGTTGGCTTCAGGAGCCCAAAAATTGGATGAATCACACCCTGGAGTTGGCAGAAGTTGGCAGCAGCAGCAGCAGGAGCCCAAATATACACTGGAGTTGGCTTCAGGAGCCCAAAAATTGGATGAATCACACCCTGGAGTTGGCAGAAGTTGGCAGCAGCAGCAGCAGGAGCCCAAATATACACTGGAGTTGGCTTCAGGAGCCCAAAAATTGGATGAATCACACCCTGGAGTTGGCAGGAGTTGACAGTAGCAGCAGCAGGAGCCCAAATATACACTGGAGTTGGCTTCAGGAGCCCAAAAATTGGATGAATCACACCCTGGAGTTGGCAGAAGTTGGCAGCAGCAGCAGCAGGAGCCCAAATATACACTGGAGTTGGCTTCAGGAGCCCAAAAATTGGATGAATCACACCCTGGAGTTGGCAGAAGTTGGCAGCAGCAGCAGCAGGAGCCCAAATATACACTGGAGTTGGCTTCAGGAGCCCAAAAATTGGATGAATCACACCCTGGAGTTGGCAGGAGTTGACAGTAGCAGCAGCAGGAGCCCAAATATACACTGGAGTTGGCTTCAGGAGCCCAAAAATTGGATGAATCACACCCTGGAGTTGGCAGGAGTTGGCAGCAGCAGCAGCAGGAGCCCAAATATACACTGGAGTTGGCTTCAGGAGCCCAAAAATTGGATGAATCACACCCTGGAGTTGGCAGAAGTTGGCAGCAGCAGCAGCAGGAGCCCAAATATACACTGGAGTTGGCTTCAGGAGCCCAAAAATTGGATGAATCACACCCTGGAGTTGGCAGAAGTTGGCAGCAGCAGCAGCAGGAGCCCAAATATACACTGGAGTTGGCTTCAGGAGCCCAAAAATTGGATGAATCACACCCTGGAGTTGGCAGGAGTTGACAGTAGCAGCAGCAGGAGCCCAAATATACACTGGAGTTGGCTTCAGGAGCCCAAAAAATGGATGAATCACACCCTGGAGTTGGCAGGAGTTGACAGTAGCAGCAGCAGGAGCCCAAATATACACTGGAGTTGGCTTCAGGAGCCCAAAAATTGGATGAATCACACCCTGGAGTTGGCAGAAGTTGGCAGCAGCAGCAGCAGGAGCCCAAATATACACTGGAGTTGGCTTCAGGAGCCCAAAAATTGGATGAATCACACCCTGGAGTTGGCAGGAGTTGACAGTAGCAGCAGCAGGAGCCCAAATATACACTGGAGTTGGCTTCAGGAGCCCAAAAATTGGATGAATCACAGCCTGGAGTTGGCAGGAGTTGACAGTAGCAGCAGCAGGAGCCCAAATATACACTGGAGTTGGCTTCAGGAGCCCAAAAATTGGATGAATCACACCCTGGAGTTGGCAGGAGTTGACAGTAGCAGCAGCAGGAGCCCAAAAAATGGCCTAAAGACATAAATATGTTTTGCACCATTTGGAAAGTGTAAAACGTGGCACCATGCTGAATCTAGTCGCATGCATCAGGCATTGGTGGGTGGAAATCCTGGCTGATCCATCCCTGATTCATTTTGACAAAGGTGAGTCTCTCCACATTTTTAGTTGACAGACGAGTTCTCCTCGCCGTAACTATGGCCCCCGCCGCACTAAACACCCGCTCAGATGGCACGCTACTTGCCGGGCAGGACAGCTTTTCCAGGGCAAACTCTGCTAGTTGCGGCCACAAATCAAGTTTGGCTGCCCAGAAGTCCAGCGGATCCTCAAGGTGTGTTGGCATGGTCATGTCAAAGTATGACATGACCTGCTGGTTCAGGTCCTGCTCCAGGTCTTCCTGCTGCTCATGAGTAGCCTCACTATGCGGGTGTAGAAAGCTACTCATTAGCGACTGAAGACTGAGGCTGCTGCTGCTGATGGAGCTTCTGCTGCTGCTGCTGCCAACCCCCCCAGCGGCCATGGCAGTGGAAGGTGAGCGCAGAGGTCCCCTCGAGTCAGACCTGCGAGAGTATGGACCATGGCGCAGATAGGCATCGGCCAACTGCCTACGTAGAATGTCTTTGTAGTAGTTGAGTTTGTCCTCCCTCTCGGTGGGTTTAAAAAATGCCCCCATTTTGTGCCGGAAGCGAGGGTCCAATAAGGTGGACAGCCAGAAGTCATCCCGCCGACAGATGGAAACAATTCTGGGGTCACTACGCAAGCACGTGAGCATGCTTCGTGCCATTTGCGCAAGTGACTCGGATGGACTACCTGTCTCCATCTCCACTGCATACTGCCACGGTGTGCCCGGGTCCTCTGTCTCTCCTTCCTCAAAAACCTCTAGCTCCTCTGGCTGCTCCTGCTCCTCCTCTCCTGTCCGCTGACTAGATAAACCAGCCATTTCGCCAAGCCTAAACTGTGTTTCGCTGGGCAACTCCTCCTCCTCCTCTTCCTCCTCCTCCTCCTCCAGTTCAGCTCCAAGGGGGTTCATGTGGCCGTAAGATGTAAACGCCATGTCTCCAGTGCCCTGACCAGCCATGGTTTCCAACATGTGCTGTAGTACATGAAGCAGTGGAATCACGTCGTTCATCCCGTAATCCTGCCGACTGACAAATAAAGTGGCTTCCTCAAAGGGCCTGAGCAAACGGCAGGTGTCACGTATGAGCTGCCACTGGTTGACATTGAAGTTACACAGGGGAGTCCCCCTATCTGCTTGGATCATCAGGAAATCCGTGATGGCTTTTCTCTGTTCATATAATCGGTCCAACATGTGAAGGGTGGAATTCCAACGGGTGGAAACATCGCAAATCAGACTATGTTGGGGGATACCATTCTGACGCTGTAGCTCAAGAAGGGTGTGTTTGGCAGTGTAGGAGTGGCTGAAGTGCATGCAAAGTTTCCGTGAAGTTGTTAGGATGTCCTGCAGATGGGGGGAACACTTCAGAAACCGCTTGACAACCAGATTGAAGACGTGAGCCATGCAGGGGGCATGGGTCAGGCTTCCTTGGCGCAGCGCAGACAAAATGTTCTTCCCATTGTCGGTAACCATGATTCCCATTTTAAGTTTTCTCGGAGTAAGCCATGTTTGGATTTCCTGATGAATACATTTAAGCAGTTCCTCCCCTGTGTGACTCCGTTCGCCAAGACAAACCATGTGAAGCACTGCGTGACACCTCCGTGCCCTGCACACATGGTAGACTGGAGGGGCACTGAGACTTGAGCCTACAGTGGAGGGTGAGGAGATGGCGGAGGATGAGGAGGCCGAGTCGCACGGTGTCACAGGCCCAATGGGCAGAGAGCGCGGAGGCCGAAGCGGCGTGACCTGTCCAAGTTGCTGCTGCAAAGGGACCACATTCACCCAGTGGGCCGTAAACGACATGTACTGCCCCTGACCGTAGTTACAGCTCCAGATGTCGGCGCTGCCATGTATTTTGCTACACACCGACAGGCTCAAGGACTGGCCCACCTTCTGTTCAACAAAAGTGTGCAGCGCTGGTACTGCCTTCTTGGCAAAGAAATGACGGCTTGGGACTCTCCACCTCGGCTCGGCACAAGCCATCAGTTCTCTGAAAGGTGCAGATTCCACCACCTGAAAAGGGAGCGACTGCAGCACCAGCAACTTGGACAGGAGCACATTCAGCTTCTGCGCCGTAGGATGAGTGGGCGCATACTGCTGTCTCTTGGACATGGCTTCGCTGATGGATTGCTGGCGGGATGCATGACTTGGAGGAGGAGGAGCAGGAGCGACAGAGGATGGGTATGACGCACAGCTGCCTTCGGCTGAGGTGCTGGAGCCTTGGCTGGCAGAAATTGGGAGCTCACTTGGTGAGGAAGCAGACTGGACCACCCCTTGGGAGCCTCGGTTCTCCCAGGTCGTTTTATGGTGACGCATCATATGTTGACGCAGGGCCGTGGTGCCAACATTTGGACCCTGGCCACGCTTCACCTTTTGCCTACATATCTTGCATGTGGCCATGTTACCCTCCTGCGGATGCCTCAGGAAAAACTGCCACACTGCCGAGTAGCTACTTTTCCCACCCCCTGGCCTCACTGATTCACTGCTGCTGTTGCCAACTCCAGGAACCCCTGCTCCACTACCTCCCGATAAGGTAGACTGCCGCACAGCAGGTGCTCTACCCCGGCCCCGGCCCCGGCCGGCTCCAGCCTTTGGAATTGTGCCCCCATGCTGACTGCTACCACCTTGCTGCCTCAGCTGCTGACTCCGGGGCAACCTGCACCCCTCTTCTCCTGATGATGACGATGAAGCCCCTTCATCACCCGGCTCCCAAGTGCGATCGGCTTCATCGTCATCATCATCATCATCACCGGGTTGTGGCTGTACGTCACTGATGTTCGTGGATTCGTCAACAGTGTCTGGCGCAGGAGCTGGAACGCTCGCAGCACCCACGACACTGTCCACATCACTATTTGTCTGCCTAGCTAAAGAAGCCACCTCCATTTCTTGGCTGGGCAGTAGCTGCTGACTGTCCTCTATCTGATGGTCCTCCTCACTAAAGAGTGGAGCTGAACCCAAAGCATAGGATACGTCGCTGGGGGAGGGAACGGCGTAGGCCAGAGGCAATGGGAGGACAGGGACTGCTCTCGGGGCATGCCAACTCAGGGTTGTGTCAGAGGAACCTACCGACCCTAGACTGGGGGTCTCAGACGTAAGTTGTGATGATGTTGTTGATGAGCGCGTCAACCAATCTACCACGGCAGATGCGTTACTGGTGGAGACCCGACCGCTAGCAGATACTGGCAGATTAGGTCTCTCAGCGTGACTCCTGCTGCTACTGGCCCCCAGTCTGATGCGAGCTCTGCCTGCGGAATCTTGGCCTCTGCCACTCCTCTTTTCACTTCCAGGCACTTGTCTGCCCGACATAGTCTAACTGGCGTGGTAGTAGGTGATATTTAAAAAAACCCCGGGCAGCGGTGGGTCTATATGAAACAGAATATAATGCACACCAAAAGTGAGCAGTAACACTCAGCCTCCAACAGGCCTGCTTAGTGTAAATAAGAGAGCTGCTTAGTGTAAATAAAGAGGGGTATGCTATGTTACAGAATGGGATGCCTCAACAGAAGTGCACCTGGCAGGCAGCAGTAAGCCTATGCCCAGCAAAAGTGTCTTATAATATAAATATAATAAGAGCAAATGCTTATATGGTCTTAAACAGAGGCTGCTTTAGTCACAGAATTGGATGCCCCGGGCAGGAATCGAGCTGGCAGGGTACAGTAGTGCTTTGGCCAGCAAAAGTGTCTTTATCAGGCCTAATTTCAAATATGATAAGAGCAAATGCTTATATGGTCTTAAACAGAGGCTGCTTTAGTCACAGAATGGGATGCCCCGGGCAGGAATCGAGCTGGCAGGGTACAGTAGTGCTTTGGCCAGCAAAAGTGTCTTTATCAGGCCTAATTTCAAATATGATAAGAGCAAATGCTTATATGGTCTTAAACAGAGGCTGCTTTAGTCACAGAATGGGATGCCCCGGGCAGGAATCGAGCTGGCAGGGTACAGTAGTGCTTTGGCCAGCAAAAGTGTCTTTATCAGGCTAATTTCAAATATGATAAGAGCAAATGCTTATATGGTCTTAAACAGAGGCTGCTTTAGTCACAGAATGGGATGCCCCGGGCAGGAATCGAGCTGGCAGGGTACAGTAGTGCTTTGGCCAGCAAAAGTGTCTTTATCAGGCCTAATTTCAAATATGATAAGAGCAAATGCTTATATGGTCTTAAACAGAGGCTGCTGTAGTCACAGAATGGGATGCCCCGGGCAGGAATCGAGCTGGCAGGGTACAGTAGTGCTTTGGCCAGCAAAAAGTGTCTTTATCAGGCCTAATTTCAAATATGATAAGAGCAAATGCTTATATGGTCTTAAACAGAGGCTGCTTTAGTCACAGAATGGGATGCCCCGGGCAGGAATCGAGCTGGCAGGGTACAGTAGTGCTTTGGCCAGCAAAAGTGTCTTTATCAGGCCTAATTTCAAATATGATAAGAGCAAATGCTTATATGGTCTTAAACAGAGGCTGCTGTAGTCACAGAATGGGATGCCCCGGGCAGGAATCGAGCTGGCAGGGTACAGTAGTGCTTTGGCCAGCAAAAGTGTCTTTATCAGGCCTAATTTCAAATATGATAAGAGCAAATGCTTATATGGTCTTAAACAGAGGCTGCTTTAGTCACAGAATGGGATGCCCCGGGCAGGAATCGAGCTGGCAGGGTACAGTAGTGCTTTGGCCAGCAAAAGTGTCTTTATCAGGCCTAATTTCAAATATGATAAGAGCAAATGCTTATATGGTCTTAAACAGAGGCTGCTTTAGTCACAGAATGGGATGCCCCGGGCAGGAATCGAGCTGGCAGGGTACAGTAGTGCTTTGGCCAGCAAAAGTGTCTTTATCAGGCCTAATTTCAAATATGATAAGAGCAAATGCTTATATGGTCTTAAACAGAGGCTGCTTTAGTCACAGAATGGGATGCCCCGGGCAGGAATCGAGCTGGCAGGGTACAGTAGTGCTTTGGCCAGCAAAAGTGTCTTTATCAGGCCTAATTTCAAATATGATAAGAGCAAATGCTTATATGGTCTTAAACAGAGGCTGCTGTAGTCACAGAATGGGATGCCCCGGGCAGGAATCGAGCTGGCAGGGTACAGTAGTGCTTTGGCCAGCAAAAGTGTCTTTATCAGGCCTAATTTCAAATATGATAAGAGCAAATGCTTATATGGTCTTAAACAGAGGCTGCTTTAGTCACAGAATGGGATGCCCCGGGCAGGAATCGAGCTGGCAGGGTACAGTAGTGCTTTGGCCAGCAAAAGTGTCTTTATCAGGCTAATTTCAAATATGATAAGAGCAAATGCTTATATGGTCTTAAACAGAGGCTGCTTTAGTCACAGAATGGGATGCCCCGGGCAGGAATCGAGCTGGCAGGGTACAGTAGTGCTTTGGCCAGCAAAAGTGTCTTTATCAGGCCTAATTTCAAATATGATAAGAGCAAATGCTTATATGGTCTTAAACAGAGGCTGCTGTAGTCACAGAATGGGATGCCCCGGGCAGGAATCGAGCTGGCAGGGTACAGTAGTGCTTTGGCCAGCAAAAGTGTCTTTATCAGGCCTAATTTCAAATATGATAAGAGCAAATGCTTATATGGTCTTAAACAGAGGCTGCTTTAGTCACAGAATGGGATGCCCCGGGCAGGAATCGAGCTGGCAGGGTACAGTAGTGCTTTGGCCAGCAAAAGTGTCTTTATCAGGCTAATTTCAAATATGATAAGAGCAAATGCTTATATGGTCTTAAACAGAGGCTGCTTTAGTCACAGAATGGGATGCCCCGGGCAGGAATCGAGCTGGCAGGGTACAGTAGTGCTTTGGCCAGCAAAAGTGTCTTTATCAGGCCTAATTTCAAATATGATAAGAGCAAATGCTTATATGGTCTTAAACAGAGGCTGCTGTAGTCACAGAATGGGATGCCCCGGGCAGGAATCGAGCTGGCAGGGTACAGTAGTGCTTTGGCCAGCAAAAGTGTCTTTATCAGGCCTAATTTCAAATATGATAAGAGCAAATGCTTATATGGTCTTAAACAGAGGCTGCTTTAGTCACAGAATGGGATGCCCCGGGCAGGAATCGAGCTGGCAGGGTACAGTAGTGCTTTGGCCAGCAAAAGTGTCTTTATCAGGCCTAATTTCAAATATGATAAGAGCAAATGCTTATATGGTCTTAAACAGAGGCTGCTTTAGTCACAGAATGGGATGCCCCGGGCAGGAATCGAGCTGGCAGGGTACAGTAGTGCTTTGGCCAGCAAAAGTGTCTTTATCAGGCCTAATTTCAAATATGATAAGAGCAAATGCTTATATGGTCTTAAACAGAGGCTGCTTTAGTCACAGAATGGGATGCCCCGGGCAGGAATCGAGCTGGCAGGGTACAGTAGTGCTTTGGCCAGCAAAAGTGTCTTTATCAGGCCTAATTTCAAATATGATAAGAGCAAATGCTTATATGGTCTTAAACAGAGGCTGCTTTAGTCACAGAATGGGATGCCCCGGGCAGGAATCGAGCTGGCAGGGTACAGTAGTGCTTTGGCCAGCAAAAGTGTCTTTATCAGGCCTAATTTCAAATATGATAAGAGCAAATGCTTATATGGTCTTAAACAGAGGCTGCTGTAGTCACAGAATGGGATGCCCCGGGCAGGAATCGAGCTGGCAGGGTACAGTAGTGCTTTGGCCAGCAAAAGTGTCTTTATCAGGCCTAATTTCAAATATGATAAGAGCAAATGCTTATATGGTCTTAAACAGAGGCTGCTTTAGTCACAGAATGGGATGCCCCGGGCAGGAATCGAGCTGGCAGAGTACAGTAGTGCTTTGGCCAGCAAAAGTGTCTTTATCAGGCTAATTTCAAATATGATAAGAGCAAATGCTTATATGGTCTTAAACAGAGGCTGCTTTAGTCACAGAATGGGATGCCCCGGGCAGGAATCGAGCTGGCAGGGTACAGTAGTGCTTTGGCCAGCAAAAGTGTCTTTATCAGGCCTAATTTCAAATATGATAAGAGCAAATGCTTATATGGTCTTAAACAGAGGCTGCTGTAGTCACAGAATGGGATGCCCCGGGCAGGAATCGAGCTGGCAGGGTACAGTAGTGCTTTGGCCAGCAAAAGTGTCTTTATCAGGCCTAATTTCAAATATGATAAGAGCAAATGCTTATATGGTCTTAAACAGAGGCTGCTTTAGTCACAGAATGGGATGCCCCGGGCAGGAATCGAGCTGGCAGGGTACAGTAGTGCTTTGGCCAGCAAAAGTGTCTTTATCAGGCCTAATTTCAAATATGATAAGAGCAAATGCTTATATGGTCTTAAACAGAGGCTGCTTTAGTCACAGAATGGGATGCCCCGGGCAGGAATCGAGCTGGCAGGGTACAGTAGTGCTTTGGCCAGCAAAAGTGTCTTTATCAGGCCTAATTTCAAATATGATAAGAGCAAATGCTTATATGGTCTTAAACAGAGGCTGCTTTAGTCACAGAATGGGATGCCCCGGGCAGGAATCGAGCTGGCAGGGTACAGTAGTGCTTTGGCCAGCAAAAGTGTCTTTATCAGGCCTAATTTCAAATATGATAAGAGCAAATGCTTATATGGTCTTAAACAGAGGCTGCTTTAGTCACAGAATGGGATGCCCCGGGCAGGAATCGAGCTGGCAGGGTACAGTAGTGCTTTGGCCAGCAAAAGTGTCTTTATCAGGCCTAATTTCAAATATGATAAGAGCAAATGCTTATATGGTCTTAAACAGAGGCTGCTGTAGTCACAGAATGGGATGCCCCGGGCAGGAATCGAGCTGGCAGGGTACAGTAGTGCTTTGGCCAGCAAAAGTGTCTTTATCAGGCCTAATTTCAAATATGATAAGAGCAAATGCTTATATGGTCTTAAACAGAGGCTGCTTTAGTCACAGAATGGGATGCCCCGGGCAGGAATCGAGCTGGCAGGGTACAGTAGTGCTTTGGCCAGCAAAAGTGTCTTTATCAGGCCTAATTTCAAATATGATAAGAGCAAATGCTTATATGGTCTTAAACAGAGGCTGCTGTAGTCACAGAATGGGATGCCCCGGGCAGGAATCGAGCTGGCAGGGTACAGTAGTGCTTTGGCCAGCAAAAGTGTCTTTATCAGGCCTAATTTCAAATATGATAAGAGCAAATGCTTATATGGTCTTAAACAGAGGCTGCTGTAGTCACAGAATGGGATGCCCCGGGCAGGAATCGAGCTGGCAGGGTACAGTAGTGCTTTGGCCAGCAAAAGTGTCTTTATCAGGCCTAATTTCAAATATGATAAGAGCAAATGCTTATATGGTCTTAAACAGAGGCTGCTTTAGTCACAGAATGGGATGCCCCGGGCAGGAATCGAGCTGGCAGGGTACAGTAGTGCTTTGGCCAGCAAAAGTGTCTTTATCAGGCCTAATTTCAAATATGATAAGAGCAAATGCTTATATGGTCTTAAACAGAGGCTGCTTTAGTCACAGAATGGGATGCCCCGGGCAGGAATCGAGCTGGCAGGGTACAGTA
>CM051240.1:27840311-27932811 GCA_027917425.1 Gastrophryne carolinensis
CGCCATAATGGAGGCTTCTGGGGATAATGAGCTAGGGGCCCCCTCTGGGCAGGTGAAGCTCTGCCCCCTGGGTGGACTCGGCACAGTCACTTGCGCCAGGAGCGTAGTGTTGGAGCATGATAGGGCAAGCGTCTTTGCCCCCAGCCCTCCTTTTGCCTGCGGCCTCGCCAACCCCCCCACTACTGCATTCAGCCCTCAGCGAAGGGGAAGCCAGCAGGGGTCCCAAGCCGATTTTGCTTACCGGGTGGCCACCCTGGAGAGACAGTTATCTTGTACGGCTACTGGGAAGGCCACGAGTAAGAAGCGGCACATCGAGCCGGGTTACTCGGATTTTTCTGCTGATGATGATTTTTTTGGAGGTCGGGACTCCATGGAGGAAGGAGAGCTGTTTAAGGACTCCGCTTCCTCAGGGGATCGGTCGGTTGGCTATGACAGCGAGCCTGGTTCCTCCTCGGACGAGGATATGTGGCTCCCTGACGACACGGAGAACTTGCTGTCTTCTGTGTTTGAGACTTTGCATATTGTCCCTCCTAAAGCAGCTAAGAGGAAGCAGGGTGATTTATTCCGGCCTGAGAGACAGAGGCTTGTCTTCCCGGAGCAGGCCCACTTTTCCAATATGGTGTTTAAGGAATGGGAAAGACCTAATAAATTGCCATCGGTGCCTAAGAGTCTGGACAGGTGGTATCCCTTCCCTGAGGAGCTGATCCGCCTCTGGTCCCGTCCCCCTGATGTGGATGCCCCTGTCTCGGGGTTATGGAACACTACTGTTATGCCGTCACCCGATACTGCTTCCTTGCGCGACCCTGCTGACAGGCGCATGGATCAGCTGGCTTTCATGCGTTTACCTTTTTGGGTGCTGGGCTTCGCCCTGTCTGTGCTGCGGCCATTGTATCTTTGGCCTTGTTGATTTTGCCAAATCTCGCGGGCGGAGGACTATAAAGACCTCAAAGCCTGTGTGGATTTTATTGCTTTTGTTGTCTCGGCCCTGGACGATGCGGCAGTGCTCGGTTGACGCTGCGGCCAAGAAGTCGCTCACTAGTATCCCCTTCCTGTGGCTCAGGTTATTTGGGGAGCGTCTGGACCGTTTGGCCAAGAACGGACGACTCCCTCAGCGACGGAAGCCCGCGCGACCCTTTCGGGGGTTCTTCTGCCTATCGCTCCTTTCGAGGAGGAAGAGGCTTTTCATTTTCAGGTGGCCGCAGAGATTCCTGGGGACGGGGTAGGTCTTGCGGCCGACCCAATCCCTCCTGGGGAGCTAAATCCAAACCCCCTGCCAAGCCCTCTCAGGCATGAGGAGGCGCCCCCACCCATCCGGGTGGGGGGGACGGCTGCTGCTTTTTGCTCACATATGGAGACAACACGTCTCGGATCGGTGGATTCAGGAGGTGGTGTCCTCCGGGCAGTTTGGCCGCCCTCAAGATTTCTTCGGTCACGGATTTCCCAGAACGCCTTGACGGCGCAGGGCCTAAAGGTGGCCGTTCAGAGCCTTCTGCTATCAGGCGTGATTTGTCCTGTGCCTCGCCAGGAACGAGGGCGAGGGTTCTACTCCAATCTGTCCACGGGGCCCAAGAAGGACGGAATGCTGCAACCTATCTTGGATCTGAAGGGTCTCAACAAGTTTGTCAGAGTCAGACATTTCCGCATGGAGACCTTACAGTCCAGTGAGCTTGCTTCGGCCCGGCGACTTCGTGACCACGGTGGACATCAAGGATGCTTATCAGCACATTCCGATTTTTCAGGGACATCAGAAGTTCCTGAGGTTTGCTCTTGAGGATCAGCATTACCAGTTTGTGGCACTGCCATTCGGAATATCCTCAGCCCCCTATGTGTTCACCAATGTGCTGGCGGGCATCATGGCTATTCTGAGGAACCAGGGCATTCGTGTTCTTCCTTATCTGGACGATTTGCTGATTGCTGCTCAGTCCCTTCCGCAGGCTGAGGGCGACACCCGGACGGTGATAACCACTCTCGAGGATTTCGGCTGGGTAATCAATTACCCAAAGTCTTCTATCACTCCCTCAATGGTGAGGTCCTTCCTGGGCATGACGTTGGACACCTCTCAGGTCAAGGTATTCCTCCCCCAGCTGAAGGTGGAGGGCCTCCAGACGCAGGCGCAGGCCCTACTGGCTTGTCAGCGACTATCTATCCGTCTGGGGATGAAGCTGGTGGGCGTCATGGTGTCCTGCTTCGAGGCAGTGCCCTTCGCCCAGTTCCACATGAGACCTCTTCAATTGAATCTGTTGACAGGTTGGGACCGGACGCAGGAGTCTCTGGATCAGGAATTTTCACTGTCCCCCATGGTCAGACAGTCCCTCTTGTGGTGGTTGGACTCCAGCAATCTGTTGGTGTGCAAATCCTTTTCTTGACGGCCTGGCTATTGAAACCTCAATCCTAATGGAAAAGGGTCTGTCGGGCACGGTTGTTCATGCCATGATTTAGGCGCAGAAGAAGTCTTCTTCCATGATTTACTACAGAGTTTGGCGTGCTTACATTGCTTGGTGTGAATACAAGAGTTTCCCTTGTCACACTTTCTATTTCTAGGATTTTGGAATTTTTACAACATGGCTTAGACTTCTTCCAAAGATCCTTAGCCAATCATAGACTGCTCAGGACTTTTTTCCAAGGAGTTACTCATGTACGTCCACCGCGTAAGCCTGTATTACCGGTGTGGGATTTTAATTTGGTGCTTTCTGCTCTCCAGGGTCCTCCCTTTGAGCCTTTATGATGCTGCATTGTCTATCCTGACCCTAAGGGTGGTCTTTTTCGGTAGCTATCACCTCTGTGCACTGTGTGTCAGAACTGGCCGCTCTTTGTATGAAGCCTCCCTACTTTGAGCGGCATAAGGATAAGGTGGTTTTTCGCTTTAAACCTGATTTTTTGCCTAAGGTCGTTTCTCCCTTTCATCTTAATGAGGAAGTTGTTTTGCCTTCCCTGTGTCCAGAACCGTCTAATTCTAAAGAAAGGGCCCTCTATGCCTTGGACATGGTCAGGGCCCTTAAGTACTACCTGGTTGCGACTGAATCCTTCAGGAAGTCGGATTCACTTTTTGTTCTCACTGCAGGTTCCAGAAAGGGTTTGCCTCTGGCCAAGTCCACTCTCAGTAAGTGGATCAGACAGGCGGTGGTGCAAGCTTACTCTGCCAAGGGGAAGGATCTCCTGTTTCGTGTTACAGCTCATTCTACTAGAGCTATTGGTGCCTTCTGGGCTTTTCAGCACCAGGCCTCTGTTGAACAAGGTTGTAAGGCCGCTATTTGGTCTTCAGTTCATACCTTTACAAAGTTTTATAAGGTTGATGTTAGGGCCTCAGTTGACGCTGCTTTTGGCCGAAAGGTGCTTCAGGCGGTAGTGAGATGAACTACTTGCTGTTCCGCACTGGGGATGCCGCCCTAATGTACACTGCTTTTGGATGTCCCAACTGTCATCACTTCTGGGACGACCTGGACTGGATATAGTGAAAAATACAATTCTGTGAAACTCACCTGTAGAATTGTTTTGGAATATATCCAGTCCAGGTCGTCCCACCCTGCCCTTGTTCATTATCTCTTGTTTGCCTGTTATGGTGATTACCTTTTTGTATTGGACCATTGTCCTTAGTTTTTTGTTGGAGGGAGTACATGCTGAAGCTATGTGAGTTAACATGGCTTAATGGCCTCCCGGCCTGTCTCCTTTACTGCTTTTTGACACTCTGGGAATTCTATGGAGACAGCTCTTTTTATAGGGGGCCGGGAGGAGTTACAGCTCTGGATCTTGCAGTAACTGCGCCACCTGGTGGCTGACTACCCAACTGTCATTACTTCTGGGACGACCTGGACTGGATATATTCAAAAACAATTCTACAGGTGAGTTTCACAGAATTATATTCTCTCTCTCTCCCTCCCTCTCTCTCTCTCTCTCTCTCTTTCCTCTCTCTCTCTCTCCTCTTTGTTTCTCTCTCTCCTCTCTCTCGCTCTCTCTCCTCTCTCTCGCTCTCTCTCCTCTCTCGCTCTCTCTCCTCTCTCGCTCTCTCTCCTCTCTCGCTCTCTCCTCTTTGTTTCTCTCTCTCCTCTTTGTTTCTCTCTCCCTTTCCTCTTTCTTTCTCTCCTCTTTCTCTCTCTTTTTCTCTTTCTTTCTCTCTCTCTTTCTCTTTCTTTCTCTTTCTCTCTCTCGCTTTCCTCTTTCTCTCTCTCGCTTTCCTCTTTCTCTCTCTCGCTTTCCTCTTTCTCTCTCTCGCTTTCCTCTTTCTCTCTCTCGCTTTCCTCTTTCTCTCTCTCGCTTTCCTCTTTCTCTCTCTCTCTCTTGCTTTCCTCTTTCTTTCTCTCTCTCTCTCTCTCTCCTCTCTCTCTCCTCTCTCTCCTCTCTCTCTCCTCTCTCTCTCCTCTCTCTCTCCTCTCTCTCTCTTTCCTCTCTCTCTCTCTTTCCTCTTTCTTTCTCTCTCTCTTGCTTTCCTCTTTCTTTCTCTCTCTCTCTCTCTCTCTCTCTCTCTCTCTCTCTCTCTCCTCTCTCTCTCTTTCCTCTTTCTTTCTCTCTCTCTTGCTTTCCTCTTTCTTTCTCCCTCTCTCTCTCCTCTCTCTCTCCTCTCTCTCTCTCTTTCCTCTTTCTTTCTCTCTCTCTCTTTCCTCTTTCTTTCTCTCTCTCTCTTTCCTCTTTCTTTCTCTCTCTCTCTCTCTCTCTTTCCTCTTTCTTTCTCTCTCTTTCCTCTTTCTTTCTCTCTCTCTTTCTCTCGCTTTCCTCTTTTGCTTTCCTCTTTCTTTCTCTCTCTCTCTCTCTCTCCTCTTTTTCTCTCTCTCTCGCTTTCCTTCTCCTCTTTCTCTCTCTGTCTCTTTCCTCTTTCTCTCTATGTCTCCCCCTCCCCATGTGTCTGCCCTGCCTTTCTTTCCCCTAGTGCAGCACTTTCTCCCCGTGTCACATTCTCTCCCTCCCTGCCCCCCATTATTAGTATCCCCATTATTAGTATCCCGATTATTAGTATCCCTATTATTATACACACAGGTTGCACAGACCTGGACGATGCTGAGAATCATCTACTGCAGCCAGGGGAGTGTGCCGCCCCCCAACCTGAACCACAGCCTGGGCAAAAGTGGCAACGCTCTGCCCCTGCTCAATAGGTGAGTTCACCCTCTATACTGACACCTGTGCTGTGATGTCAGCCGCCATGTGACTGTGACCCTCTCTGCCCAGCTTTAGCTTAAAGGAAATGCCTCCCGGGATGGGGAACGAGGTGAGGATGGAGCACAGCAAAGGAGACAGCCGTGCAGACAGTATTCTTATGGACTCGGCTGCCATTAATAATGACGGTAAGGTATAATAAAGCATGGAAGGGGCGCTCATTATTAGGGATGTCGGAAAAATCCATTCTGTCAAGTATCGCGATATTTAATTCGATACTAGAATCAATTTTTTTTCTTTCTAGTATTGATTCTGACCTATCACCAAACACTCACCTGACCCCTCATTCGATCCAGCAGGCTCTCCTCTTCACCCGGGGGGGGCTCCGATTCCCCCCCCCCCCCCCCCCAGGGCTCTTTAGTTTTTAGGAGAGAGCCCGACATGCCCTGTCCCCCTGCCTTCCCAACGGGTGCTTCACAAGTAGCTCCGCCCCTTTGGCGGATGATGTCACTCTTGCTCGTGGCGGCTTAGCTCTCAGATGCTGGTGATCGGTGAGCAGAGGAGAGGGGAGGCGGCTCAGCTCTCAGATGCTGGTGATCGGTGGGCAGAGGAGATGGGAGGCGGCTCAGGTCTCAGATGCTGGTGATCGGTGGGCAGAGGAGAGGGGCGGCGGCTCAGCTCTCAGATGCTGGTGATCGGAGGGCAGAGGAGGGGCGGCAGCTCAGCTCTCAGATGCTGGTGATCGGTGGGCAGAGGAGAGGGGAGGCGGGCGGCGGCTCAGCTCTCAGATGCTGGTGATCGGTGGGCAGAGGAGAGGGGAGGCGGCTCAGCTCTCAGATGCTGGTGATCAGTGGGCAGAGCAGAGGGGAGGCGGCTCAGCTCTCAGATGCTGGTGATCGGTGGGCAGAGGAGAGGGGCGGGGGCTCAGCTCTCAGATGCTGGTGATCGGTGGGCAGAGGAGAGGGGCGGCGGCTCAGCTCTCAGATGCTGGTGATCGGTGGGCAGAGGAGAGGGGCGGCAGCTCAGCTCTCAGATGCTGGTGATCGGTGGGCAGAGGAGAGGGGAGGCGGGCGGCGGCTCAGCTCTCAGATGCTGGTGATCGGTGGGCAGAGGAGAGGGGAGGCGGCTCAGCTCTCAGATGCTGGTGATCAGTGGGCAGAGCAGAGGGGAGGCGGCTCAGCTCTCAGATGCTGGTGATCGGTGGGCAGAGGAGAGGGGCGGCGGCTCAGCTCTCAGATGCTGGTGATCGGAGGGCAGAGGAGAGGGGCGGCGGCTCAGCTCTCAGATGCTGGTGATCGGTGGGCAGAGGAGAGGGGAGGCGGCTCAGCTCTCAGATGCTGGTGATCAGTGGGCAGAGCAGAGGGGAGGCGGCTCAGCTCTCAGATGCTGGTGATCGGTGGGCAGAGGAGAGGGGCGGCGGCTCAGCTCTCAGATGCTG
This sequence comes from Gastrophryne carolinensis, assembly GCA_027917425.1. Taxonomy (NCBI): domain Eukaryota; kingdom Metazoa; phylum Chordata; class Amphibia; order Anura; family Microhylidae; genus Gastrophryne; species Gastrophryne carolinensis. The sequence goes on from CM051240.1 coordinate 27,846,835, forward strand.
GTGATCGGAGGGCAGAGGAGAGGGGCGGCGGCTCAGCTCTCAGATGCTGGTGATCGGTGGACAGAGGAGAGGGGCGGCGGCTCAGCTCTCAGATGCTGGTGATCGGTGGGCAGAGGAGAGGGGCGGCAGCTCAGCTCTCAGATGCTTGTGATCGGTGGGCAGAGGAGAGGGGCGGCGGCTCAGCTCTCAGATGCTGGTGATCGGAGGGCAGAGGAGAGGGGAGGCGGCTCAGCTCTCAGATGCTGGTGATTGGTGGGCAGAGGAGAGTCGGCTCAGCTCTCAGATGCTGGTGATTGGAGGGCAGAGGAGAGGGGCAGCGGCTCAGTTCTCAGATGCTGGTGATTGGAGGGCAGAGGAGAGGGGCGGCAGCTCAGCTCTCAGATGCTGGTGATTGGAGGGCAGAGGAGAGGGGAGGCGGCTCAGCTCTCAGATGCTGGTGATCAGTGGGCAGAGGAGAGGGGAGGCAGCTTAGCTCTCAGATGCTGGTGATCGGAGGGGAGGCGGCTGAGCTCTCAGATGCTGGTGATCGTGGGCAGAGGAGAGGGGCGGCGGCTCAGCTCTCAGATGCTGGTGATCGGTGGGCAGAGGAGAGGGGCGGCAGCTCAGCTCTCAGATGCTGGTGATCGGAGGGCAGAGGAGAGGGGAGGCGGCTCAGCTCTCAGATGCTGGTGATCGGAGGGCAGAGGAGAGGGGAGGCGGCTCAGCTCTCAGATGCTGGTGATTGGTGGGCAGAGGAGAGTCGGCTCAGCTCTCAGATGCTGGTGATCGGAGGGCAGAGGAGAGGGGCAGCGGCTCAGCTCTCAGATGCTGGTGATTGGAGGGCAGAGGAGAGGGGCGGCAGCTCAGCTCTCAGATGCTGGTGATCGGTGGGCAGAGGAGAGGGGCGGCGGCTCAGCTCTCAGATGCTGGTGATCGGTGGGCAGAGGAGAGGGGCGGCTGCTCAACTCTCAGATGCTGGTGATCGGTGGGCAGAGGAGAGGGGCAGCGGCTCAGCTCTCAGATGCTGGTGATTGGAGGGCAGAGGAGAGGGGCGGCGGCTCAGCTCTCAGATGCTGGTGATCGGTGGGCAGAGGAGAGGGGAGGCGGCTCAGCTCTCAGATGCTGGTGATCGGTGGGCGGAGGAGAGGGGCGGCAGCTCAGATGCTGGTGATCGGTGGGCAGAGGAGAGGGGCGGCAGCCCTGTGCCAATTAATATGTCTATACAACAACCCTATTTAATAAATAAACATTAATTTAGACTAAACCAGTGCATCATAAAATCCATATGATCAAAAAGTTCCAGTGTTACCATTAAAACAATGGAAAAAGTGACCAGTGCTATATAAAGCATCTAGTGCCTGCTAATTTGTATCCTATGCCTATAACAGAATCGGTCACTTTTGAGACAGAATCGGGATATATGTTATTGTCATACGTGTATCGCGATATGTATCGTATCACCAGATTCTTGCCATTTCACACCCCTAGTCATCATACGTTGCGACCTTAATACAGGTCATTGGTCTAACAGATGTGTTTTATTGTGGCAGAGAATGAAGAGACGGAAGGCAGCGATGTCCCGGCTGATTATCTGGGGGACGTGGAGGGAGATGAGGATGAACTTTACATGGTTGACCATGAACATCCACCTAGTAAGTCTTGGGCCCCTTTGACATGATCAGTTGGGTTTTGCTTGAGCAGAAATATTTCAATGCGACTCAAGTGCGAGAAAAATTAACGTGGGCCTAAACCCAGGATTTTGGCTCTTTCCCCTGGGGCACCCCGATCGGGGCTGCCCCACTGTGTGGAAACCCTCCCCCCTCAGATCGCCTAAACCAACTCACCTCTTCCCAGGCCTACGGCGCAGGCGCGGACAGCGTGATAAGATGCGCTGACATCACTTCGTCTAAGGCGAGTGCGCTGGCGGCCGCATCCCCCGCTACCCTCTAACAGGGAGCCATTCACAAATGCCCCGCACGGACACGCACCATGCTAGAGGGATAGCGGAGATGCGGCTCGCACATGCGCCGTTGGAACGGGGAAAGAAGGTAAGTGTATGGAGCGACCTGCGGGGATTCACACAGCGGGGCATCCAAAATCGGGATGCCCCGCTGTGTGAATCCCCGCAGGTTGATTGCCATGGGTTTTGGTCCACTTTATTTTGTGCGTTTCATCGTGCTGTGATCTATCTAGCAAGTTCTCTATACAGAGTTTGGAGCACAATGTAAAAAGACATAGTACAGTGTACGATTGCTCCGGGATGTCAGGCAGATGGCTTGTTGCCCCCCCCAGCCCTGGTATTGCGGGCCAATGCACCCCTTACCAGTTCAAAGGTTTTTGGAAAAAGTAGACCACCAAAAATGCTTTATCTTTCTTTATATAAAGCAGACCTACAGCCTTTTCCTAGCTAACGGGTGTGGGACTGCATAGTGTCGGAGAAGGGGGAACACAGATTGCTGGAGCCCTCTCACACAATGGCTCCGCAGCACCCCGCAGTCCTTACCTTAACCTTGATCCTCATCTCAAAATGTGGTCCTCCGATTGGCTGCCGGTTGTCTTGTGAACTGGCCCATGTGAACGCCGGCGGCCAATTGGAGGGCCGGATTTCAGTCGGGGTTAAAATAAGGATTGTGGGCAGATCTGGATCCCCCCCAGCCTTTCACAATGCACCTGCTAACTAGGAAATGTCCTGGGACCACTTTAACTGTACATTTCCCGACATCTGTCCTGCGCCGGCTCTTTATAAAATGATGCCTGTGGGGCGTCTTATCTCAGACTGAAGGGATTCCCCGGGGCAATTTACATTGCTGCACATAAAAAGTCATTTACCTTTTTCTAACTCTTGCTGTAGTAAATTCTAGAAACAAAATGGTGGCTCATGCAGCTACAAACAGGAAGTGCTGCTGGGCTTCCTGTTACTGCGCATTGTCAGTTATGTCAGTTGAATCCAGGCAGCAGCATGGCTGAGATGCTGGGAGAGGAAGCTCCAAAATGTCCCGCTACCTTTCTTTTCCAACTGTGCCAGACTGTTAATCCGGTTTATTGGCAGATGAAGAGAAGCTTTTATACTAGAGAGGTGGAGCCTCTCTTGATTCTCTCCCATGTGACTTTGACATCAATGGAGGGGAGGAGTATGAGGGGAAATACCCCCGGGAAATCTCCCTCCCCTCCAGTGGTGTATGTAGTCACTTGCCTCTTTCTTCGGTGGTCGGCCATTAATCCTGGCTTGGGACAAGGATGGAAGCGGAGGGGGCGTTCAACATGGCGGTGGTGTCTACTTTTGATGCCGCTGCCACCTTTTATAACGCCAATACATTCCGGCAAGAGACTTAAAGCGGTCCTTCACCCTGAATAAGAGCCTATCATATGTTTCCCACACCCTGTACATACAGATTGCCCACATTAATCCAGACCCTTACCCTGAATAAGAGCCTATCTTATATGTTTTCCCCCACCCTGTACATACAGATTGCTCACATTAATCCGGACCTTCTCCCTGAATAAGAGCCTATCTTATATGTTTCCCACACCCTGTACATACAGATTGCTCACATTAATCCGGACCCTTACCCTGAATAAGAGCCTATCTTATATGTTTTCCCCCACCCTGTACATACAGATTGCTCACATTAATCCGGACCTTCTCCCTGAATAAGAGCCTATCATATGTTTCCCACACCCTGTACATACAGATTGCCCACATTAATCCAGACCCTTACCCTGAATAAGAGCCTATCTTATATGTTTTCCCCCACCCTGTACATACAGATTGCTCACATTAATCCGGACCTTCTCCCTGAATAAGAGCCTATCTTATATGTTTCCCACACCCTGTACATACAGATTGCTCACATTAACCCGGACCTTCTCCCTGAATAAGAGCCTATCTCATATGTTTCCCACACCCTGTACATACAGATTGCTCACATTAAAAATCATCCCACCTGCATCTACTGCATGTTATGAGCCTTTAAACATCCAAGATGGTGGCTCATGGAACATCAGGCAGCCTGCAAACAGGAAGTGCCTCCTGACTGTGCTGCTCTGCATTGTGGGACTGCTGACCTTTTCCTGACCCCAGCTCTGTTCTGTCTGAGCAAAGCACAGCTATAACCCGCCCCCATGTACTTTATCCCGCTCTCCTCTCCTCAGTAAGTGAGATGCTTCTGAGTCAAGATGGCGGCGCCCGTATCCTAAAGTCCTGAACAGAGTTGCAGCCCGGTGGGGGAAAGAATAATAAGTAAGTGACTTAAAACTTAAAATATATTAATTTTAGATGCTGGCGAATCGTTTTTTAAGGGTTTGGGCTTTTCAATAAATCCTGGTGAAGGTCGGGTTTAAGTGAAAATACTGTTGATAGGTCACTTTAATATGAAGCAGGGGGCAGCGGCCTGTAGCCTGTGGGGTCTGCAATATACATCCGCCAAAGAGAACTTTCCTTTTTTTTTTTTTTTTTTTAATTCTTTATTTAGGTTTTTCAGAGTAAAATATTACAGACAAAATATCAGAAATAAAGCAGTACAGGAAGAATGAAAATAGGTCCGGCACGCAGGCCGATTCACACTCAGAGTCCGAGAGCCACCATCTAATCCCGTTGCTCACTCCTGCTGTAGGCTCTAGCAGACACGGGTATATTAAATCATTGATGTTTAGGCCGGGGATGGGGATCGAGGGCGAGCACATTCGCTCCTCCCCGGACCCCCCCCCCCAGCCGGTCCAGGTTTCTATTCGCCTTTCTCCTTATCTGCAGCCTAGTCCCTGGTTCCCTGTTTGGGCGGCGGGGATGCCCCACGCCCACTCGCCTCCTGTGAGCTAATGGCTGCTTAGAGTTTGGTTCGAGCGTCTTGGTGGAGTAGCGGTCAGTCGGGAGCGCCCCTCAACCTGGGCCAGACCTTTAGAAAATATAGGCTAGAGACTAGGGAGCGAAGGGGAGGAGGGAAGAAGGTGGGTTTAGGATATAGGGAAGGGAGGAGGACACAGGCCGGAGGGGGAAAGTGACAATAGGGGGGAGGGGGGGCGAGAGGGCCACAGAGGGGAGACGGGGGGAGCAGTGGGGCGCCGGGACCGTCCGGCCCACCGCCGGCGAGGGGGGGGCAGGCGGGAGCCGCAGCCCGGCCCAAGACCGCAGAGTATCCCTCTTCTTGACTCGATGTATCAATTCGGATCCAAGCCGGGAGAGGGAGGCGTGTAATCAGCTATATAGCACTGAAGCCCGGAAAACAGCCCAGGGCAACCACAGAATCCTGGTCTCTTCCTCCCTGTCCCGGACGCTGCCGTCAGCTCCTCCATTTCCATCATTCTGTCCACCTCTCTGAGCCAGTCGTCCTCTGTCGGGACGCTCTTGGTTTTCCATAATCTGGGGAGCAGCGCTCTGGCCGCATTGATTAGGTGTCTCAGAACTGATTTCTTGTAGTTAGTAGCACTGCCTCCGGTATGGTGCAAGAGCATAAGTGCCGGGCAGCATGGGACCTGTGAGCCTGTCACTAAGGACATAGTCTCCGAGATTTTCGTCCAGAATGACGTAATTTTGGGGCAAGACCACAAAATGTGGAACAGTGATCTCTCCTCCGTTTCACATCTCCAGCAGATAGGTGAGGATCCCGGATAAATGTGTGCTAGCCGCTTCGGGGTATAGTACCATCTGGATAAGTACTTGTAGTTGGTTTCTTGAGCTTGTACGGAGATTGATGATTTGTAGGTTAGGGAGAAAATTTTCTTCCATTCTTCTATGGTGAATTTCTTGCCTAAGTCCCTTTCCCATTCCCTGCAGAAGGCGGGGACCGAGTTCCGGTCCTCTTCTAAGAATTGATAGACCTGTGAGATCACTCCTCTCGGTGGATCTTCACACGTGACCATCCTCTCGAAGAGCGTAAGGTCTCGTCCCAACAGGTTTTTGGGCGCAACCCTCTGAAGGAAATGCTGCGAGAGCAACAGGTACCAAGGGTCCAGGTGAGGGCGATTCCATCTACTCCTTAATGCCTCAATGCCGATCCAGTCTCGGCCTCTTATGAGGTCCCTTGCTCTGATCGTTCCCAGGTCTCTCCACTGCCCTATTGCTTGGGACTTTTGGCCACGTGAGTGTGAGGGTGTTCCATCCCAATAGGTCGGATTTGACCTTGTTGAGCAGTGGGATGAAGTTGTGCTGGAATATTTCTCCGATGTCGCTCGGGATTTTTGTGCCCAGGTAGGTCAATGCCGACGGGGTCCACCTAAAAGGGAAGGAGGATCTAATGGGTGACAGCACGGTGTCTGGCAGTCCCACATTGAGCGCTTCCGATTTGTCAAAATTGATTTTAAAATTGGAGAGATTCCCAAAGGACTCAAATTCTTTCATAAGGACCGGAAGCCCAATAGTTGGGGTGGAGATGAAGAACAGAAGATCGTCCGCGTAAGCAGACACCTTATGCTCGACTCCCTTCACATGGATACCCTTGAGATCTATGTTGTTCCTAACATGCCTCAGGAAGGGTTCCACCACCAGGGCGAATATAAGGGGTGATAGAGGGCATCCCTGTCTGGTTCCGTTGGCTATCTGGAAAGGCGGAGAGAGGTGGCCATTTACTTTTACTCTAGCCTGGGGAGTTGAGTATATACCTAGAATATATTTGAGTGCCCTGCCCTGGAGACCAATGTAACGCAGCACCTCGAAGACAAAGTCCCAGTCCACCCGGTCGAACGCTTTTTCAGCGTCCGTGGACAGCAGCATCATCGGGGAATTGTCTATTCGCGATCTGTGTATCAGGTTCAAGGTCCTAATAGTATTATCCCTGGCTTCTCTGCCAGGGATGAAGCCACATTGGTCTCCATCAATTAGATTGGGTAGGTGTGTTGCTAGGCGATTCGCTAGGATCTTAGTGAATAGTTTAAGGTCCACGTTTAACAGCGAGATCGGACGGTAGCTCCCGCAACTCAGGGGGTCTTTTCCGGTCTTATGTATTACTGTGACGTGGGCTTCTAGCACTTCCGTTGGGAGTGACCCGGGCTCGTCATCGCCCGCGGTCGCGTTGAAAGCTTGGAGGAAGTGCTTGTTCAAAGTGATCTCGAATTTCTTGTAGTAGGCGATAGTTAGGCCATCTGGGCCAGGCGATCTACCGTTCGGGGATGCTTTTATCGCTTGATGCAGTTCAGCACTCGAGATTGGCTCCTCCAGCCCGCTAACGGCCTCTTCTTCCAGTCTTGGCATACCAGAGGCTGCTATGTATCGTCTCATTTGGGACAGGTCCCTCGGGGCGTTTCCTACTCCCTGCGGTCTCAAATTGTACAATGCATGGTAATATTCTTGGAACACTTTGGCAATGTCCTCTGTTTTGTAGAGTTTCTGTTGGTTTGTGTTCTTTATTGCCTCAATAAAGTTGAGGGACTGTTGCTTCCTCAGAGCTCTGGCAAGAAGTGATCCGCTTTTGTTCCCCCACTCGTAATAAAATCTTTTACATTTCTTTATGACGAATGCCGCCTTTTTCAGCAGCAGGGAGTTTAATTGTTCTCTGCAGGAGGTTAATTCCTGCAGTGTGGCTCGTATCTGGGATTCTTTATGCCTCTTCTCAAGGATTTGAATTTGTGAGAGTAGGCGATCCCTGTCCAGTGTGTGGGCTTTTTTCAATCTGGAGGCGTGTTGGATGAGGACCCCTCTTATCACTGCCTTGTGTGCTTGCCAAACTGTCATCGGGGAGACTTCACCCGAGCAGTTCAAGGCGAAATAGTCAGCAAGGGCCGTTTGGACTGCTCGTTCCGTCACCGGATCTTTCAGCAAGCTCTCGTTTAGGCGCCATGTCCATTCCCTTCTGCTTTCTTCCACTGAGGTCAGAAGTAGCCATACTGGACTATGGTCCGACAGGGAGGCCGGGCCTATATCAGGATCAGTCACCCTGGGCAGGAGGCTATGAGAGACTAATATATAATCTAGTCTCGCGTAAGTCGCGTGGACTGTCGAGAAATGTGAGTAGTCTCTGTCCTTAGGGTAGAAGATTCTCCAGGGGTCGCACAACTGTAGGTCATGCAGCGCCCGTTTCACCCTACGTAGCCCCCCATACGGTATAGATGACTTACCGGTTGATGAATCAAGCAGTGGGTCTAGGGCAATGTTTAGGTCTCCTCCCAAGAGCATCTTTCCCTCCTGGAACTCCGACAGCTCCGACAAAAACTTCAAGAGGAAATCCACCTGGCCACTATTGGGAGCATACACGGAGGCCATTGTGTATAGCTCTCCGTGTATCGTCCCTTTAATCATTATGTATCTGCCCTCGCTGTCAGCAGAGGTAGCCAGTTTCTGGAAGGGGACATCCTTGGCTAGTAGTATTGCAACGCCTTTGGATTTAGAGGTTGGGGATGAGCTCGCATACCATTGGGGGAAGAACCTGGGAGACATCCTGGGGCAAGCATCCCCCCTGAAGTGCGTCTCCTGTAGGAATATGATCTTGGCCTTCATTCTTCTTAGATCCGAGAGCATCGCCGACCTCTTCTCAGGGATATTGAGGCCCCTACAGTTCAGGGACACCGTTTTAAGGAGTGTCTCCCGTGGGTTACGGGGGCCCCCCGCCTCCCCCCCCATCCCGGCAGCCAACACCACCGGGGACCCGGCGCGCAAAGCAGGGCAGACGGCCGCTCGGAGCGGCAAAACGGGGGAAAGGATCAGGGGATGAGGGGAAGGAAATCACAGATAGGAAAACGATAGGAACCGAAAGGATAAAACTTTTCAGATCCGGAGAAAGCCTAAGAAACTTTAGGCTGGTAGAATTGTTATTATTGACTTCTCTAATATAGGGAAGTCTGGCCACGCTGTTCCCGGGGAAGTCTTCGGAAGCTTCCCTCGGGAAATCACACGGGCCTCTGGGGGAAGTGGACACCAGGCGAAGAGGAACCAGAACCCAGCGGGTTGTTGTTACCGACGGTTCCTACTCTTCCTTCTAGGTTTCCCCACCCTCTTAACACATTTTCAATAAAACAGCAACCGTAACATTGTATAGGCTCAGAAAACGTAACATTCCTATTAATAGCTTACACCCTGTGTCCGATGGCCCCCCCCCCCGCCGGTGCTCTACAGCGACCACCGCCCCGGGGTACGCCCCAAGCCCAGGGAAGGCCGATTATATTATATATCCCCCCCAGAGGGGGGGCGCCCGCAGGAGACGCCCAAACACAACAGGTCTCCCAGACAATATGGGCCTCAATGCCCCTGGGCCCCCCGCCAGGGGAGCGCCCCGGCCCGCGGGACCCCCCCCCCGCAGGGCGGAGAGAGCATCCCGCGCCCGGGAGGACGACGCTCCGCTCCCACTCAGGACAGGGCACCCCAAGACCGGGGCCGAACCCCAGCGGCCGCGCCAGCCGGGCCGTTATGCCCAGCTACCGCGGCCGCCGAGGCGCAGCCGGGCGAGACCCCCCCCCCCCCCCCGGGGAGGGGCCCCCGAACCAACCCCAGGGCACGGCCGATGGGCCAGCACCCGGCGGGACCCGCCCGAGCAGGACCCCCCCCCCGCAGCGGGCCCCGCCGGGAGCGACCCACAGACCACCCAGCGGGATCCCCCGGAACATTACTTATCAACTTCTATATATGTATGCAGGGGCCACGGGCAACAGGTACAAAAGCAAGATAAAGGAGCCAACTTATTGTAAATAGCGTCCAAGCGGAACTCTACAAAACTGTGTGCAACTAAATTTCATTACCTCCTATCTAACGTCCATGTGATCAGGGTCCCCCCCGTGCTCCGGGCCAGGTCGGCGGGCCGGGCCTCTTCTGTCCCGTCTCCGTCTCCCCGGGCGCTGCGGGCCCGCTCCCTGGTCAAAGTCCGGCGCCAGCCAGTCCGGGACGGCTATGGGTGCGGATCCCAGAAATTCGAAAAGACCCGCCAGCTGCTCCGGTGTTCTCAGGGTGTATGTTCTTCGGTCCTTCCGCACCAGCAGCTGGAAGGGGTGGCCCCAGCGGTACGTCGCTCCCTGTCGCTGCAGGAGGTCCAACAGGGGCCTCATCAGGCGTCGCATTTGCAGGGTCTTGCGGGATAGGTCTTGCAATAAAATGATACGTGCACCGTTCAGCTCGATAGGGCCCTTGTTCCAGGCTGCTCGCATAATTGTTTCCTTAATTTGAAAAAAGTGCACTCTGCAGATAACGTCTCTTGGGCCGCTGGGTCCGCCTCTCATAGGGCCCAGAGCTCGATGGATTCGGTCAATCTCGATGGTTTCCCCCGAGGGGCGACCCAGAAGGGTGTTGAACAGGTTGCACACTGTTGCTTTAAGCTCCGCCGGGTTTATTGATTCCGGGATGCCCCGCAGCCGGATATTGTTGCGGCGGTTCCTATTTTCTAGGTCATCCTGTTGGACTTGTAAGGCGGCAAGCATCCTGCGAGTGGCATCTCTCTCCTGTTCCAGGGCGGTAACCCTGGTCTGGATATCTGACTGTGCGGCTGTGTTGGTTTCCACTTTGTCGGACAGATCCGCTATGGTGTTTTGCATGGACGTTATTTCTCGACGGAAAGTCCCCTCCATCCTTGAAATGTAAGACTCAAAGTCTGCTCTTGAGGGCAAGGATTTAATGGCGTCCGCGACGTTATACCTCACAGATTCCATAATAACTGAAATCAGGGCGCCGGGTGAAAACGCCTCCTGTAAAGCTGTGCCTTCACAGACCCCCGGACGGTTATCAGGTGTGGGGGATCGGGAGTCCCATGAGCGGCTCACAGGGGTCGGACTGCAGGGCTCCGGGGAGAACACAGGCCCCCAAGCAGGTATTGAGGTAGATGGGCAGTGCACCCCATGGAGGTCCGGGGCAGGTGTGACCAGTTCACCCCTTGGTGATAAATTAGGTGAATGGGGCTGGCCAGGTGGTAGGATGCTCTTGGTAGCTGTCCCTTTAAGATCAGCCTCTGCTGCCATTGTGCAGTTGTGTGATTCCCCTAGCTGCCTCAGGTTTTCAGTGGCTGGGGTAGGTGAGCAGCTCACTTCATGGGGGTCAGGGGCAGGTGTGGACAAAAAACCCCTTAGTGGCTTGGTGGGTGCATGGGGCTGGTCAGGTGGCAGGGTGTGCACATCAACTGTCTCTTTAAGAGCAGCCTCTGTAGCTATTGTGCTGCTACATGTCTCCTCTGGCTGCCTCCCGATCATAGCACAGTGGACTTGTGCCACTGTAACTACCATGTGCTGGCCCCTGCTGCTGTTGCTGCTCCCCCCCTCCTCACCTCCATTCTTCATCGGCGACGGACCGGGGGCAGACACTCCATGACTCAGCCCTCCAGCCGATCCTCTCCTGTGCTCTTCCTCCTCTGTGCTCGCTGAGACGGGCTGGGAGGACCGCAGCCCGCAGCTCTCGTCACTGTGTCCTCGGCTGTCACAGACCGGAGCGGCGCCCGCTCCCGCCGGTCGCAGGGAAGCCGGCGCCATCTTGTCCTGCGTCCTCACGCTTCCCGCAGGGATCCACGACGGGGTCACTTCTCCCTCCGCCTCCCGGGGGAGTCCCGGGTCCAACTCTTCTCCATCCAGCCCCTGCCACACAGGTATGTCGGGCGGCGCCGCCTTCGGTGGGTGCGGGGGTTCTCCCATTCCGCCTGGGGTCATGGCGGTCGTCGTCAATGCTGGCATCGGCGGTCCCGGGTTTTCCACGGGGATAGCTCCAAAATATGAGGATATGGGGGTCCTCTGAGCGGGTCGCGCTGCCCCCCTGGTCTTCCGCCGCTTGGACATCCTATTATTATAAGGGTTGCTGTCTTGCAATATTGGGATCACTGCAGGGTAATGGGGAGCCTCCTGGGATAGTTCCTCACGGCGCCATTAGCAGGCCACGCCCCCCAGAACTTTCCTTTTAAAGAGGATTCGGTCTGTTGATTGGTTTCAGAATGATCACGTTTCCACACAGGAGCCACGGTTGGGAGGGTTAGTGACCACCAATCTTCAGAGGCAGAGTAGTCCCTTCCCTATTGGATTAGAGCAATAGGAAAGGGGAGTCATTAGTAGTCTTTAATCCGGACCTTCAGCAGGATTTAATGAAAAGCCCAAACCCTTAAAAAAAACTATTCCACAGGATCTAAAATGAATGTTTTAAGTTTTGTCACTTATTATTCTTTCCCTCACTGGGCTGCAACTCTGTTTAGGACTCTAGGATACGGGTGCCGCTATCTTGCCTCAGAAGCATCACATACTGAGGAGAGGAGAGCGGGATAAAGTGCAGGGGGCGGGGTTACAGCTGTGCTTTCCACAGACAGAGCAGAGCTGGTGTCAGGGAAAGGACAGCGATCCCAGAATGCAGAGACACTTCCTGTTTGCGGGCTGCCTGATGGTCCATGAGCCGCCAAGGCTCATAACATGCAGTAGGTGCAGGTAGGATGATTTATATTGTGGGCAATCTGTATGTACAGGGTGTGGGAAACATATAAGATAGGCTTTTATTCAGGGTGAAGGTCTGGATTAATGTGGGCAATCTGTATTTAATGAGGGGGGGGGAACATACAAGATAGGCTCTTATTCAGGGTGAAGGTCCGGATTAATGTGAGCAATCTGTATGTACAGGGTGGGGGAAACATATAAGATAAGCTCTTATTCAGGGTGAAGGTCCGGGTTAATGTGAGCAATCTGTATGTACAGGGTGGGGGAAACATATAAGATAGGCTCTTATTCAGGGTGAAGGTCCGGATTAATGTGAGCAATCTGTATGTACAGGGTGGGGGAAACATATAAGATAGGCTCTTATTCAAGGTGAAGGTCAGGATTAATGTGAGCAATCTGTATGTACAGGGTGTGGGAAAACATATAAGATAGGCTCTTATTCAGGGTGAAGGTCCACTTTAAGCTTAGTAGTTGATCTATCTGGTAATGTCTATTGTGTCTTCTCCAGCCGAGGAGCAAGAGTACGTCCTTCCGCAAGAGGCCTTCCCACTGCGTCACGAAATCACAGACAACCCCTCGGTCCTGGACCACCTGCAGGACAAAGCCGACTCTCCGCACGTGAGCGGGAACGAAGCGGAGACGGTGTCCCTGACGCCAGTGGAGTCCTTCTCCCTCATCTCCATCTCTCACGCTCTGTACGAGAACCGTCTCCCCACCGACTTCTTCAACCCCACCGTGCGGGACATGCTGCAGTTCTATGCCCAGCAGGGGGACGTGCAGATGGCCGCCTCCGTCCTCATCGTGCTGGGAGACCGGATCCGCAGGGAGATCGACGAGCTGACTCAGGTGACGCATCTCACTCATTATACATCTCCTAATATGAGACATAATCATAGATGGGGATAAGCAGGTACGTGTGTGTTTGTCTGAACGGTTTTGGTGCAGGAGAATTTGCTTTTAAAGTGGAACAAAACCCACCAGCAGCCGACCTGGAATCTGAAAGACTCACCTTTTCCCAGGGTGGATTTGATTTAAATCACTAGTCAGTAAGGCTTGATTTAAATCAGTGATTTAAATCAAAGTTTCTACCTAAACTAGTTCTTGCTATTTTAACATGCAAGTAGATGAAGATTTTTAGAATCACTTTTTATATTACTTTTTTCTCCCCAGTTTAATGGGTTAATCATTCATATTTGGACACCACTGTTCTGTTGTACTTAGGAAGGAGAAAAATAATCCTGACCTTAATAACAATTTAAATAGATTTATTCAACTGAAACAATAACAACATTACAGCATAAGTTATTTGCTTAAACAAACATCCATGTTTTGTTAACTAATTTGGCTAAACAAAATATATATATATATATTTTAAGAAACTTAGACTGTCAGCCCAGCCGACACATGAAAAACTTAAAGTGGACCAACACCCAGGATTTTGACTATCCTGGGTTTTGGTCCACTTCGGCTTTCACTGTGTGAAACCCCCCAGAAACCCCAAAAAACTCACCTCTCCCCGCTCCCACGTGAACGCCGCAGCCAATCCCCGCCAACGTCCAGGCGGGGGACAGGAACGTCCAAGCCGCTTCCGCCGCCGCCTCCCGCGCGTCACTCTCGGCGCGCGCGCGCCCCCGCCGGCCATTCACAGAGGGCCGGCGCGGGTACGTCTGGAGGGGCGCGCGGGAGGCGGCGGCGGCAGATCAGGTAAGATCTTTTTGGGGTTTCTGGGGGGTTTCACCCCGCGGGACATCCCGATCTCGGATGTCCCGCGGGGTGGGAGGTGATCGGCCCGGGAATCTTATAGATTTCCGGGCCGATCACCCCTGGGTGTTGGTCCACTTTAAATCCTACTGTCCCTGCTGTCCTCTGTAGCTCACTAGTCATAGGTTTGTAGAACAATAGGATTAAGGTCTTTTTCTCAACTCTGTTCATGTTGTAACATTTTTGCTGTGAAGAAGAGGCTGGGACCTCTGCGGAGTCCAATTAAGTTTTGAGAACTGCGTAAGTAAAGCGAGCGTCTGTGATAATATAGGAGAGAAACTGCCCACTAATCCTACAGAAACCTCTGGAAGAGCATGGCATTGTGAATGTTACACATATACAGCCTTTATTCTACTGAGTTAAACAACTCAGCTTTATCTCATGATGGAAGAACCTTTGGATGGTAAAATATTTTCCTCAAAAAGCAGTTTATTGAAAAAAAATCCGATTTAAATAAAAAAAATCCGATTTAAATAAAAAAAATCCGATTTAAATCAAAAAAATCCGATTTTTTTGATTTTTTTTTAAAAAACATTGATTTTTATCCACCCTGCCTTTTCCCCCTCCAACAGCGCATGTGCGGGCTCTTGTCCAATGAGAACCTCCCGCTGAACTGACGCAATTTGCCAGACGGCTCTCATTGCTGTCAGTGGGAAGCTTCCGTCCCAGTTATTCACATTCACATGACATTATAGTCAATGAGAGCCGTTTGCCAAAAGACGTAAACATAGCAAACATCTCTTATTGGATAAGCACCTGCACCCGGGTTTCACACAACAGGGCAACTGAACAAATCCGGGAAAGTCAAAATCCAGAGTTTTGTTTCGCTTTAAGCTACAAAAAAAATAACGTGCACCCCACACAGGACTGCTGAAAATCCTGATCAAATGTCAGGAGGCCCACTTGCCCATCAACGTTCTGGAGTTGAGAGCCATCAGGTTGGTTCTGTCTCACTTGACGCAGCATTTACAGGGCTTGCCGGTTCAGGTTCGATCGGACAATCGGACGGCGGTTGCTTACATCAATCACCAGGGAGGGACTCGTGGTTTTTCGCTTCAAACCAGACTCTCTTCCTAAAGTGGTCTCGGCTTTTCATCTTAACCAGGACATTGTTCTTCCTTCCTTGTGTCCTAAGCCTAGGAATGACAAGGAGAGCGCTTTGCATTGTTTGGATGTGGTACGTTGTGTTAAGTGCTATTTGCGTACTACATCTCCTTTTCGTAAGACTGATGCTTTTTTCATGGTGCCATGTGGGCCTAGGAAGGGCTTGGCTCCGGCTAAGTCTTCCATTAGCAAGTGGATTCGTCAGGCGGTGGTTGGGGCCTACTCTGCCAAAGGGAAGGATCCCCCTTTTCGTATTACTGCTCACTCTACTCGTGCTGTTGGAGCGTCTTCGGCTTTTCAGCACCAGGCTTCTGTTGAGCAAGTTTGTAAGGCCGCTACGTGGTCTTCTGTTCACACTTTTTACAAGGTTGATGTGCGGGCTTCAGCGGATGCTGTGTTTGGCCGCAAGGTTCTGCAGGCTGCAGTGGTTTGAGTTTCTGCATTATGGCCTTGTTGGATACCCGCCCTTTCTGGACACTGCTTTTGGATGTCCCAAGTGTAACTATTTAATGTTTGAAGCGGGGTGTGTGACATTTTACTCACCTATAAAATGGGTAAAATGGGTATTATAAGTATGTCACACACCCTGCTTCACCCGCCCTTTTTGGTATCCTGGTTCTTTATATGGTGAAGTTTTTTCGTTTACAGTTGAGGGTTACCAATGTTTTTTTCCTGGTACCTTGTCTTTACTGCTGTTTGAATACTGGGGAATAGATGGGAGGTACCAGGTATGTATAGACCGTGAGGGGCTTGTTTTTCAAGACTTCTCTGCAAGTTCGCCACCTAGAGGTGAGTATACCCAAGTGTAACTATTTAATGTTTGAAGCGGGGTGTGTGACATACTTATAATACCCATTTTACAGGTGAGTATTCACAAAATGGTATTTTTGCTTTTAAAGCGGAACAAACCCACCACCAGCTGACCTGGAATCTGAAAGAGCCGCTAGCTTTCCTCTGTGGCATCCCCTATACCCTCCAGGGTGCCGTACACACTCACTTTCCCCAGTCCAACGGTGCATGCACGGGCTCTTGGCCAATGAGAACTGCCCGCTGAACTGACGCCATACACTCTAGGTGCCCTTACTGCCACCCACTCCTCCTTCTGCTCTCGCCGCCACCCACTCTGCTGCTGGCGCTATTCGCTCCAGATACTCTCGCCACCACTGCCGCCTCCTGCCCATGCCGCCACCCACTCCTGCTTTCGCCGCCACCCACTCCAAGTGCCCACACCGCTGCTGGCGCCATCCACTCCAGAGACCCTCGTTACCACTGCCGCCTCCTCCCTCCCACCCCACCACCCACTCCAGGTGCCAATGCTGCCTGCTCCTATCCCTGCCCTTGCCGCCACCCACTCCATGTGCCCATACCGCTGCTGGTGCCATCCACTCCAGATACCCTCGCCACCACTTCCGCCTCCTCTTCCCCACGCCGGCACCCACCCCAGATACCGCACTCTAGGTGCCCTTACTGCCACCCACTCCTCCTTCTGCTTTCGCCGCCACCCACTCCAGGTGCCCACTCCGCTGCTGGCGCTATTCACTCCAGATACTCTCGCCACCACTACCGCCTCCTGCCCATACCGCCACCCACTCCTGCTTTCGCCTCCACCCACTCCAAGTGCCCACACCGCTTCTGGCACCATCCACTCCAGAGACCCTCGTCACCACTGCTGCCTCCTTCCTCCCACACCACCACCCATTCCAGGTGCCAATGCTGCCTGCTCCTATCCCTGCCCTTGCTGCCACCCACACTTGGGTAGGAAATAACTGTGCACAGCACAACCGCAATAGAGACACAGCACACAATTATGTTCTGTGCTGCACTGTGTTTGTGCGTTTCCACTGCAATCATTCTGCACACATAAATATTCCCCAAGGAAAGCCAAAACCTCACTTTACCTTTCTTACATATTCAAGTTTGAGGTTTATTAACATTTTGAAATGACAGACTGTCAGCGCTGTGGTCGCTCAATAAAAAAATTTGTGCACAAAATACTGGGAAATACAACTTGCGTAATAATTGTGCACACAGTGTACATGCTAATCATGAAATAAGTGTTTTGTTCTCCAGTCGGAGCATCTTTAGACTTTCCCTTTGTCTCTATCACAGGAGCACTGGTTCACCTCCTACATCGACCTGCTGCAGCGCTTCAAATTGTGGAACGTCTCCAACCAGGTGATCAAACTGAGCACGTGCAGCGCCATCAACTGCCTAAACCAGGCCTCCACCACCCTGCACATCAACTGCAGCAACTGCAAGAGGCCCATGAGCAACAAGGGCTGGATCTGTGACCGGTAAGGTCTAAAATATAAAACAAAAAAAAAAAAAAAAAAATATATATATATATATATATATATATATATATATATATATATATATATACGTTATCTGTAGGAATGGCTGTTTTTATTGTCTTGAAGGCTTTTCACTAGTCATCCTATCTTTCACGATTAGGAAAGCCAGGAGGATGACTAGTGGAGCTCTTCAAGAAAACAATACGGCAAGTCCTTGATTTATTCCTATAGATAAACCGTGAATTCAAATTGGCACAGGCGTAATAAAAAAGCAATGTTTTATCTCTATGTCGCACTCAACTTCCCCTGGTTGTACCTAATCCTGTGTTCAGTACAGGAAATCTTGCACTAGTTACCATAGGCCGGGGCATGCGCTAGCTCCTTCTACGCACTACGCAGGCCATTATGTGTGCTGGTCCGCTCACTAGGGGAGAGCAGGGTAATTAGGTAACACAAGTGTGTTTGTCAGCTGAATGGGAGAGAACCAATCCTACTTTTCCCATTGCATGGCACGGCCTGCTTCACAAAGTCATTACGTCTGGTTATTCCGCCACTGCAGAAGTGTTGTGGCTCCTCCCGGTACCATATAAAAACGGAATTACCATAGACTTATCCAGTGTTCTCTCTGCAGTGATTTCTGCGAAGATAGAAGATGGCTCTCTATATTGCGCAGGTGAGCGGCGCAAACAAACCTGCGGCCCTGCATGGCTATTTCCACCCGTTTCCGGACCCTCTGTGCCTCCCAGCCTCGGCTGAGGGATCGGGTGAGGGTAGAAGAGCACTAGGGTCAAGTGCTCAAGGAGCGCTGCTCCAAGCCGCAGACTCTGTACCACAAAGGGTAGCTGGCCATAGGCTTTATGGTGAGCCTGTTTGGGATGCGGAGTTCCTGTCCTAGCTTCTGAGGGGGTGAGTGTTTTTGTGGACTGTTTACTGGTTTTGGGATCCCCCCGTCCCTGGCCTGGGCTCTCGCCGCTGCTCGCTTGCTTTCCTCGCTCCCTCCCCGTAGTGTGCTCGGGGGAGGGTGGTAGCGGCGAGGGTGTTTTTGCTGTGTCTTCAATCTGTTTTTTGACTGTGCTTTAACCGTTTTTTGCCGCTTTGTAGTACGCTCCGCGGCAGGCGGCGCTATATTTGTGTGGCTTTTTTTTCTCTCCTGTGATGACGCCAGTGATGTCACGTGAGCGCCGTTTTCGCGCTCTTCGGGGGGGCGGGCCGGTGGATGACGCGTAATGCATCGTCCTCCCGCGACCCGCCTCTCAAGGTTCCTCTGCCAGCGCCATTTTGCTTCTGCTGTGGGTTTGGGGCCCTTCTCATCCCGGAACTGCGGCGGTGGTCCTTGTCTGCTTGACGCTTCCTCCTGTGGTCTGGCGGTTGGTGCCCTTGCCCTACTTGGTCCGTGAGTCCCCTTCGGGGGTTTTTGGTCTCTTGGGGCATGTGCTGCGGGATACTTATGTGTCTTTATGTTTTTCAGGCGGGGCAACTGTGGGTTTTGGTTTCTCCCGGTCCTATCCCTTACCATTCCTCATCTTCCCTTACTGGCTTCTGGGGGCATCCCTTGGGGGGGGGCATCCCGGGTGGCCTTTACCCTGTGCTGGCCTATTGCGCCTGTGTTAATCACCATATGGAGGCTTCTGGGGATAGCGTGCTTGGGGTTCCTTCGTGTTCCATGTGTGGGGTATCCCCTGTGAGTAACAGTGTCACAATGTGCGTGCCGTGCGCCCAAGGTGTCCTTGCACTCCAGGCTGGGTTGCCCACTTCGCTTCCCATCTCTGCGCCCCCTTTGGCGTCGCCTACCCCCCCGCATCTGCATTTAGCCCCCATTTAGTCTGATTTGGCACTGCGTGTGGCCAGTATTGAAAGGCAGCTTGCCAGGCCTGTTCCACGTAAGGCCTCTGGCAAGAAGCGGCACCTAGCTCCCGTGACATCCCTCTTTCCTGAGGAGGAAGAGGGACCTGATATTTTGTTGGCCTTTACCCCCTAGAGGAGGGGGAACTCTTTCAGGACTCTGACTCCTCTGGGGACCAGCAGGAGGGTTACGGCAGTGACCCTGGGTCTGCGTCTGGGGAAGACTCATGGTTCCCTGAGGACACTGATAGCCTGTTAGCTCACATTTTTGAAGTCTTGCACATTGTCCCCCCTGAGGTGGCTTAGAGGAAGCAGGGTGAGTTCTTTCGTCCTGACAAACAGCTCCTGGAGTTCCTTGAGCAGAGCCATTTCACTAATATGGTGCTCAAGGAGTGGGAATGTCCTAGTAGATTGCCCGCGGTGCCCAAAGGGTGGGATAGGAGGTATCCCTTTCCTGCTGACCTGGTCAAGCGATGGTCATGTCCCCCTGAGGTGGATGCTCCTGTGCTCGGGCTGTCCAACACCTCAGTCATGCCTTCACCTGACACTACTACACTGCGGGACAGCGAGGACCGGCGCATGGATCAGCTGGCCTGCCATGCCTTTGCGTGTTTGGGGGCTGGGCTGCGCCCGGTCTGCGTTGCTGCCATTACAGCTATTGCCCTTAAAGAGACAGCTCAAGCGTCTCCTGGAGGGCGCTACGGCTGGTAACAGGGGGGAGGATTATAGGTCTCCCGGCTCTACTCCTTCCTCCCCCTCATCCCCCCCCTTTGCTGATCTGGGGGCATCCCGTGGGAGGGCATCCCGGGTGGCTTTTGTATTAGCCTTTATCCAGCGCTGGCCAATTGCACCTGTGTTAATCACCATATGGAGGCTTCTGGGGATAGCGTGCTTGGGGGTCCTTTGGGGCAATCCCGGCTGTGTTCCATGTGTGGGGTATCCCCTGTGAGTAACAGTGTCACGGTGTGCGTGCCGTGCGCTCAAAGTGTTCTTGCGCTCCAGCTTGGTTTGCCTGCTTTGCTTCCCAGCTCTGCTCCCCCTTCGGCATCACCTACCCCCCCCCCCCCCCCCCCCACTGCTGCAATTAGCTCCCAGTGAGGGGGATGCTAGCAGGGGATCACAGTCTGATCTGGCACTTCGTGTGGCCAACATTGAGAAGCAGCTTGCGGGCCTATTCCTAGAAAGGCTTCTGGCAAGAAGCGGCACCTGACTTTCACTCCCTCACGCTCCACTGAGGAGTATGAGGAATTTGATGCCGCTGGTGGACTTTATTCCCTAGAGGGAGGGGAACTGTTCCAGGATTCTGACTCCTCTGGGGACCAGCAGGAGGGTTGCATTAGTGACCCTGGGTCTGCGTCCAGGGAGGAATCATGGTACCCTAAGGACAATGATAATCTGCTGTCACAAATTTTTGAAATCTTGCACATTGCTCCCCCTGAGGTGGCTAAGAGAAAGCAGGGTGAGCTTTTTCGTCCTGATAAACAGCGTCTGGAGTTCCCTGAGCAGAGCCACTTCACTTCTATGGTGCTTAGGGGGTGGGAACTTCCTAACAGGCTGCCCGCTGTGCCCAAGGGATTGGATAAGAGGTATCCCTTTCCTGCTGATCTAGTAAAGCATTGGTCCTGTCCCCCTGAGGTGGCTAGGCCTGTCTAATACCTCGGTCATGCCTTCCCCTGACACTACCACTCTGAAGGACAGCGAGGACCAGCGCATGGATCAGCTGGCCTGCCATGCTTTTACTTGTGTGGGGGCTGGACTGCGCCCGGCCTGTGCTGCTGACATTCCTGCTATTGCCCTTAAGAAACTGCTCAAGCATCTCTGTGATGGCGCTATGGCTGGTAGGAGGAGGGAGGATTATAGGGCTCTCTTGCTTTGCTCTGATTTTGTTGCATTTATCCTTACTGCCATGGATGATGCTGTGAGGCTGGGCGTTGGGGCCTCTGCACTTTTGGTGGCTATGCGCCGCTCTGTTTGGTTATGTCAGTGGGCAGCTGATGCTGCTGCTGCTAAGAAGGCTCTCACTGGGCTCCCCTTTGCGGGGCTGCGGCTCTTTGGTGAGCGTCTTGATGTTTTGGCCAAGGGTGGCAGGCTGCCTCAGTGTAGGAGGCAGTCCCGGCCCTTTCGGGGGACCTCCGTCTCCCTCCACGCCCTTCGTTCTTCCAGAGGAGGTCGTGGCTCCCTCTTCTCAGGTAGCCGTGGCAGATCCCGTGGATGTCCTGGTCTCTCCTGGGTTTGCAAAGCCCAAACCTCCTCCCAAGGACCCCCAGGCTTCGGCTCTTTGCTCACGTCTGGAGGCTCCACGTCTCAGACCGATGTGTTCAGGAGGTTGTGTCCTCCGGTTACAAGATAGAGTTTGCAGCCTGGCCGCCCCCAAGATTCATCAGATCCCGGATGTCTTTAAACCCCCTGTCAGCTCAAGGGTTGCTTTTGGCGGTTCAATGCCTGCTGGAGTCAGGGGTCATTTGTCCGGTGCCCCATCAAGAACAGGGTCAGGGGTACTATTCCAATCTCTTCACGGCCCAAAAATGACGGCTCTCTGAGGCCCATTCTGGACTTGAAGGGCCTCAACAAGTTTGTCAGATTCAAACATTTTCGCATGGAGACGCTACGCTCTGCTGTCAGTACCCCTCGCCAGGGGCGACTTCATGACCACCGTGGACATCAAGGATGCTTATCTTCATGTGCCTATCTTCCCAGGTCATCAGAGATTCCTGAGGTTCGTGCTGGAGGATCAGCATTACCAGTTTGTGGCCTTGCCATTCGGTATCACCTCGGTGCCTCGGGTGTTCACCAAGGTGCTGGCGGGTGTGATGGCTCTGCTACGAACCCAGGGCATTCGCATCCTTCCTTACCTGGACGACATCCTCATTGGGACTCAGTCCTTTCATCAGGCCAAACAGGACACCCAGGTGGTGATCTCCCTTCTGGAGTCCTTCGGCTGGGTGATCAATTTTCCCAAGTCTTCACTGTCCCCGTCCTTGGTGAGGTCCTTTCTGGGCATGACGCTGGATACCTCTCAGGTCAAGGTGTTCCTTCCTCAGCAGAAGGTGGAGGTCCTTCAGATGCAGGCACGGGCTCTGCTCTTGTGTCCTCATCCCTCCATCCATCTGGAGATGCAGTTAGTGGGCCTGTTGGTGTCCTGCTTCGAGGCGGTCCCCTTTGCTCAGTTTCACATGAGACCTCTTCAGTTGCACCTCTTGTCAGTTTGGGATCGGGACCCTGTGTCCCTGGATCAGGAATTTGCTCTGTCTCTGGCCAGGCAGTCCCTTTCATGGTGGCTGGACTCGAGGAATCTTCTGGTGGGCAGGACCTTCCTGCCCCCGTGCTGGGAGACTGTCACCACGGATGCCAGTCTGACGGCCTGGGGGGACTTTTGGAAGTCCCTACAGTTCCAGGGTCATTGGGGCCCCCAGGAGGCCCATGCTCCCATCAATGTCCTGGAACTGAGGGCGATCCAGTTGGTTCTGTCCCACCTGACCACACACCTTCGGGGTTGGGCTGTTCAGATCCGCTCAGACAACCAGATGGCGGTTGCCTACATCAACCTTCAAGGAAGTGTCCCTGATACTGTCTTGGGCGGAACAGAATGTTCCCTGCATCTCAGCGGTATACATTCCGGGGGTGGAGAACCAGGTGGCGGACTCCCTGAGCAGGGGGACGTCTGGGGGAATGGTCCCTCAACTACCAGGTGTTTCTCTCCCTGTGTCACCGCTGGGGTCAGCCGGATGTGGACCTGTTTGCGTCCCATCACAATGCCTTGGACGGAGTTTCGGCCTCCCTATGTGTTCCCTCCGTTCCCTCTACGGGGCAGGGTCATGCCCAAGATTGCCCAGGAGGGGGTGTCAGCCATCCTGGTGGCCCCCTGTTGGCCAAGAAGGGTGTGGTTCGCAGATCTCGTGCAGTTGGCAGTCGACCAGTACATCTTGCCCAGGGATCCAGATCTTCTCACTCAGGGACAGCTACGCCATCCCAATTTACAAACACTGGCTTTTAACAGCTTGGCTGCTGAAACTTACATCTTGACAGAGAAGGGGTTGCCTGCCTTTGTTGTGGATACCATGATTCGGGCTAGGAAGAAGTCCTCGTCCTTTATCTATTACAGGGTCTGGTATGCTTACATTGCCTGGTGTGAATCCAAGTCTTTTCCCTGTCGGGTTTTTTTCCATTCCCAGGATTCTGGAATGTTTGCAACATGGTTTGGATTCTGGCCTTCAACTAAGTACTCTCAAGGACCATGTTTCAGCTCTGGCAATTTTTTTCCAAAGATCCTTTGCCAACCACCGGCTGGTTAAAACTTTTTTCCAGGGTGTTACTCATGTGCGTCCACCTCATAAGCCTATGCTACCAGTCTGGGACCTGAATCTGGTGTTGTCTGCTCTGCAGGGTCCTCCTTTTGAGCCTATCCGTGGGGCTGATTTGCCCATTCTGACTCTTAAGGTGGCCTTTTTGGTGGCTATCACTTCTGTAAGGCAAGTTTCTGAGCTGGCGGCGCTTTCCATCAAACCTTATTTTGAGAGGCATCAGGATAAGGTGGTGTTTCAGCTTAAGCTGGATTTCTTGCCTAAGGTGGTGTCTGCCTTTCATCTCAATCAGGACATTGTCTTGCCTTCATTGTGTCCTAATCCTGCTAAAGGAGCGGACACTGCATTCTCTGGATGTGGTCTGGGCTCTGAAGTTTTATTTGGTCGCTACTGAGCCTTTCAGGAAGTCTGATGCTCTTTTTGTTCTCACCTCTGGACCTAGGAAGGGTTTGCCTCCGGCTAAATCCACTATCAGCAAGTGGATCCGTCAGGTGGTGGTTCAAGCCTATTCTGCTAAGGGGAAGGAACCTCCCTTTAGAATTACTGCTCATTCCACTCGTGCTATTGGTACCTCTTGGGCTTTTCAGCACCAAGCTTCTGCTGAACAAGTTTGCAAGGCCGCTACTTGGTCTTCTGTTCATACTTTTTCCAAGTTTTACAAGGTTGATGTTAAGGCCTCAGCGGATGCTGCTTTTGGCCGCAAGGTGCTTCAAGCGGTAGTGACTTGAACTGCCGGCTGTTACTCATTCGGGATCCCATCCTACTTTTGGACACTGCTTTTGGATGTCCCAACTGTTATGAATACCGAAGCAGGCCGTGCCATGCAATAAAGAAAAAAGCAATTCTGTGAGTACTCACCTGTAGAAATGTTTTTGTTCTTGCTTGGCACAGCCTGCTTTGACCCACCCTTGTTAGCTTTATTCTTGGTTGCCTTTTTATGGTCTATTGTATTTTTGGCTTCCGGGTTAGGTATCCCGCTTACAAATTTATGTCTCTGATTATGACCACACTATAGACTTTTAGATAAAATTATTATATATTTAATTAGAATTTCTTCCAGTGCATACAAAGGTAATGACATAAAATTAGTGACATATAGGAAGCACACTGTAACACATCATTTCATGTGACATCATTTTACATTATATATTTAGAATTCATACAGGTATATCCATCGTTGCCTCCTATTGATACCTTACAGGTGAAAACGGATGGGCAGACATGTTTCGCCTTGCTATATCGGCTTTATCAATGCCCTTATCGCCTTATCTAGGATTAGATCTGTTATCCAATGTGTGATTTTCCTGAGAAAGGTCTGACTGTGGAATGTATTCTGTTCACAGCTATATCAGAGCCAGTGGCGTTTTTTATTTTCTGCACTGTCCCTTTAAATAGGTTTTTGTTGGTATCCTGTATATTTGTAGAATGAGCATACAGCTTTCATTCCGGCAAGTTTGTTGTTTCCCACTGCAAAATTGCCCCAGGGTGATTCTGTTGTCCCTGTTGCCTCCTTTTTTGCAGTCGGAGCGTGTAGTGAGGGGAATCTTCCTCCTGCTGTGCTCGTGGCGGGCGTCCGCTCGCCCGCTGAGCATATCTGTTCACGCTCCCCGATGACGTGTTTTTATGCGTCCAGGTCAGGGCGCATTCCTGCCCTGACCTGGACGCATAAAAACACGTCATCGGGGAGCGTGAACAGATATGCTCAGCGGGCGAGCGGACGCCCGCCACGAGCACAGCAGGAGGAAGATTCCCCTCACTACACGCTCCGACTGCAAAAAAGGAGGCAACAGGGACAACAGAATCACCCTGGGGCAATTTTGCAGTGGGAAACAACAAACTTGCCGGAATGAAAGCTGTATGCTCATTCTACAAATATACAGGATACCAACAAAAACCTATTTAAAGGGACAGTGCAGAAAATAAAAAACGCCACTGGCTCCGATATAGCTGTGAACAGAATACATTCCACAGTCAGACCTTTCTCAGGAAAATCACACATTGGATAACAGATCTAATCCTAGATAAGGCGATAAGGGCATTGATAAAGCCGATATAGCAAGGCGAAACATGTCTGCCCATCCGTTTTCACCTGTAAGGTATCAATAGGAGGCAACGATGGATATACCTGTATGAATTCTAAATATATAATGTAAAATGATGTCACATGAAATGATGTGTTACAGTGTGCTTCCTATATGTCACTAATTTTATGTCATTACCTTTGTATGCACTGGAAGAAATTCTAATTAAATATATAATAATTTTATCTAAAAGTCTATAGTGTGGTCATAATCAGAGACATAAATTTGTAAGCGGGATTCCTAACCCGGAAGCCAAAAATACAATAGAGGATTTTCAAGTCTTGATTATGTACCCACAATAATAAATTGATCGTATAGGGGGTATTAGGGTCGCACAATATAGGGAAGCCCCATGGAGCAACCCTAAAGTAGAACATGCCTTTTTATGGTGATTGTTCCAAGTTAATTGGGGTTTTTCACCTTTTTGACATTTTTTACCTTTATTCTCTCCCGGCTTCTTGTCTCACTGCTTGTCTACGCTGGGAACTCTATGGTTAATCCCGTTTTTATAGAATTGCTTTTTTTTCCAACTTCTGCAAAAGGTGAGATTGCTGGCCCAAGAAATGTCTCACCATTTTTATTTAGCTGTCCATTTTATTGATGTTAATGGCGGCTCCTGGGCACCACGTGGCCGCAAAACCGGATGTCCCTCTGGCCGACAAAATGGAAGCGCTGCTATGCTCTCAAGCGAGTGGCGCACCCCTGCGGCTGATGTCTGCGTCTACCCTCTCACTGGGTCAGAGACTAAAGAGGCAGCGGGAGCGCATCACTCGTTCAAAGGTGTGTCGCGGAACATCTAGTTTTGGCACCCAGAAGCCACCATTAATGTGAATAAAATGGACTTTTCAGCTAAATAGAAAAGGTTATAATTTTTTATTTGGGCATCAATCTGGATAGAGTGGCGGATCGTGGGAAGGCTGCCCCCCCGGGGGTGGCCCTAGAGATACTTGTGCTCTGACACTTTATAGTCTACCAAAACCCTGCTGGATCGGCCCTATAAGATCCCGCAGGTTATCTAAAATCGGGATGCCACGCTGTGTGAAACCTCCCAGGTCGCCGGCTACACTTACCTGAATTCCAGTCCAACGGGCCGCAACCACACCCCCGGCATCCCTCTAGCAGGGCGCGTGCCTGCACCGGCCACTTATGAATGGCTGTCGCGGGTGCGCTCCCTGTTAGCGGGAAACGCAAGATGCGTCCACCAGCTTGCTCTGAGCCGCTGAGCTAAGACGCCGCTAAGACGTGCATAGCTCAGTGGCTCTGAGTGCACAGATTGGAGGAGTGGCCGCATATGCGCTGTAGGACCGCGGTGAGGTGAGTTTATTCAGGAGATCTGTGTGGTTTCACATAGCAGGGCAGCCCCGGGGGGGAGTGGACCACTGGTTGTTTACAGTCCTTAATAAACCACTTGGTTGTTTACAGTCCTTAATAAAATGTTTGAGATGTATAGTATTTCTTGAACTTTAAATAAAGAATACATGAAAAAAAATTCCAAGGCCGGCCGCTGGCTTTCCCTGTGGGCATCCTGAATCAGCTGTGTGAAAGCGAGGGTGCCGATAAACACCTTTCCCAGTTCCAACGGCACATGTGCGTGCTCCCGTCCAATCAGAGTCGTTTGCTGTGATGATGTGATTTGGAAAATGGCTCTGATTGTTATCATTGGGGAGTGTACACTCTGGTATCCCTGGCATTTTGTGCGTGCTCCTGTCCCAGCCATTCAGGTAGGCAGGAGCGCAGGCATACGGGGGATGCGGGAGCATGTGCTCCCCATTCATCCCAATCAGATCCGCTTGCTGAATGACATCATCACAGCAAGTGGCTTTGATTGGACGGGAGCCCATGCATGCGCTGTTGGACCGGTGCGGAGGTAAGCAGATCGGGCTTTTTGAGGGGTATCACGCAACAGGGCATCCTGATTCGGGAAAGCAAGAGGAAACCTGGGAAAGTAAACAAACCCAGGTTTTATTCCTCTTCAATCTGTCTTGAGGGGGAAAAAGTGGAAAAGAGGCTGCGAGAGAAAATATTTCCTCTGCTACCTAGACAGGCACGCTGATGTTAGAATGCTGAAGGAAAATACAATCAATAAAACTGATGGATTTCCATGCGCTTTCAAATACTCTAGACTGCAAGTTAATATGTCTGTTGCAGTCAGTTACACACACAATATATATATAATCATGGTCATTATCACAATACAAGATCTATAGAAAAAGGGACTCACCTGCCCTGCCCGGAGGTAAAACCTGACCTGGGCCATTGATTAAAGCTGGTTAGAGCTTACTGTGGAGGGTTCCTGGTTGAGAAACTCTGTGTCTCCTTCGTCACCTTTTATAGTGTATCACTCATTAAATATCCGTCATTAAATGATTAGAGGACAGGATCCCATATTCTAAGTATGTCACACACCCCGCTTCAAGATAATCATTACATGTGGGTAGTATGGTCTGAAGAGGGCGATTTGCAGAGATGATTGGAGGAAAGAAAGCCCCTCCCAGTCCATAAATACCTGGGACCTCCCACTCATTACCCAGTTTTCCATCTCTGCAGACGGCGAGCAAGTCAGAAGATGATGTCTCCTCCTTGCACAGGGGGATTTCAGGTAGCCGGGTTTATTCCCGGCCCGCTTTTCTCTCTATTTCCACCCGGTTATGTTTTTTATAAGTCCCAATACACATGCCTCCCAGTCTAGGCTGTATCCCGGGTGAGGGTAGAATGGCACTTTTAGTGCTCTGGAGCCATGCTCCACCGTGAGACCCTGTACCAGAGGGTAGGCGGTTATCCGGGCTGGTGACCCCGGTTTGGGATGCCCTGTCCCTTGGCCCCCCCTTTCCTGATGCCCTTCTCCTGTGGTGGTGGGGATAAAATGTCGGGGGCCACCTTTTTTACCTCAGAGTTAGGATTTATTTATTGTGCATTGTTTCACTGCTACTGGTGCCAGAGCTGAGGAGAACTTTTCTCCTCAGAAGTTGTAGTTGGGGGGTGGGGCCGGCTGTTGGCGCTGGCTTGTCCCCCTGGCTTTACTGTTTTTTGTTGCGGTGACTACCGCAATGGCCGCGGCGCGGTTATTTGCGCTGGCGGTTCCATTAATCTTGTGAGGGGAGATCTCCCCTCACGCGCTGGCCACAGTGGGCGGGGCCGGGCGATTGCGCGTCGCCGCGGCCCGCACCCATTACATCCCTGGGGTCTTTGTGGTTACTGGCGCCGCGGCTGCTGTTCTTGCCATGGCGCCGGTATATGTGTGCGCTATAGTGTTTTTCTGAGGTAATTTACCTCACACATTTTGCCATTAGGGGCGCAGACCCACTGCGGAGCCCGCTTTCCGCTCTGTAAGGGGGCGGAGCTACGCATATCGCGCGCTCAGCGCTGGCCACGCCCACAGGCTCCTCTCTGCCTCTGTGAGCTGCATGTGTGGTGGACGCCATTTACCTCACGCAGGAAGGCACAGTGAGTGGCCCTATGGGCCATATATATATATATATATATATATATATATATTTACTTATATGTAACCCTTTATATCCGGCAGTCTTTCAGGTAGAACGCCTTAGGTTTTAAGGGGTCTTCTTCCGGTCCTTGGGTCCCTGGGTTAAATTCCATGTTAAAATCCTCCCACTTGGGACAATTATAAGGGCATCCCGGGTTGCTTACTAGCGTAATTCCCTCGGTCATTGCGACTACATATAAGTTCACCGTATGGAGGCATCCCCAGATACCGGGCTCCCCTCGGGGCAATCCCGGAAGTCCATGGGCTGTGGGGTATCCCTAACAGGGGATGACGTATTTCTATGTATACTATGTGCACAACAGACTATTACACGGCAGTCAGAACCCCAGACGTCTGGGTCAGCACCGCCGGCGTCATCCCCTTCCCACCCCGTCTTGGCCCGTGTCCCGTGTGACGTTGTCACGGGTGGGCAGTCGCAATCTGATGTGTGTGCTAGATTGACTAATATTGAAAAATGTATTTCTTCTGCGGTTGCCAAGAAGGCTCCAGCTAAGAGAAAGCATTTGTCACCGGTCCCACCGACATTTGAATATGACGATGAGGATCGCCTGGATTGGTCAGATTACTCCCCTCTGGAGGAAGGGGAGCTATTTGACGAATCGGATTATTCGGACGACCAGCTATTCGTTGGTGCGGACTCTGAGAAGGGGTCAGGGAGTTCTTTGGATACTCCTAACGTCCTTGCTCAGATGTTTGAGGTTCTGGCTATTTCTCCTCCAGAGGTTGCTCCTCATCAACAAGGGGAGTTTTATGAGGAATCCAAGCCGCGCTTGGAATTCCCTAATCAAAGGCATTTTGATAAGATTATTTCTAAGGAATGGGAGAGGCCGGCTCAGCTCCCAGGCATTCTTCAGAGTTGGGATAAAAGATATCCTTTCCCTTTCGGACACGGTTAAGCGCTGGACGTCCCCCCCTGAGGTGGATGCACCAATTCTGGGGTTATCCAATTCAGCCGTTTTTGAATAACCCCGATTGCTCTTCTCTTAAAGATGGAGGGGATAAACGAATTGGCCAGATGGCTTATCATGGTTTCGCCAGTATTGGGGCAGCCATACGGCCCTTTTTGCGCTTCATCTCTGCTGGTGGTGGCTACCAGGTCGGTGGTCAGAGACTTGTTGTCATCTTCCGGTTTGCGCCCGGACAGTGACGAATTTCTGGGACTTAAACGTTGTGAGTTATTCTTGTCTTTCATGTTAGCCGCCTTGGAGAGCTTCTGCTCTGATGATGACTATAAGGCGTTCAGTTTGGTTGCGCCAGTGGGCGGCCGACTTTGGGACAAAAAAGTCGCTGACGTCTCTCCCATTCGTGGGGCTAGGGCTTTTTGGAGAAAAATTGGATTCAGTAGCTAAGGGGGGTAAGTTACCTCAACGCAAGAAGCAACGACGTCCCTTTCTCGGGGCGGCTTCTTTCAATCATTCCTTTCGCGGATCCAGGGCAGGAAGAGGTTTCGCCTTCCCTTCCACTAGAGGAGATTCCTGGAATAGGGGCAGAGGACGTGCCCGCTCAGGATACAACTGGGGTTCATAACCCAAAACCTGCGAACAAGCCTGCTCAGCAATGAGGGGGCGCCCTCACCCGTGCGGGTGGGGGGACAGCTGCGACACTTCTCTCTGATCTGGATTCGGGAGGTTTCGGACAAACGGATCCGGGAAGTCGTGTCTTCCGGCTACAAGTTGGAGTTCGAGTCCCGTCCTCCTCCGCTTTTCTTCAGGTCTAGGGTGCCCCCGGACGCACCTGGCGCACAGGGGCTTCGGGAGGCGCTTTTCAAGTCTTCTGGAGATATAGGTCATCTCGCCAGTGCCCCTATCAGATCAGGGTCGGGGATTTTACTCAAATCTGTTCACGGTCCCCAAAAAGGATGGCTCTATCCGGCCCATCCTGGATCTGAAGATCCTCAACAGGTTTATCAGGCTGTGAAAATTTCGCATGGAATCGCGTCGTTCAGCTATCCGCGCTCTCCGTCAGGGGGACTTCATGACGTCCATAGACGTCAAGGACGCTTTCCTCCATGTTCCGATTTTTTCCCGCGCACCAGAGATTCCTCAGGTTTGTGGTGGAAGATCGGCACTTTCAGTTTGTAGCTCTTCCTTTTGGTCTCACCACAGCTCCAAGGGTTTTTCACCAAGGTGCTCGCTGGGGTGATGGCTCTTCTTAGAGCGCAGGGAATTCGCATAGTGCCATATCTGGACGATCTCCTCATCATGGCATCATCATTCAGCCAAGCGGAATTGGACACCAGGACGGTAATATCCACTCTGGAGAGGTTCTGCTGGGTGATCAACTATCCCAAGTCCTCCTTTTACCCGTCCAGGATAGTATCCTTTCTGGGAATGTCTCTGGATACAGATCAGGCCAGAGTGTTCCTTCTTCAATCCAAGGTTCTTTTGATTCAGGAATTGATTCGGTCGCTCATGTCCATTTCTTGTCCGACCATTCGACTAGGAATTAGACTGGTGGGGTTGATGGTGGCCTCCTTCGAGGCAGTCCCCTTTGCCCAGTTTCACACGAGGACGCTACAACTCCATCTATTGTCTGTCTGGGACAGATCTCCTCTGTCGCTGGATCAATTCTTTCTGATGTCTCGCCGACCACTCAGGTGCTGGCTGAACTCAACCAATCTGTTGAAGGGCAGGTCTTTTCAGACTCCTCGTTGGGAGGTGGTCACCACGGATGCCAGCCTCTCAGGATGGGGGGGCTTCTGGAATGATCTGCAATTTCAGGGGTTGTGGGGACCCCTGGAAGCCCACGAGCCTATCAACATTCTGGAATTGAGAGCCATCAGAATGGTTCTTTTTCGTCTGACTCATCTCCTGCAGGGCTTGCCGGTCCAGGTTCGGTCGGACAATCGGACGGCGGTTGCCTACATCAATCACCAGGGAGGGACTCGCAGCAGGAGTGCCCTCAGGGAAGTGTCATTGATTCTGGACTGGGCGGAGAGCCACGTCCCGTGCATCTCGGCAGTTCACATTCCGGGAGTAGAGAACTCGGAGGCGGACTCTCTGAATAGGTGGTCAGCCCGCAAGGGGGAGTGGCCTCTCAGTCCCAAGGTGTTTCGTTCAATTTGTCTCAGGTGGGGTTCACCGATGGTGGACCTCTTTGCCTCCCGTCACAATCACAAACTTCTGGCATCTGTGTCTCTGGCGAAGGATCCGCTAGCCTTCGCGACGGACGCCGTGTCCCTGAACTGGAGGGATCTGGGGTTTCTGTATCTGTTCCCTCCGTTTCCCATGGTAGCCAGAGTAGTGCACAAGCTGGCTCTGGAAGGAGCGTCAGCAATTCTGGCGGCTCCAAGGTGGCCAAGACAGGTTTGGTTCGCAGACGTGGTAAGGTTAGCAGAAGATCAGTTCGTTCTGCCCCTGCTGCCGGATCTGCACACACAGGGTCATCTACGTTGCCCCAATTTACCAACGCTGGCTTTGACGGCGTGGCTGCGGAAACCTCCATCTTGAAGGAGGAAGGTCTTTAGGAAGAGGTTTTCTTCTTCCGTTTACTATAGGACTTGGAGGTCTTATATTGATTGGTGTGAGACTAGGGCTTTCCCTTGCAGGGAATTCTCTATTTCTAGAATCCTGGAGTTCCTGCAACATGGTTTGGATCTAGGGCTCCAACTTAATACTCTGAAGGGGCAGGTGTCTGCCCTGGCGGTGTTTTTCCAAAGATCTTTTGCGCTTCATCCGCTGGTTAAGACCTTTTTCCAGGGGGTTACGCACGTGCGGCCCCCTAGGAAGGCTCTGATTCCGGTTTGGGATTTGAATTTGGTTCTTTCTGCTCTTCAGGGTCCTCCCTTTGAGCCCTTGCATGATATTGCCTTGTCTTCCCTTACTCAGAAGGTGGCCTTTTTGGTAGCTATCACTTCTGTTCGGCGTGTTTCTAAGTTGGCGGCTCTGTCCATTCAGGTCCCGTATTTTGAAAGACATCAGGACAAGGTGGTTTTCCGTTTTAACCCGGATTTCCTTCCTAAGGTGGTTTCTGCCTTTTCACTTAAACCAAGACATTGTTTTGCCCTCTCTGTGTCCTAATCCCAGTAACGAAAAGGAGAGGGTCCTGCATTCCCTGGATGTGGTTCGAGTTGTGAAGTACTATTTGGTGGTAACGTCTGCCTTTCGTAAGACTGATGCCTTCTTTGTGGTACCCTCTGGGCCCAAGAAAGGTTTTGGCGCCCGCTAAGTCTTCCATCAGTAAGTGGATTCGTCAGGCCATTGTCGGGGCCTTTTCTGCTAAGGGGAGAAATCCTCCCCTTCGTGTTACAGCTCATTCTACTCGTGCGGTTGGGGCTTCCTGGGCTTTTCAGCACCAGGCCTCTGTTGAGCAAGTTTGCAAGGCCGCTACCTGGTCTTCTGTTCACACTTTTTCAAAGTTTTTACAAGGGTGATGTTTGGGCCTCAGCGGATGCTGTTTTTGGCCGCAAAGTTCTGCAGGCTGCAGTAGTTTAAGTTGTGCTTTATGCCTTGTTTTGGATCCCCACCCTTTATGGACACTGCTTTTGGATGTCCCACATGTAATGATTATCTTGAAGCGGGGTGTGTGACATACTTAGAATAATACCATTTTGTGAATACTCACCTTGTAAAATGGGTATTATAAGTATGTCACACACCCCGCTTCACCCCGCCCTTTTGCATTCTGGATCCATCGTTTTGTGAACCTTGCGTTGTTATGACTAATATTTGGCTCTTCCTGGTCCCTTACCTTACTGCTTTCTTTATACTGGGTAATGAGTGGGAGGTCCCAGGTATTTATGGACTGGGAGGGGCTTTCTTTCCTCCAATCATCTCTGCAAATCGCCCTCTTCAGACCATACTACCCACATGTAATGATTATCTTGAAGCGGGGTGTGTGACATACTTATAATACCCATTTTACAAGGTGAGTATTCACAAAATGGTATTTTTACTGTATTTACTGCTTCACAAACTTTATTTCGATAGAATAGAATTCACTTCCGCAATAAAAGTCCAAAAAACATATTTCAAGCAAAGATAGCCAGGTGTATAGTATATCACTGCTAAACTGTCTGCAGTGATGACTCCAGTCTCTCGCAGAAAGTCAGAGCTTATGTTTCCAAAAACTAAAAAATGATTAAAAAGTTTTGTTTAAAGTGGACCAACACCCAGGATTTTGACTATCCGACCCGATCGGGGGTGCCCGGCTGTGTGAAACCCCCTAGAAAGCCCCAAAAACTCACCTGTCCCCGCTCCCACGTGACCGCTGCAGCCAATCCCCGCCGACGGACAAGCGAGTGCGCCCTCCGCCGCCTCCCGCGCGTCACTCTTACAGGGAGAGCGCCCGTGCCGGCCATTCACAAATGGCTGGCGCGGGTGCGTGCCCTGCTAGAGGGATGCGCCGCTGGATCGAGGAGCAGGTAGGGATTTCGGCGGGCTTTCTGGGGAGTTTCACACAGCGGGGTGCCCCGCAGGCCCGATGCAGATCGGCCCGGGAATCTTATAGATTCCCGGGCCGATCAGCATTGGGTGTTGGTCCACTTTAAAGTGGACCAACACCCAGGGGGGATCGGCCCGGAAATCTATAAGATTCCCGGACCGATCAGATCCCTCCCCGCGGGGCATCCGAAATCGGGATGTCCCGCGGGGAGGAACCCCCAGGAGGCCCACAAACCTTACCTCAGCCCCGTTCCATCGGCGCATGCGCGAGCTGCGGCCGCGTCTCGCGTCTCTCTAGCAGGGCGCGCACCCGTTTGTGAATGCCCGATGCAGGCGCGCTCCCTGTTAGAGGGAAGCGCCAGACGCGGCCTCCAGCGCTCAGAGCCAGCTGAGCTGGTATGCGCGTCCAGGCGGCCTTGGACGCGCATACCACAGCGGCTCTGAGCGCTGTGATTGGCTGGCGCGGTCACGTGGGAGCGGGGAGAGGTGAGTTATTCTAAGTATGTCACACACCCCACTTCAAACATTAATAATTACACTAGGGTTAACGCACCGCTAGGTGGCAGCATTGCAGAGAACTCTCCAAAAACTTTAACAGGCCCCTCCCGGTCTATACATACCTGGTACCTCCCAAGAACCTCCCAGTGTTGTTCTCTGCAAGGTGGCGACAAGACAGAAGAAAGAAGTCTCCTGCTTGCAGGTAGCCGGGGTATCCCCCCGCCCCCCCCCCCCCCGTGGTCTATTTCTGCCCGGCTTTTGTTTGAAAGTATTCTATTTAATGGCAGCCTCCCAGCTTCGGCTGTAGGCCGGGCAAAAAGGTAGCCTGCACCATTGGTGCCTAGGAGATTAGCTCCTCCGCTCGACCCTTCATTGCGGGGCATAGCGGGATTCCCGGAGTGGTGATCCGGATGTGGGATGCCCCATTTAATAGGAGGTTAGCTGTCAGGATGTGCCTAGCCCTGGGATATTGTTATGTCACTTTCCGGGGTGTGGGGCGCGCTTGGGACGGTGACATGCTGTGCCGGTGACATGCTGTGTGAGTGTGGCTGCTGCGCTCTACATTGTGAGTCCTTTCGTGATTTTTACTTTGACTAACTTTACTGTAAGTTTTGCCTGCCTCTGTCCCCCTGTCTGTGTGTCTTTTCTCTCCCCTCAGGAGCCGGGGGGGCGGGGCCTCGCGGCGCGCTGCGCCGCGGTCCCGCCTGTGGCTGAGCGCCGTGTTCGACGCTTGCAGCCTGCTTGTCCGGTCTGCTCAGGGGGGGGAACTGGTTATCAGTGTGTGGGTCTGTGTCTGGTGCGCACTGGGAACCGGCGGGTTGCTCCGCCGGTCCCGTCCTTGAGGTCTGAGCGCGGTCCCCGCCGGCAGACGCTGCCAGGGGGCGGGGTTGCGCGCGCGCGGGCCGTGCACGGATTGGATGTCCCGGAGGGGCGGGGCCTTCTCGGCTCCCGCGCTCCCGGAGCTTGTCTCTTCCTCCCTCACTGCGCTGTGTGCGGGCCGCCATCTTCTGCGTTGCCTGGCTGCGCGGTTCTCTCTCTCCCTCTCAGGTAGGCGTTTTTGGTTTTCTTGCGATGGCCCCTCGGATTGTGTCCTCTCCTCCTCCTTCTCCTTCCTCCTCGCTCCGGCGCATCTTTATGGTGCTGGTTGGTATTAACCATTTCCTTTGTCTCTGGTTAATGAGGGGGGGGGGTGTAAGGGGGGTTTTGTATGTTATGTGGATTTTGGTATATGGTGCTGGATTGACGCCTGTCCCTCTCCCTTTGTGTCTTTGAGATCCTGGGATCCCGTCTGGCAGGGCTCTCCCGGTCATATGTACCTGGCTCGTGGGGGGTGTTTTTTCATTGCAATATATATATATATATATATATATATATATATATATATATATATATATATATATATATATTTATATTTGTATATATTTTTATAAGGGTTATGCTATTCCCCTGGGTCAGGATCTTGTGACTATCCTTAGACAAGTGTTAGGTTATTAAGGGGCATCCCGGGTCGCGTACCGCATAAATCCCTGGGTTCTGCGAATACCATAAATTTCACCACATGGAGGCTGCCACAGATACCGGGAATGGTTCTTCGGGACAATCCAAGGTGTGCGGGGGTTGTGGGACTCCGCTCCAGGGAGATGATGTCATTTTGTGTATCCCTTGTGCACAGCAGAACATTGCACGGCAGTCCAGTACTCCGGTGCCTAGCACTTCTTCGGCCGCGCCATCTCCCTCTCCCCCTCGCTTATTCCGGACCCCGTGTGACGTTGTCCTGGGCGGGGATTCGCAGTCTGATGTATGTGCCCGCTTGACCAGCCTTGAGAAGCGGTTTTCTGCTATAGCCGCTCAGAAGGTTTCAGCTTCCGCCCCCGCCGGATTCAGATGAGGAAGTGGTGGGAGATCTGGATTGGTCGGATCGTCCCCGTGAAGAAGGTGAGCTCATTGAGGAAGAAGATTCTGATGTTCAGCAGTTGCTGGGTTCTGAGGGGGATCAGGCTGATGGCCCCCCTCTCGATTCCTCTACCATTCTGAGCCAGATGTTTGAGGTTTTGGATTTGGAGCCTCCGGTGGTTGCTCCTAGGCCCAAGGGTCAGCTTTTTGGGGTGTCCAAGCAGCGTCTGGAGTTTCCCAGCCAACAGCATTTTGAAGAAATTGTTTTCAAGCAATGGGAGCAACCTACACGTCTTGTTGGTGTGCCGTCTAGCTGGGATAGGAAGTATCCCTTTCCGGCGGAATTGATGAAGCGTTGGTCTGTTCCCCCTGAGGTAGATACTCCGGTCCTGGGACTGTCCAACACGGCGGTCGTGCATTCCCCTGACACGACTTCGCTCAGGGACGGCGAGGATCGCCGGGTTGATCAGCTTGCCCGTCATGGTTTTGTATGTGCGGGTTCCGTGTTAAGGCCTGTTTGTGCCTCGGCTCTTTTGACTTTTGCTGTCAGGTCTATTGTCAGGGACTTGGGGGTGGATCTCGAGCCCACCAGTGATGAGTCCCTTGGGCTTAAGCGCTGCGATGCTTTTTTGTCTTGGCCGCTCAGGAGGATGCCATGTTGATGTGTGGCAGGGCTACTGCCTTGCTGGTGGCTATCCGGCGCTGTGTGTGGTTGAGACAGTGGACGGCTGATTTTAATTCTAAAAGATCGCTCACGGCTCTGCCCTTTTTGGGTTTGAGGCTTTTTGGTGAGAGGCTGGATTCTGTTGCCAAGGGAGGTAAATTACCTCAGCGCAAGAAATTTCGCCGTTCCTTTCGGGGGATGGTCTCGCTCAATCCGTCCTTTCGGGGAGTCGGCGCCGGTAGAGGTGCAGGCTCCTCGGCCCCCAGGGGCGCCAGTTGGAATAGGGGCAGAGGCCGTGGCCGCCCCACTCGCGTCTGGGGTGCCAAGCCCAAGCCGGCTGCCAAGCCCACCCAGCAATGAGGGGGTGCCCTCACCCGTTCGGGTGGGGGGACGGTTGCAACTTTTCTCCCGGGTGTGGGACCAGGAGGTCCCGGACAGATGGATCCGGGAGGTGGTTTCGGCCGGTTACAAGTTGGAGTTCGAGTCCCGTCCTCCTCCAAGGTTCTTCAGGTCTCGGGTGTCTTTGGGTCCTTTGGCCGCGCAGGGGCTCCTGGCGGCAGTAAGGAATCTTCTAGATTTAGCTGTCATTTGCCCGGTTCCTCCTTCAGAGGTGGGGCGCGGGTTTTACTCCAATCTCTTCACGGTCCCCAAAAAGGACGGGTCCTTCCGTCCTATTCTGGATTTGAAGTTTCTCAACAGGTTTATTCGTCCTCGGAAGTTTCGCATGGAAACCCTGCGGTCTGCGATCGGTTCGCTTCGGCAGGGGGACTTTATGACGTCCATAGACATCAAGGATGCGTACCTGCACGTGCCGATCTTTCCTGCTCATCAGCGGTTCCTCCGTTTCGTGGTGGGGGATCGGCATTTTCAGTTTGTGGCTCTTCCATTCGGTCTCACCTCTGCTCCGAGAGTGTTCACCAAGGTGTTGGCGGGGGTGATGGCCCTGCTCAGAGCTCAGGGGATTCGCATTGTGCCTTATCTGGACGATCTTCTCATCATGGCTCCTTCCTTCAGTCAAGCAGAGGGGGACACCAGCACGGTGGTGTCTATGTTGGAGAAGTTCGGCTGGGTGATCAATTACCCCAAGTCCTCGCTGGTTCCGGGCAGGGTGGTGACTTTTCTGGGGATGTCGTTGGGACTCCTGCCAGCACAGAGTGTTTCTTCCTCAGGCCAAGGTTCTGATGATTCAGGAATTGGTCCAGCTGCTCCTCTCCCATCCTCATCCGTCCATTCGTCTGGGGATGAGACTGGTGGGATTGATGGTGGCCTCGTTCGAGGCAGTTCCCTTTGCTCAGTTTAATACGAGGACTCTTCAACTTCATCTTTTGGCGTCTTGGAACCGGTGTCCGGGGTCGTTGGATCGGTCCTTCCGGTTGTCCCCTCGGGTTCGGCAGTCCCTTCTGTGGTGGTTGGTCTCGGACAACCTTCTGAAGGGCAGGTCGTTTCTGACTCCGCTTTGGGAAACTGTCACCACGGATGCCAGTTTGTCAGGCTGGGGAGGTTATTGGAAGGATCTTCGGTTTCAGGGGCAGTGGGACCCTCAGGAGGCCCACTTGCCCATCAATGTTCTGGAATTGCGAGCCATCAGGTTGGTTCTGTCTCACTTGACGCATCATTTACAAGGTCTGCCGGTTCAGGTTCGCTCAGACAATCAGACGGCGGTTGCTTACATCAATCACCAAGGAGGGACTCGCAGTCTGGGTGCCCACAGGGAAGTGTCTCTGATTTTGGTCTGGGCGGAGACTCATGTCCCTTGCATCTCGGCAGTTTACATTCCGGGAGTGGAAAACATAGAGGCGGATTTTCTGAGCCGGTGTGCGTCCCGTCGGGGGGAGTGGTCTCTCCATCCCCAGGTGTTTCGGTCACTTTGTCTCCGGTGGGGGACGCCGGAGGTGGATCTGTTTGCCTCTCGTCACAATCACAAGCTTCCGTCCTTTGTGTCCCTGTCCCGGGACCCTCTGGCTCTGGCGGTGGATGCCATGACCCTGTGCTGGAGGGACCTGGGGTTTCTTTATCTGTTTCCTCCGATTCCCATGCTAGGCAGGGTTCTGCGAAAGTTGGTTCTGGAAGGAGTTCCCGCCATTCTCGTGGCTCCAAGGTGGCCAAGGCGGGTGTGGTTCGCGGACATCGTTCGTCTGGCCGTAGATCAGTTCGATCTGCCTCTTCGGCCAGATCTTCTCACTCAGGGTCAACTATGTTACCCCAGTTTACAAACGCTGGCTTTGACGGCTTGGCTGCTGAAACCTCCATCTTAAAAGAGGAGGGTCTTTCGGATGCGGTCATTCAGACTCTTATTAGTGCCAGGAAGAGATCTTCTTCTTCCATCTATTACAGGATTGGAGATCTTATATTGATTGGTGTGAGGCTAGGTCTTTGCCCTGCCGGGTCTTTTCTGTGTCTAGGATTTTGGAGTTTCTTCAGTCGGGGCTGGACTCCGGTCTTCAGCTGAGTACCTTGAAGGGGCAGGTTTCTGCTTTGTCTATTTTTTTCCAGAAATCTTTTGCTAGTCATTCCTTGGTCAAGACCTTTTTCCAGGGGGTTTCGCATGTGCGGCCTCCCAGGAAGCCTTTGCTCCCAGTGTGGGATTTGAATTTGGTTCTTTCCGCTCTTAAGGCTCCTCCTTTTGAGCCTTTGCGGGATGTCGCTTTGTCCATTCTTACTCAGAAGGTTGCCTTTTTGGTGGCCATCACTTCGGTTCGGCGTGTTTCAGAGCTGGCAGCTTTGTCTATTCAGGCTCCTTATTTTGAGGATCATCAGGACAAAGTGGTTTTTCGTTACAAGTCAGATTTTCTCCCTAAAGTGGTCTCTGCGTTTCATCTTAACCAGGACATTGTTCTTCCTTCTTTGTGTCCTAAGCCTAAGAATGCCAAGGAGAGTGCTTTGCACTGCTTGGATGTTGTACGTTGTGTCAGGTACTATCTACGTGCTACGTCTTCTTTTCGTAAGACTGATGCCTTTTTCGTTGTGTCCTGTGGGCCTAGGAAGGGCTTGGCTCCGGCCAAGTCCTCCATTAGCAAATGGATTTGTCAGGCCATTGTTGGTGCTTATTCGGCTAAGGGGAAGGCTCCTCCTTTCCGAGTTACTGCTCATTCTACTCGTGCGGTTGGGGCGTCCTGGGCTTTTCAGCACCAGGCTTCGGTGGAACAAGTGTGTAAGGCTGCAACTTGGTCTTCTGTTCATACTTTTTCTAAGTTCTATAAGGTTGATGTGCGGGCTTCAGCGGATGCTGTTTTTGGCCGCAAGGTTTTGCAGGCTGCAGTGGTTTGAGTTTTTTCTGCGTTATTGCCTGATTCGGATACCCACCCTTTTCTGGACACTTCTGTTGGATGTCCCTAGTGTAATTATTAATGTTTGAAGTGGGGTGTGTGACATACTTAGAATAATACCATTTTGTGAATACTCACCTGTAAAATGGGTATTATAAGTATGTCACACACCCCACTTCACCCGCCCTTTTCGGTATCCTGGCTCTCTATTTGGTGAAGTTTGGTTCTTTACGTTGAGGGTTACATTGTTTGGTTCTGGTACCTTGTCTTACTGCTGTTCTAATACTGGGAGGTTCTTGGGAGGTACCAGGTATGTATAGACCGGGAGGGGCCTGTTGAAGTTTTTGGAGAGTTCTCTGCAATGCTGCCACCTAGCGGTGCGTTAACCCTAGTGTAATTATTAATGTTTGAAGTGGGGTGTGTGACATACTTATAATACCCATTTTACAGGTGAGTATTCACAAAATGGTATTTTTGGGGCTTTCTGGGGGGTTTCAGACAGCGGGGCACCCCCGATCGGGGTGCCCCACCGAAGTGGACCAATACCCAGGATAGTCAAAATCCTGGGTGTTGGTCCACTTTAAGTACCTCTAACCAGCTTTAATCAATGGCCCAGGTCAGGTTTTACCTCCGGGCAGGGCAGGTGAGTCCCTTTTTCTATAGATCTTGTATTGTGATAATGACCATGATTATATATATATTGTGTGAGTAACTGACGGCAACTGGGTGACATATTAGCTTGCAGTCTAGAGTATTTAAAAGCGGATGGAAATCCATCAGTTTTATTGATTGTATTTTCCTTCCGCATTCTAACATCAGCGTCTGTGAAGCTCTAGGAAATATTTTCTCTTGCAGCCTTGAACCTCTTTCACTTTTTCAGAATTTGTTTTGCAGGTTGGCCACCTGATCAGGCTGCCGCTATATAGATATATATATATATAATGTGTTGCACTTGCATACTATATTTCTTTTGTCTTGAGGGGGAACCTTTTGCTCGCTTTGATGGTTTTACCTTCTCTGCCATGCTTTCTCCTTCTCTCCACCAGGTGTCGCCAGTGTGCCAGCATGTGTGCCGTATGCCACCACGTGGTGAAAGGCTTGTTTGTGTGGTGCCAGGGCTGCGGGCACGGTGGACATCTCCAGCACATGATGAAGTGGATGCAGAGTAACTCCCATTGCCCGGCCGGCTGCGGCCACCCCTGTGAATACACCTGAGCAAGAAGCCGCCTGACGTGTCACTCCACCAGCAACCACTAAAGGGAAACTTGCTGATCTCTCGTGTCACCTTCTGATGTGGCGGCCTGATGATCACATGGAATTAGATCTGAAGAACAGTTTAGGTTTCTCATAGCAACTGGCGGTCTTTTCTTCTGTCACTTGCTTCAGTTGAAAAGTTAGAATCTGGTTGTCATGGGCAACAGATGGTAACCCCCCCCCCATCTTCTGCTGATCATCTGAAGTCCCCAAATGGCTTTAGATGCTTGTCCACTCAAGCAGTCTACATTCTAATCTAAGGCTTGGTCTCATTGAAGTGTTTTGTATTTAAATTGGACTGAAACCCTCCCTGGAGTCTGAGACTCCAGGGCAATCTTACTCCCTCCCGGGCATCCCAGTTTCACTGTGTGAAACCCTCCAGGGTGCCTAGTAAACTCGCCTTTCCCTCAAGCCCACAGCACATGCACAACCTGTGACGGCATCAATCGCCTCCCTTCTCGGCTGTCCGCAACTGGATGGCTGTGTGTGACCGCACCCAGCCGTAGGCCGTAGCCGTAAGTGCGGCAAGGGATTACATTCAGCTGATTGGAGCAGCCGTGGGCACGAGGAGAGGTGAGTTAGCTCAGCATTCTGGGGGTTTCACCAATCTGGGGTGCCCTAGGGAAAAAAAACAAAATCAGGGATAGTGAAAATCCCGGGTTTAGTTCCACTTTAAGGTACAAGTCTCTCCTCCTTGCGATCAGCTGAGGAGCATTAATTCTGCACACTGGCTCTCCCTCTCACCAGCATACAATGTAACAATCTATAGAGTAAACTGTTAACCCCCCCCCCCCCCCCCCCATCCCCGGGGCGCCTGTAAATGCTCCCCACTCTCAACAGTAGGTGTGCGGGCTTTAATCCAATAAGAGCTGTCTGCCGTGACTATGTAATTCGGCAAAAGGCCAATTCAAGATGCCCCAGGGGAACAAAACCAAACCCGCGAAAGTCAAATTCCCAGGTTTTGTCCCGCTTTAAAAGGAAAGTCAATTTTTTCCTCCTCGGATTAGGGATGCCATAGAGGTGCAAGGCTGCCCAACTTACCAACCATCAGTTTTCTGCGGCTTAGATGGTGCTCCTGTGGTCCAGGCCTAGGGAGCCCATCTTATGGGCATCAAGTTGAGCTTCCTACTGCCAGCTGGAATCCAGACATGCAGTGACCAGAATCAAACACTGCGGGCCCCTGGAGTAGAACCTGAGCAACGGGAGGTCAGGGATCCCTCGTACCTCTATGGCTGGGGTCTGATTAATAACAGCAGGGAGTCTGTCCACAAACACATGTGCTGCTTATTGAGGGGTTTCCAGTCTTTTCATATTTCAGAAGGAGCAGAGTTGTACAGGGATGGCCGCCTCACTACAAGAGAGAAGCTGTAGCAGTAAGTGCTCATACTTCTGAATGGACAGCCCACTACAGTTTCAGAATAATCTTCCTAAGCCCCTTGCCTGAGCAAGGAAAGGTACCAATATACCCCCAGGAACTGCCCCGAATGGAGGAGCAGGAGGCCAATAGAGATGTGAGAGGTGGGGTTCAGCTTTATTAACCGATATTACAAACTGAAACCCATCACCTCTTTGTATGACCCCTCCTCTCAGATTGGAGATGGGCCCCTTTTGGGACCATAGTGCGGCTAGGAAGGTTCAAATTTAGTCGCTCCTTGCATTAAAGTGGACCAACACCCAGGATTTTGACTATCCTGGGTTTTGGTCCACTTCGGCGGGGCACCCCGATCGGGGGTGCCCCGCTGTGTGAAACCCCCCAGAAAGCCCCAAAATCTTACCTGTCTCCGCTCCCACGTGACTGGACGGTCCAATCCCCGCCAACGTCCAGGCGGGGATCAGGAACGTCCAAGCGGCTGCCGCCGCCGCCGCCTCCCTCGCGTCACTTTCGGCGCGCACGCGCCCCCACCGGCCATTCGCAGACGGCCGGCGCGGGCGCGAGCACGCCTACAGGGGCGCGAGGGAAGATCAGGTAAGGTGTTTGGGTTTTTTTTGGGGGGTTTCACCCCGCGGGACATCCCGATCTTGGATGTCCCGCGGGGTGGGAGGTGATCGGCCCGGGAATCTTATAGATTTCCGGGCCGATCACCTCTCGGTGTTGGTCCACTTTAAGGAGCAGGAGCCATACAGGGATGTGATGGGTGGGGTTCCGCTTTATTACCCCGTGGTGCAGATTTTACACACTCTTTGTATGACCTCTTCTCTCGGATTGGAGATGGACCCCTTCGGGACCCCACTGCAGCTAGGAAGGTACTCATTTAATAGCTGCTTACACACAGGAGCAGGAGCCATACAGGGATGTGACGGGTGGGGTTCAGCTTTATTAACCTAATGATGCAGATATTACAAACCCATCACCTCTTTGTATGACCCCTCCTCTCAGATTGGAGATGGGCCCCTTTGGGACCATAGTGCGGCTAGGAAGGTACTAATTTATAAGCTGCTTACACAAAGGAGTAGGAGCCATATAGGCAGGTGGC
Organism: Gastrophryne carolinensis; assembly: GCA_027917425.1. NCBI lineage: Eukaryota > Metazoa > Chordata > Amphibia > Anura > Microhylidae > Gastrophryne > Gastrophryne carolinensis. The sequence continues at coordinate 27,891,441 of CM051240.1, forward strand.
AGGTGTGGTTCAGCTTTATTCCCCTGTACTGCAGACTTACAGTCCCCGCTCTGAGCCTAGGCATGATCCCGTTGCTGGACCACAGTGTTGCTAGGAAGGGACTAATTCTCCTTAGGTGGCTCCCTGCATGGCGGAGGAGGAGCCATACTGCCATATGACAAGTGGGGCTCAGCTTTATTACCTTATTGTGCTTATAATATAAACCCTAACCCATTATTTTTTAGAGTGGCTAGGAAGGGGCTAATTTACCTTAAAGTGGACCAACACCCAGGATTTTGACTATCCTGGGTTTTGGACCTAGTTCCCAGGGCACTCCAATCCAGGATGCCTCGCTGTGTGAAACCCCCAGGTCACCCGAACTCACTCGCCTTTCCCCTGTCCTACGGTGCATGCGCAGCCTCCCACCCAATCGCCACACTCGGCTTGGCTCGACTAAGGAGACGAGCGCTCCGGCCGCATCCCCGCTACCCTCTAACAGGGAGTGTGCCCGCACCGGCCATTCACAAATTTGGCGCTGCTTGCGCACGGGCCGTTGAACCAGGAGAGAAGGTTAGTATACTGGGCCACCTGGGGTTTTTCACACAGTCACTTTAAAGTGGACCAAAACCCATGGCCTTTGGCCCTGGAATCTATAAGAATCCAGAATTGGGATGCCCTGGGGGTAGAAATTAACATGTTTTTCTTTACCTGATGCCTGTAATTGTTGTCCTTGTGCCTCTGCTCGGTTCACTTTGTGGCAGGAGAGAGGAGGCTTTGAAGTTTCACTTTCTTCCTGACCGCATTCTCCGCGCCCCTGGACCTCCTCCCCTTGATCACGAGCGTGCCTTCTGCCTGAATTGTCTCTGCTGATCCCTGGCACGAGCCTGTGACACAGGAACTTAGATTAGCCCTGCACACAGTCATTTCTTGGGGGATACCTGCTCTTGTTGCAGAGGCAATGTCAACGTCCCAAAACAATCTCTAAGGAATCGGGGGACACAGAGAATGCGGCCAGGAAGAAAAGTAGACTTCAAAGCCTCTTATCTCCTGCCACAACGTGAGCCAGGAAGACGTACAAGGCAACAGTTACAGGCATCAGGTAAGGATTAACCATATTAATTTATCCCCTAGTCTCTCTAAGTAGCTGCCTGCACAGAGGAGCCGGAGCCATACAAGAATGGGAAGGGTGGGCTTTATACCCTATTATACAGACTGTTACAAACCTCGCCCTGTCCCTATACGCCTTTATATAAATGTGGCGAGCAGGGCCAATGCCATTGTGTGTACAGAGGCCCCGACCCATCTGCAGATAACAGTGGCCTGGATAAAGGTGCCCGCCCACTTTTCAGACTCCATGGCCTTTCCTGCACTGCTGCAGGTGCAGCTTTTCCAGTGCTGTCCTGAGCCAAATCTACCTGGAGGAGAACTAGAGATGTTTTCCATGGGGGCAAAGTTTTGAGGATGGCCCTCTATAGGCAGGTTTGTCGTAAACCCCCTACACAAAGTGCCAGTGCTACCAGGCAGTTGCTGTTCTGCGGGAGCTGGGGTGGGTGAGTAATGTGGGCTCAAGGACTGGGGCTGATCAGGGGAGTGACGTGTACCTCCATCAAAGTGTTTTCTATGGTGGTTAAAATTTTTGTTAGTTTTTTTGCTTTACTTTTTAACCTAAATCCATCCAACACCCGTTTTTTCTTTAACGGGTGTTGGTCCTGCAAACAGCGAATAGGAACAAGCTTTGGGAGGCATCCAGAATACTGGAGCCCCCAACATAACCCTCCCGGACACTGGATATACTTACCTTCACCTCGAGCAAGCGCTGAGAAAGGAGTCCCGCGATTGGCTGCTGGGCAGTCACATGGGCCATGGTCACGTTCTTGGCACCGGCCACTGGAATGCCCGGCCCATGTGCACGCCAGTGGGCTCCTTTCCCGAACTGAAGGTTAGGATATTGGTTGTTCTGGGAGCTCCAGCATTCTGGATGCCCCCCCAAGCCCAAGCTTGTTCTTATTCTCCATCTGGGGGACTTACACCCATCAAAGGAAAAACGGGTGTTGGTCCGATTTAATTTAAAGGGACAGTCCAGGAAATGGCAACAGTGGCTGCCAGGAGGTCACCCGAAGCCTGTCCCATGTCTCTCCTCCATTTCCTGCAAAGTGGTGTAGCAGTTCTTTAAATTTTGGCCCTTCTGTATTTTCACTTTTACCACGATCACACTCCAGATGTTGTCACATGGCTGCCCCTGCCCAGAAGTTGCGACCACTGTACAGCCACCATTGGAGCGTGGTCAGCCAGGAATGGAATAAGGTGGGGCAAACTTTGGAGACTGGCTACAGCGCATTGCAGGAAATGGAGTAGAGGCGCATGGGACAGGCTTCAGGTGATCTCCTTGCTGCCTTATTATTGCCATTGCCTGGACTGTCCCTTTAAAAGCAGTGAGAAACCCCAGATCTTGTACATATTCTGGCTGTACGAGCTCTGACAATATAAAGCTGCATTTTATACAGATGTATTTATAGCGGCCTCTTGTGGCCATTTTTGTAACTCCAGCCCAGTGTTACTTGTCTGATGTACAGTATGTGTAAATAATTATACAGAGGAGGCCGATGCTGATTGGTCGCTGTTCTCCACTAATAAACAGGAAATGTTCCGAAAGGGAAACTCTTCTTTTCACATTTTGTTATTGTCCTATTTTTAAAGCATGTTTATGTATGTGCTAGTATGGTGCTTTCAGGTTTAACTTGAAGTGGACCAAAACCCAGCGGGATCGGCCCAGGAATTGATCGATTCCTTCACCCTGGGGCATCCAAAATTGGGACGCCCCGCTGTGTGAAACCCCCCAGGTCGCCCCATACACTTACCTTACTTTCTGGTTCAACGGAGCATGCACGGGCCACGGCCGCATCCCCGCTATCCCGCTAGCAGGGCATTTGTGAATGCTAGTGTGGTGCTTTCAGTTTAACCTAAAGGGACAGTCCAGGCAATCACAATTAAAAGGCAGCAAGCAGTTCACCTTAAAGCGGAACAAAACCCACCAACAGCTGACCTGGAATCTTAAAGTGGATCAAAACCCAGGATTTTTACTATCCTGGGTTTGGGTCCTTTCCCAAGAGAGAAAACAAAGGGGAAGACAGGTTACTTAGGGGCCAGCATATGATAGTGTGTGGAGAATTAGAAGGGGGGAGGACTGCTATGATGGATAAGGGGATCCGGGTGCCCGCTGTGTGAAACCCCCCAGATCGCCGCAGCCAACTCACCTCTTCTTCCTGGTCCTACAGCACATGTGCGGCCGTTCGTCCAATCAGCTCACTCGAAGCGGCTGACGTCAGGTCGTCTAAGGCCAGCGGCTCATCCCCGCTTTCCTCTGTGCTGTAGCAGTTCTTTAAATGTTGGCCCTTCTTTATTTTCACTTTTACCACGATCCCACTCCAGATGTTGTCACATGGCGGCCCCTCCCTCAGTATGAGTAAGCCCAGAAGTTGTCCAATCAGCTCACTCGGAGCCGCTGACGTCGTCTAAGGCCAGCTGCTTCCCTCTAACAAGGAGCGTTCCCGCGACGGCCATTCACAAATGCCTGCCCTGCTAGAGGAATAGGGGGGTTGCGGGCGCAGCTCGTGCATGCACCATTTTACCAGGAAACAAGGTATGGGGGCCACCTGGGGGGTTTCACACAGCGGGGCATCCCGATTTTGTGAAACTCCCCAGGTCACCCCATACACTTACCTTGTTTATAAGATTCCTGGGCCGATTGGCGTGGGTTTTGGTCTACTTGAAAGGGTTGGTCACTGTATTTTCCTTCCCTGTGTTCGGTCCGGGCTGTCCCAATCCATATACGTGTGGGTTATCCGCCACCAGGTGGCGCCAGTTACTGCAAGATCCAGAGCTGTAACTCCTCCCAGCCTCCTATAAAAAGAGCTGTCTCCATAGAGTTCCTAGAATTCATCTTGCACTTGCTGCTGCAAGGATCGTCTAGAACTCTCTCTGGATTATGGCAGTTGAGCGGGGCATTTTTAAGCCTGTCAGCCGCGGCAGCCCTTTTGCCTCTGTTCCTGTGGACCCAGTATGCCTCCCAGCCTTGGCTGACGGGAATGGGTGAAGGTAGGGAGAATGCCGGGGTCGAGCGTTCACAGAGCTAGGCTCTGGGCCGCAGACCCTTCCTAAAGGGTAGCCGGCCATAGGCTAATGGTGAGCCTATTGGGGGGGGGGGGGACCACCTCAGGAACCCCTTTTTGGCTTTATCCCACAAGCTTTATTATTGTGTGTGAGTGTTTTTTGGTGAACTTTTTATACTGCGCTAACTCATGCCTCATCCTCCTTCTCTCTCCATCTAACACGGTTGCATTCCGCTGAGAGGAGGGGGGGCTGCAGGCGGCCTGACAGGGGGCTGAAGCTCCTGCGGCCGCCGACACTGCCAGGGCGCGGGGACGCGCCGTGTACTAGGGGGGGCCCGCCCTGCTGTATCTCATCGGGGGCCTCTGCCATTTTGGACTCTGAGGGAGATGCCGTTTGGGGGGGGGGGGGCGGAGCCGCGCAGTGATGCTTTTCGCGTCACCGCTAGTACGACCCACCCCTCTTGACAAGTGCTGCTGCGGACGCGGCGGGGAGGTCCTTCCTGGGTCCCCATGCTGTGCTGAGCCATCTGGTTTTTCTGCACCTCCCGTGCTGCTGGGACTCCGGTGGGGTCTCAGACGACGACGTGAGTCTCCCTTGGTTTTCTTACTGTACTTATGGCGCATGTGCTGTGGGATGCCGCGTTTTTCTGCTTGTATGTTCAGGTTGGGTCCTTGTAGCGGTGGCTGTGGTCCCCCAGGCTCGCCCCCCCTCCTCCTCCCTTTTTTTAGTAAGAGGGATCACAAAAAGAGGGACTAAACAGGAGGGATCAGCGGTTTGGGCCGTTAGTGCTCTGTAACCTGCTTGAATTGTCTGCTAATCACCATAATGGAGGCTTCTGGGGACAGTGAGCTAGGGGCCCCATTTGGCGGGTGAAGCTCTGCCCCATGTGTGGTACCGCCCCCCCCGGGGTGGTCTTGGCACGGTTTGTTCCTTGCGCTGGGAGCGCGTTTTGGAGCATGATTGGGCGGGCGTATCTGCCCCTGGCCCCTTATTGCCTGCGGCCTCGCCAGCACCCCCACTATTGCATTCTGCCCTCTGCGAAGGGGAAGTCAGCTAGGGTCCCGAACTGTTTTGACATACCGGGTGGCTGGCCTTGAGAGTCCTTCCTGGGCATGACAATGTCTCGCACGGCCCCTAGGAAGGCCACGAGTAAGAGGCGGCACTTCGAGCCTGGTTACTCGGATTGTTGATGATGATGATGTTCTTGCTGGAGGTCTGGGCTCCATGGAAGAAGGCTATTGCTTCAGGATTCCTTTCCATTGGGATCATTCGGCCGGCTATGACAGCGAGCCTGGCTCCTCCTCGGGAGGATATGGTGCCTTCTTGCGATACTAGATTTACCCTTCGGTGTGGAGACTTTGCTTATTGTCCCTCTTAAGCGGCGTAGAGGAAGCGGGGTGATTTACTCTGGCCTGAGAAACAGAGGTTGTTTCCCTGAGCAGGCCTATTTTTCCATTGTTTTTTTTATGGATGGGGAAAGGTCTAATATTTACCATCAAGGGCCAGGACAGGCGGTATTACCTCTGGTGGAGCCAGTCCGTCTCTGGTCCCGTCTCCCGGATGTGATTCCCCCGTGTCGGGGTTACTCAACACTACGGTTATGCCGTCACCCTGTACTGCTTCCTTGCGCGATCCTGCTGACTGGCGCATGGATCGATGGCTTGTCATATTCACCTTGCCGGGCTTGCTTCGCCCTGTCTGTGCCGCAGCCATGGTCTCCTTGGCCATCAGGAAGAAGGTGAGATGCCTTGTTGATTTTGTCAAGTCTCGCGGGCGGAGGAGTATAAAGACCTCAAAGCCTGTGTGGATTTTATTGCTTTTGTAGTCCCGGCCATGGTCGATAGTGTCCGGCTTGGCGCCAGGGCTTCGGCCCTGCTTGTTGCACTTCGTCCCTTGCTCTGGCTGCGGCAGTGGTCGGCTAACCCTGCGGCCAAGAAGTCGCTCACTAGTATCCCCTTCCTGGGGCTCAGGTTAGTCGGGGAGCGCCTGGACCTTCTGACCAAGGATGGCAGGCTCCCTCAGTGACAGAAGCCTGCACGCCCATTTCCGGGTTCTTCTGCCTATCGCTCCTTCGAGGAGGAAGAGGCTCTTCATTTTCTGGTGGCCGCAGAGTTTCCTGGGTCGAGGTAGGTCTCGCGGCCAACCCAATCTCTCCTGGGGAGCTAAATCCAAACCGTCTGCCTAGCCCTCTCAGGCATGAGGGGGCGCCCTCACCCATCTGGGTGGGGGGACGGCTTCTGCTATTGCTCACATCTGGAGACAGCCTGTCTCGGATCGGTGGATCCAGGAGGTGGTGTCCTCCGGGTACAGAATAGTGCTGGCAGTTTGGCCGCCCTCAAGATTCTTCGGTCGCGGATATCCCGGAGTGCATTGACGGCGCAGGGCCTAAGGATGGCCGTTCAGAGCCTTCTACCATCAGGTGTGATTTGTCCCGTGCCTCACCAGGAACAGGGTGAGGGTTCTACTCCAATCTGTTCACGGCACCCAAGAAGGACGGAATGCTGAAACCTATCCTGTATCTGTAGGGTCTCTACAGGTTTGTCAGAGTCAGACATTTCCGCATGGAGACATTACGGTCCGCTGTGAGCTCACTTCGGGCCGGCGACTTCATGACCACAGTGGACATCAAGGATGCTTATCTGCACATCCCAATTTTTCAGGGGCATCAGAAGTGCCAGAGGTTTGCGCTGGAGGATCAGCATTACCAATTGTGGCACTGCCGTTGGGATAGCCTCAGCCCCCTGTGTGTTCACCAAGGTGCTGGCAGGCATCATGGCTATCCTGAGGAACCAGGGCATTCGTGCTTTTCCTTATCTGGACCATTTGCTCAGTCCCTTCAGCAGGCCGAGAGCGACAACCGGACGGTGTTATCCTCTCTCGAGGTTTTCGGATGGGTAATCAATTACCCCAAGTCTTCGATCACTCCCACAATGGTGCGGTCTTTCCTGGGCATGATGTTGGAAACCTCTCAGGTCAAGGTATTCCTGCCCCAGCAGAAGGTGAAGGGCCTCCATACGCAGGTGCAGACCCTACTGGCTTGTCAACGGGCCTCGATCCGTCTGGGGATGAAACTGGTGTCCTGCTTTGAGGTAGTGCCCTTCAGTCAGTTCCACATGAGATTTCTTCCATTGAATCTGTTGACCGGCTGGGACGAGACGCAGGAGTCCCTGGATCAGACAGTCCCTCTTGTGGTGGTTGGACTCCAGAAATCTGTTGGTGGGCAAGTCCTTTCTTACTCCCCGTTGGGAGATTGTCACCACAGATGCCAGTCTGACCGGCTGGGGAGGTTTTTGACAAACGCTGAAGTTCCAGGGCCAGTGGGGGCCGCAGGAGGTCCACTTGCCCTACAATCTCCTGGAGCTGAGAGCGATCCGGGTGGTGCTTCTTCACTTGACACCCCTTCTCAGGGGGTCGTGCGATCCAGATCTACTCGGACAATCAGTCGGCGGTTGCCTCCTCAATCCTGACGGAGAAGGGGTTGTCTGCTAAGGTTATTCGGGCCATGATTTAGGCACGGAAGAAGTTTTCTTCCATGATTTACTATAGAGTTTTGCATGCCTACATTTCTTGGTGTGAATCCAAGAGTTTTTTCCTTGTTGCACTATTTTTATCTTTAGGATTTTGGAATTTTTACAACACGGCTTAGACTTGGGTCTACAGCTGGGCACCTTCAAGGGCCAGGTCTCGGCCTTGGCCATCTTCTTCCATAGATCCTTTGCCAATCATGACTGATCAGGACTTTTACCAAGGAGTTACCCATGTACTTCCACTACGTAAGCCTGTATTACCGGTGGGGGGTTGGAATTTGGTGCTTCCTGCTCTCCAGGGTCTCCACTGTGAGCCTTTATGCGACATTGTCTGTCTTGACCCTAAAGGTGGTCTTTTTGGTAGCTATCACCTCAGTGCGCCGTGTGTCAGAACTGGCCGCCCTTTGTATGAAGCCTCCTTACTTGAGCGGCATAGGGACAGGGTGGTTTTTTGCTTTAAAGTGGACCAACACCCAGGGGTGATCGGCCCGGAAATCTATAAGATTCCCGGGCCGATCACCTCCCACCCCGCGGGACATCCGAGATCGGGATGTCCCGCGGGGTGAAACCCCCCAGAAACCCCAAAAAGACCTTACCTGATCCGCCGCCTCTTCCGCCGCCGCCGCCTCCCGCGCGCCCCTCCAGACGTGCCCGCGCCGGCCCTCCGTGAATGGCCGGCGCGGGCGCCGGCTGCGGAAGAGGCTTGTACGTTCCTGTCCCCCGCCTAGACGTTGGCGGGGATTGGCTGCGGCGTTCACGTGGGAGCGGGGAGAGGTGAGTTTTTTGGGGTTTCTGGGGGGTTTCACACAGCGGGGCACCCCCCATCGGGGTGCCCCACCGAAGTGGACCAAAACCCAGGATAGTCAAAATCCTGGGTGTTGGTCCACTTTAAACCTGTTTTTTTGCCTAAGGTCGTTTTCTCCCTTTCATCTTAATGAGGAAGTTATTTTGTCTTCCTGGTGTCTGGAACCATCTAATTCTAAGGAAAGGAACCTCCATGCCTTGGATGTGGTCAGAGCCATTAAGTACTACCTGGTTGTGACTACTTCTTCAGGAAGTCGGATTCACTCTTTGTTCTCACTGAAGGTTCCAGGAAGGGTTTGCCTTCGGTCTAGTCCACTCTCAGTAAGTGGATTAGACAGGCGGTGGTGCAAGCATACTCTGCCAAGGGGAAGGATCCCCCTTCTTGTGTAACAGCTCTTTCTACTAGAGCTATTGGTGCTTCCTGGGCTTTTCAGAACCAGGCCTCTGTTGAACAGGTTTGTAAGGCCGCTACCTGGTCTTCGGTTCATACCTTTACAAAGTTTTACAAGGTTGATGTTAGGGCCTCAGCTGGTGCTGCTTTTGGCCGAAAGGTGCTTCAAGTGGTAGTGAAATGAACTACATGCTGTTCCGCTCTGGGGAATCCCGCCCTATTATGCACACTGCTTTTGGATGTCCCACACGTATATGGATTGGGACAACCCGGATCGAACACAGGGAAAAATACAATTCTGTGAGTACTCACCTGTAGAATTGGTTTTGCCTGTGTTCGGTCTGGGCTGTCCCACCCCGCCCTGGGTTCATTTCCTCTTTTGCCTCTTATGGTGATTGTTATTTTTTGTATTGGACCGTTGTCCTTTGTTTGGAGAGAGTACATGCTGTAACATGTTTTCTTGGCCTCCCGGCCTGTCTCATTTACTGCTTTTTGACATTCTGGGAACTCTATGGAGACAGCTCTTTTTATAGGAGGCCGGGAGGAGTTACAGCTCTGGATCTTGCAGCAACTGGCGCCACCTGGTGGCGGATAATCCACACGTATATGGATTGGGACAGCCTGGACCGAACACAGGCAAAACCAGTTCTTCAGGTGAGTACTCACAGAATTGTATTTTCTTCGGGGCATCCTGAATCCGGGTGTTCTGCTTTGTCAAACCCACAGAAAGCCCCCAAAACCTAACCTTGTCATGCTCCAATGGTGCATACTCTGGTTCTCATCCAATGAAGTCGTAGTTCCACACAGCTCCAGTGCTTGACCTTGGTGCACGGAAGGGGCGCTGGGATCCTCAAAATCATATTTTGCAAATCTTGAGGAAATCCAGTAATCCCAGACCCCGCAGTGAAAAAAAAACGTTAAAACTTAGCTTTTAATATTGTTTTTATTTTGCATTTAACACAACAGACAAAAGGACAAGTCATGTTATATTGCAATTAAGGTGCCGCAGGCACCCAACTTCAAAATGGCATTATAATTGACAACATCGACAACCATACACACACCTTTCACACTGAACCCAGGTCACCATAGATATGAGCGTGTCTCAGGTGAAGGACCAGAAAAGCTTTTGACTGTTAACTAGTTATCAGGGCGTACTTTTGTTCTGAGTTCCCTCCCTCTCTTCATCGGCCAGATTTCAGTTCCCGGCTTTATCCGTCAGAAGCTTTTACTATTGTTAGGTAAAATCAGTAAATAAAGAGCTTAACATGGGGACACAAGATCCTATTTCCCGTACCTCACAACTGCGACGCGTTTCGGGCGGTTTCCTCCTTTGTCAGGCAGTGAATACTCACCTGCACTGTGGCCCCAATATATAAGCATAAACATGTTGTAGTCCAAAACACAGTGCTCAGGGCCGCAAATAACCAGTGCACAGTGTCGGCATTTCCCGTACCCCACAACTGTGATGCGTTTCAGGCGGGTTCCCCCTTTGTCAAGCAGTGAACACTCGGCTGCACAGTGGCCCCTATATATACGCATAAATATGTTAGTCCAAAACACATTGTCCGTGAAGCCCCGCTCAGCCAGTCCGGAAATAACCAATGCACAGTGTCAGCACAAAATGGGCCAATCAAAGCATCACGAAAAGGCTGAAACAGGGAAGAGAGGGAAACATCAGCTACCCAATAACACGCTCAGCTAGACACAGAAAAAGTCACCTCTATTCAGGCAGTGTAAATTGCCCCATAACAAACCTGGAACAGCTGCCATAGTAGGTATAATAGGTAGATTAATAAACTACCATGTGTCTCGTCCAATGAGAGCCGCCTGCTATGACAACATAATTCGGCAGGTGGCTCTTGATGTTTACTAGGGGGAGCGCGACTGCTGCACCCCCTGCATCATGCACACGCTTCCGCTCCAGCCATTCAGATAGACTCCCCTTCGATTAGAATGCAAGTCATCTGCCATACTAGGCGGCTCTCATTGGACGAGAGCCCGCGCATGCGTCGTCGGAGAGTGGCCAGGTGAATTCTTTGGGGCTTCCACGAAGCGGGATGCCCCTGGGGCGCATAACAAAACCCCAGATTTTAACTTCTCCATCAGGTCTCTACAGTTTACCTGTCCTTTCAAATCCATTACTCCACGACCACTTCCAAAGGTAGTCGCTCGGTCACACTGTCCCTTTGTACTCCCAGTGTGAGCGAGCCCTGCAAGCTAGAGTAGTTTCACTGCTGCCTCAGACCACAGCAGTCTCCAGCCAACCCCGCGAATGGAAGAAAAGCCAGCAGCAGATTCCAGACCGACCGCTGCTGGGTTTTGTTCCGCTTTAATAATGATTTAGATTTTAGTTTTCAAGAGAAAATGTAAACTTACCTAGGCTGTGCCCCTCAATATCCCCCACTATGATGGAGACCATCCGTGGTCTTTTAAGCCCCCCCCCCTGCAGCCCAGACACTGCTCTTCCTTAATATAAACTCACACGTGGTTATACAGGGTATTGCCGGTGCGGGGTGCTCGAGAGGAGCGGGGTCCTTGCGAAGACGTGTTCACACACGGTGTCAAAGGCCGGCTAGCATGCTATAGGTAAGTCTACGATTACCTTCCATACCACCATTTTTTTTACGGTGGTCCAGAGAAATCGGTATTGCTGAGCCTGCTATATTATTTTCTACATCTGGCTACACAAGACTTTAAAGGTCCCAAAGGAGGACCCCAAATTTGGGATGCCCTGCAGTGCCGCATGCCACTATGTGGAGAGACCCATGTTAGGCTTAAACCGGACCTTCACCTTGATTTATTGAAAAGCCCAAACCCTTAAAAAACGATTCCCCAGCATCTAAAGTTAATATATTTTAATTCTTTAGTCACTTACTTATTATTCTTTCCCCCACTGGGCTGCAACTCTGTTCAGGACTTTAGGATACGGGCGCCGCCATCTTGCCTCAGAAGCATCACACTTACTGAGGAGAGGAGAGGGAGATAAAGTACAGGGGGGCGGATTATAGCTGTGCTTTGCTCAGACAGAGCAGAGCTGAGGTCAGGAAAAGGTAAGCAACCCCAGAATGCAGAGCAACACAGTCAGAAGGCACTTCCTGTTTGCAGGCTGCCTGATGCTCCATGAGCCGCCATCTTGGATGTTTAAAGGCTCATAACATGCAGTAGATGCAGGTAGGATGATTTTTAATGTGAGCAATCTGTATGCACAGGGTGTGGGAAACCAAAAAACCCTCTACTTAGGTAAAGGAAGAGAGGAGCTTTACTATGTGTCCACTAGTTGGATGTGTCTGGCTGTGTAAAATTTAAAGCTAATCCTTGGCATTGCACCCTTAGCGTTTCTAAGGGCCTTGGATGGCACAGAGACATAAAGAGATGGTTTGCATAGCTCCGCCTGCTGCAAGGATTGATGGGTAATGCTAGCTGTCCTTGTATTGGGTACTGTGCAAATACTTGCCCTTCTAGAAAAGGAGGAGCTAAGTAGAGGGTTTTTTGGTCTCTTTAGCCCCCTATATAAGGCCTAACATGGGTCTCCCCACAAACTGGTTTGCGACTCTGTTTTGGTACTCACCAAGTCTCACCCCCCATACAGCCAGAAACATCCATCCTAGTGCTGATAAGAGCCTAAAGCTCGAAACACGTGTCCTCTAGTTGGATGTGTTTGGCTGTGTAAATTTAAAGCGAATCCTTGGTATTGCACCCTTAGCGTTTCTAAGGGCCTTGGATGGCACAGAGACATAAAGAGATGACTTGCATAGCTCCGCCTACTGCAAGGATAGTTGGTAATGCTATCTGTCCTTGTATTGGGTACTGTGCAAATACTTTCCGTTCTAGGAAAGCTCCTCCGATGCCCTGCAGTGAAAGCATCTACAGAAAGATTGGGTTATGTTATACCCATAGTTAAGTAGTTCATCTGGTTGAGATCTGACCATCAAATTTAAGGAAGGAACGGGGAAAATTAAGTTTTAGTACTCTTCTAAAGATGCTTTCACAGATTTATAGTTCTTATGGTAAAACATGGGAGATCGAATTGTGCCCCTTTGTCTTTAGAGAAGGTTTTACCTGAAACTTGCCTTCTTCCGGGTTGCTGCAATAATCACTTACAACAGCAGAGGGATCCCAGTGCTTGAGGGGTGCACACATGCACCAATGGGAGTGCGTGCATGCATATGTGGGAGTGCGCACATGTGCACGTGGGAGTCCAGCATGCACGTCTGGGGTTGCACGCATTTACCAGTAGGAGTGTGTGTATACACCAGTGGGAGTGCGCGCATGTGGGAGTGCGCGCATGTGGGAGTTGTGCACATGTGCATCTGGAGGCGCTGGTCTAGGCGTCCAATGTCGCCTAGCAATAGGGAGAGAAGGAAGGAGCACAACAAGGGTATAGCGAATACCTGTGTTTGAAGCAGGATTTAAGGCAGACCCCGCCCATCATGCTGATTATTATGCAGCATCACAGAGCCAAGATCCACACCCACTTGCTGTAGAGGAGAAATCATAAGCTGAACCTGTAAACCTCGGTATCTCGGCCATTTCTTCTTCAATTGAAAAACGGAAAACAGTTTAGAACAAGGCCAAATGTAGCCTGACGCAGTGGTGTAACGATTACCTCTTTAATATTACTTTAAGGATAAGGCCATTCTTCTTTTGCCTCATTGTTTCCTCCAGAAGGTGTATTTTCGGGTTTTTATAGCAATGAGGATGTTGTTGTTTCCTCTCTATACCCAGCTCCACCCCATTCTGTGAAGAACAAGCTGCACGAGTTGGACATGGTTGCTGCCACTTCCTCTTGCTGAAAGTCTATGACTCATTCTGGCCCATGAAGAGGCTTCACGGACCTTAAAGTCCTTCCACACCAAAGGGTTAGAGCAAGTGTTGTCCAATGTCTACCTATCCTGAGGCGGCAAGGTCCCGCCCACTCTGCCAGAGCCATTGGTTCTTCTTGGGCATTTGGTCATGAATCTTCAGTGGAACAGATCTGCCAGGTCTTCCATTCTCACCTTTCACACCCTATGTGTGGATGAATTGGCCGCAAGGTCCTTCATGCGTTCGTGCCTAAATATACTTCCAAGATTGTGTAATCTCATTTAAAGTGGAACTCCGGTCATAATATGACAATATGGTAATTAAACCATTTCGCCCTCCATCCCACCGTGGCCTAGCACAGTGGTCCTCAACCCTGTCCTCAAGGCCCACCAACATGTCATGTATTCTCGGTGTGCCACACACCCCGCTTCCCTTTTAATACTTACGATCGGGTTACTCCTCCAGCAGGTGGCGACGTGCAGAGAGAAGTCTTGAAAACGAGCCCCTTCCGGCCTATATATACCTGGGACCTCCCACTGAATCACCAGTTTTTTCTCTCTGCATGAAGCGACAAGACAGAAGAATGAAGTCTCCTGCTTGCAGGTAGCCGGGGTAAAATCCGGCATCCCCTTTTGGTCTATTTCTGCCCAGTTCTTGTGTGTTTATTATGCTTAGTTTAATGGAAGCCTCCCAGCCTAGGCTGCGGGCTGGGCAAAGGTAGATGGCACTTTAGGTGCCTAGGAGCTTATCTCCTCCGCTCGATCCCACTGGTGGGGCAATGCGGCTATCCGGCTGGTGATCCGGATTTGGGATGCCCCTGTCCCGATGTCCCTTTAGGTCACCTTCTCCCGCTTGGCCTTCTCCCTTTGCTAAGGGGGGTGTAATGTGCATGAGTGCTTTACTTTACTGTGAAAAGGTCTTAGTGTCAGTGCATGGCCAGGGCTGCTGGGGCCTGTTTTTGACTGTTTGTTTGTTTTTCCCTCCTTTTGCGGTTGTGGCTCGCCATTGGTCGAGCCACGTCACTAGGGGGCGGGGCCGCGCCCTCTGCGGCCTCGCTCTGCGTGTTAAGGGGGCGTGGCTGGGACGCGCTGTCTACGGGCCCGCCCCTGGTCTCATTAGAGACCTGGACGCTGCAGCCGGTGGGGGAAGAGCTTCCTTGCAGCTGAAAACTACACAGGTAAAACGGCCCCACCATTGCGCACGTGGGGCCGTTCTTATGCTATGGCTGCTTGTGCAGCATTTTTCTCCCTGGGGCATTTCTACTTATGGGGAATGTTGTGTTTTCACATAGGTGGGATATGTGCTCCAGTGGCTGCGATTGTTCACTTTACCTTTGTGATTGTGTAGTGTGTAGGTATGTGTATGTATATATATATATATATATATATATATATATATATATATGTATTTATATATGTATGTGTATGTATGTACAGGTATGTATATATATATATATATATATATATATATATATATATATATATATATGTATGGGCATGTATTTATACACAGTATGTGCTCTGATTTTTTGCACTCTGCTTTGCCTTGAAATTACATGTGTCATGTATATTTATTCAAGATGTTTAAGCTAGCCATATATGTTTGCCTTATTGGTTATGTATGATTGTAGCTGGGGGACTGACTGTGGTCTCTTTTCCCCCTCACTGCAGTGGCTCTCCCGGTCTGTTATACCTGGCTAGTCTAAGTCTCTAAATTGGGATTTTTCCTAGTTTAAAAAAAAAAAAAAAATCATCCCACTTCCGGGACTTTAATTATAAAGGGGCATCCCTGGTTGCATATTGCGTAAAACCCTGGGTTGTTGCGAATACCATAAATTCACCATATGGAGTGTTAGGGCGAGCGCTGCACGCCCATCGCACAGCATTTCACCTACCTCCATGGCTGCATGCAGCCGTCATCCATCTTCCCTCAGGGCTGCTTCCAGCTGCCGCCCTTCCCCCAATGCTTCCTCTTTGCATGGTCAGGTGCGCACACGTCTCCGTCCACTAGAGGGCGAGCGCACAGGATCCCTGAGATTTAAAGGGCCTTTACAGCACTGATTGGTGTTTATGTCATCCAATCCTGCATCATCTTCCCCTATTTAAACAGGCACTTCCTTCCTTCAGTGCCGGATCTTGGTCTCTCCATGCTTGTTGAAAGTCAGACATTCTTGGATTGCTCACCCGTGTACCGACCTCTGCCTGTCCCCGACTCTGAACCTTTGCTGCCTGCCCCGACCTCGGCTACTCACCTTTACCGCGAACCTGTGCTGCCAGCCCCGATCTCTGCCTGTACTTACTACGCCTTTTTGCCTGCCACTTGTGTACCTCACTGAACCTCGGCTGACTGTGGGACTGGGCCGCTGTTAGGGGGTAGCGACCTGGGGGTCACTCGCCGCACAAGACCAACCTGCCTTGCGGTGGGCTCTGGTGAATACCGGTGGCCTCTTAGACTCCGCTCCCCTGACACGGTACCCGCCATCGGTTCCACAGTTAAAGCGGATCCACACCCGAGTCCGCTCCACCCGGTCCGTGACAGTAAGATCCGGCCATGGATCCCGCTGAGCTACCGCTGCCGGATGCCACTGAATTGCCTGCTATAGTGGCTATGCAGTCCCGCCAGATTAATCAACTCTCTGCCATGATGCAGCAATTTTTAACGATTCAGCAACAGCAAGTTCCATCACCGGCTCCAGCATTACCGCCACAGCCCCCGGTAACATCTTCTGCCAGAATCCGTCTCTCCTTGCCGGCTAAATATGATGGGGATGCCAAGTTATGCCGAGGGTTCCTTGCCCAAAGTTCCCTGCACTTGGAGTTGTTGGCGGATCAATTTCCCACTGAACGAGCTAAGGTGGCCTTTGTCATCAGTTTGCTTTCTGGAAAGGCTTTGGCCTGGGCCACTCCCTTGTGGGATCGCAATGACCCTGTCTCTTCCAGTATTAACACCTTTGTCTCAGAGTTTCGCCAGGTCTTTGAGGAACCTGCCAGGGCTTCATCTGCTGAATCGTCCCTTTTGAACTTGGTCCAGGGCGAGTTGTCCGTTGGTGAATACGCCATTCGGTTCCGCACTCTTGCCTCCGAATTGTCTTGGAACAATGAGGCCTTGTGTGCCTGCTTCAAGAAAGGACTTTCTAGTAAAATTAAGGATGCTCTTGCGGCTCGTGACTTGCCTTCATCTCTCACTGAACTCATCCATCTGGCCACACGCATTGATGTGCGCTTTGCTGAGAGGCGTGAAGAATTCCGCCAAGAAAGAGACTCTCAGCGCCCTAGGAGGGCATCCCGTTTGGCTCCAGTATTTCAAAACCCTTTGTCTGCACATGTACCTCCCAGTGAGGAGGCCATGCAGGTCGATCGATTCCGTTTGACCCAATTGGAGAGAACTCGCAGAAGGAATGAGAACCTTTGTCTGTACTGCGGTGGTTCTGAGCATTTTTTGAAGGACTGTCCTATTCGCCCTCCACGTCAGGGAAACGGGCGCACCTAGTGGCGGTGGGAGAGGCGTCCCTGGGTGTATGTGCTTCCTCTCCACGGCTCACTGTTCCTGTTCAACTTTCCATCTCACCTTCCACCTCCCTGAATTGAACCGCCTTTTTGGACTCTGGTTCTACAGGGAACTTTATAGAGGCTGCCTTGATCAATAAACATAATATCCCTGTGAATCGCCTTGCTACACCCTTATTTATCGCCTCAGTCAATGGTGATAGGCTGGACTGTACTGTGCGCTATCGCACCGTTCCCCTCCAATTAAAAATTGGACTCTTCCATCAAGAGAATGTTGAGTTCTACGTCCTCCCTAATTGCACCTCTCAGATTCTTCTAGGCCTTCCTTGGCTCCAACGTCATGATCCCACGCTTGACTGGACCACCGGTGATATCAAGACTTGGGGTGCAGCGTGCTTTAAGAGGTGCTTGAAGTCTGTTTCTGTTCTACCTATTCCTGCTTCAGCACCATTACCTGGCTTGCCTGAGATCTACCAGACCTATGCTGATGTATTCTGCAAGAAACAAGCGGAGGTACTTCCGCCTCATCGCCCCTACGATTGCCCTATAGACCTCCTACCGGGTACCACTCCTCCTCGTGGCCGAATTTACCCTCTCTCGGCTCCTGAGACTCAAGCCATGTCGGAGTATATTCGAGAAAATCTTCATAAAGGGTTCATACGGAAGTCTTCCTCTCCGGCAGGCGCGGGGTTCTTCTTTGTGGCGAAAAAAGATGGCTCTCTTCGCCCTTGTATTGATTACCGCGGCCTCAATAAGATTACCGTTAAAAATCGATACCCTTTGCCCTTGATTGCCGAATTATTTGACCGACTGTGTGGGGCCAGGGTCTTCACCAAGCTTGACCTGAGGGGAGCCTATAATTTGATACGTATACGCGAGGGCGATGAATGGAAGACCGCCTTCAATACCCGCGATGGCCACTTTGAATATTTAGTGATGCCCTTTGGTCTCTGCAATGCACCCGCTGTATTCCAGGAATACGTAAATGACATTTTTCGGGACTTGCTTTACTCCTGTGTTGTTGTATATTTGGATGATATACTCATCTTTTCATCTAATCTAGAAGAACATCACCGTCATGTCCGGCAAGTCCTGTCTCGTCTCCGTCAACACCATCTTTACGCCAAGCTGGAGAAGTGTCTATTTGATCAAACCGCCTTACCCTTTCTTGGATATATTGTCTCAGCTCGTGGCCTTCAGATGGACCCCAGCAAGTTGAAAGCAGTTCTGGATTGGCCCCGTCCTATTGGCCTGCGAGCTATTCAACGTTTTCTGGGCTTCGCCAATTACTATCGGCAGTTTATTCCTCACTTTTCCACTGTAGTGGCGCCTATTGTGACCCTCACAAAGAAGAGCGCCAATTCAAAGTCTTGGCCTCCTCAGGCTGAAGAGGCCTTCATTGCTCTAAAAAAGGCCTTCTCCTCTGCACCAGTGTTGTCTAGGCCAGATCCATCTCGGCCTTTCGCCCTAGAAGTAGATGCCTCCTCCATTGGAGCCGGAGCGGTGCTCACTCAAAAATCGTCTACTGGCAGAATTCTCACCTGCGGGTTCTTTTTGAAGACCTTTTCGCCAGCGGAGAGGAATTACTCCATCGGAGATCGGGAGTTACTCGCCATCAAGTTGGCGTTGGAGGAGTGGAGACACCTCTTAGAAGGTTCTGCCCATCAAGTATCCATCTATACTGATCACAAAGATCTATCTTATTTAGAAACTGCCCAGCGATTGAATCCACGACAAGCTCGTTGGTCGTTGTTTTTCGCTCGATTTGATTTTCAAATCTACTTCCGGCCAGCCGCTAAGAACATCAGGGCAGACGCCCTTTCTCGCTCCTCTGACATCTCTGGTGTTGAATCCACTCCACAACATATCATCCCGCCTGAACGCCTTGTCCACTCTGCCCCCGCTACTCTTGTACAAGCACCGCCGGGAAAGACCTTTGTGCCAGCCCGCCAACGTCGCAAAATATTAGAATGGGGGCATTCTTCCCATGTAGCCGGCCATGCCGGTATCAGGAAGTCTTGTTCTATCATTTCTCGATATTATTGGTGGCCTTCTTTTGAAAAGGATGTGACCGAATTCGTTCAGGCCTGTACCACCTGCGCTCGCGACAAAACCCCTCGCCAAAGACCTGCTGGCCTACTCCACCCACTTCCTATTCTGGATACCCCATGGACACACATTGCTATGGACTTTATTACCGACCTCCCTTCTTCGCATAGCAATACTGTAATTTGGGTGGTAGTGGATAGGTTTTCTAAGATGGCGCATTTTGTTCCTTTGCCCGGTCTCCCGTCAGCTCCTCTGTTGGCAAAATACTTCCTGAAGCATATCTTTCGACTTCATGGTCTACCTACACATATTGTGTCTGACAGAGGTGTGCAGTTTGTGTCCAAGTTCTGGAGAGCTCTTTGTAAACAAATGAAAATTAAACTGGACTTTTCCTCCGCTTATCATCCCCAGTCTAACGGCCAGGTGGAAAGAGTCAACCAGATTCTCGGGCATTATCTTCGCCATTTTGTTTCAGCGCGTCAAGACGATTGGGTCGATCTGTTGCCTTGGGCGGAATTCTCGTATAATTTTAAGGATTCTGAGTCCACAAGGAAGTCTCCGTTTTTGGTGGTGTACGGCCGTCAACTCCTTCCGCCTTTGCCTTTATCCACGTCCTCCGGAGTGCCCGCCGTGGACAATCTCACACAGGATTTCTCCACCATCTGGCAAGAAACACAGCGTTCCCTTTGTCAAGCTTCCGCCCGCATGAAGGTTAGCGCTGATAAAAGGAGAAGAGCTCCGCCTGTTTATTCTCCAGGAGATAAGGTGTGGCTGTCGGCAAAATACATCCGCTTCAAAATTCCTAGCTACAAATTGGGCCCCCGTTACTTGGGGCCATACAAGATCAAACAACAGATCAATCCAGTTTGCTATAAGCTTCACCTACCGACTTCACTGCGAATTCCCAATTCTTTTCACGTCTCTCTGTTGAAGCCAGTTATTGTCAATCGATTCTCTCCTAAAACTTTGGTGCCTGCCCCAATCTCGGGCACCGAGGATACCTTTTCAGTGAAGGAGATTCTGGCTTCTAAGCTCTCCAGAGGAAAAAGATATTTCTTGGTCGACTGGGAAGGCTGTGGACCTGAAGAAAGATCTTGGGAGCCCGAAGAGAATATTCTAGACCATAGTCTCATCTCAGATTTTCTTGGTCCCAAGAAGAAGGGGAGACCCAAGGGGGGGGGGGGGTACTGTTAGGGCGAGCGCTGCACGCCCGTCTCACAGCATTTCACCTACCTCCATGGCTGCATGCAGCCGTCATCCATCTTCCCTCAGGGCTGCTTCCAGCTGCCGCCCTTCCCCCAATGCTTCCTCTTTGCATGGTCAGGTGCGCACACGTCTCCGTCCACTAGAGGGCGAGCGCACAGGATCCCTGAGATTTAAAGGGCCTTTACAGCACTGATTGGTGTTTATGTCATCCAATCCTGCATCATCTTCCCCTATTTAAACAGGCACTTCCTTCCTTCAGTGCCGGATCTTGGTCTCTCCATTCTTGTTGAAAGTCAGACATTCTTGGATTGCTCACCCGTGTACCGACCTCTGCCTGTCCCCGACTCTGAACCTTTGCTGCCTGCCCCGACCTCGGCTACTCACCTTTACCGCGAACCTGTGCTGCCAGCCCCGATCTCTGCCTGTACTTACTACGCCTTTTTGCCTGCCGCTTGTGTACCTCACTGAACCTCGGCTGACTGTGGGACTGGGCCGCTGTTAGGGGGTAGCGACCTGGGGGTCACTCGCCGCACAAGACCAACCTGCCTTGCGGTGGGCTCTGGTGAATACCGGTGGCCTCTTAGACTCCGCTCCCCTGACACGGTACCCGCCATCGGTTCCACAGTTAAAGCGGATCCACACCCGAGTCCGCTCCACCCGGTCCGTGACATGGAGGCTTCCAATGTTACCGGAAATGGCTCCTCGGGGCCATCCAGGTTGTGTGGGGGCTGTAGGGTTCCGCTCCCAGGCGATGATGTCATATTATGTGTTCCATGTGCTCAGCAGAACATTGCGCGCCAGTCTGTTGCTCCGGCTTCTGGCTCCTCGCAATTTCCATCATCTCCTATCCCCCCCAACCTAGTCCGGACCCCGTGTGACACTGTCAAAAATGGGGATTCGCATTCCGAGGTGCATGCGCGGTTGGCCAACCTCGAGAAAATTATCTCCGCTTCAGTGGCTCAGAAGGCTACGGCAAAGCGGAAGCACCTTGCTCCGGCAGTACCTGCCCCGGAGGATGAGGTATCTGAATTTTTGGATTATTCCGAGTGTCCCCCTGATGAGGAGGGGGAACTTCTTGAGGAATCGGATGAGCCTGCAGACCAGCTATTGTTTGATACTGCTGGTGATCAGGCTGTGGGGGTGTCCCTTGACACTCCTTCCATTTTGGCTCAAATGTTTAAAGTTTTGGCCTTGGATCCGCCTGCGGTGGTCCCTCTGCCAAAAGGTGAGTTGTTTGATGTACCCCAGCCGCGTTTGGTGTTTCCCAGGCAACAGCACTTTGAGAAGCTTGTCCTCAAAGGAATGGGAACAACCCACGCGCCTGGCTGGAACTCCTCCTAATTGGGATAAGCGTTATCCCTTTCCAGAGGACTTGGTGAAGCTTTGGTCAGTGCCCCCCGAAGTCGACACCCCGGTGTTGGGGTTGACTGGCCCGGCTGCGTTGCACCTTTCTGGCACCACTACCATTAAGGATGGTGAGGATCGTCGGGTTGATCAATTGGCTCGCCATGGTTTTATCAGTGCTGGCTCGACACTACGGCCAATTTGTGCTTCGGCGCTTCTTTTGCTGGCTGTTAGATCCATGATTAGGGATCTGCTTGCAGATCTTGATCCCGCTTGTGATATGATTAGCTCTCTCAAGCAGTGTGAGTCGTTTGTTTCTTTTGCCCTGACTGCTCAGGACGATGCTCTTGCGACGAGTAGCAGGACAGCGGCATTGCTGGTGGCTATTCGTCGGTCTATATGGCTGCGCCAGTGGACGGCGGACCTTAATTCTAAAAAGGCGCTTACAGCGATACCCTTCGTAGGTTTACGCCTTTTTGGCGAGAAATTGGATGCTGTTACCAAGGATGGTAAGTTGCCTCAATTCAAGAAACCTCGTCGCTCCTTCAGGGGTGCGAGTTCCTTTAGTCCCTCCTTTCGAGGAGCCAGAGCGGGCAGAGGGGCTTTCCTTCCCGTTACCGGGGCTGTAGGTTGGTCCCGGGGAAGAGGTCGTGGCCGTCCCGGTCAGTCCTGGGGCGCCAAGCCAAACCTACTGCTAAGCCCGCTCAGCAATGAGGGGCTGCCCTCACCCGTGCGGGTGGGGGGACAATTGCGACACTCCTCCCTGGTTTAAGGCCGGGAGTCTCCGGACACATAGATCTGGGAGGTAGTGTCGCCCGGTTACAGACCGGAGTTCGAGTCTCGCCCTCCCTCACGGGTTTTCCTGGAAATGGCGGTCATCCGGCCGGTGCCGCACTTAGAGGTGGGCCTCGATTTTTACACCATTCTCTTCGCAGTCCCCTAGAAGGACGGGTCAGCTTGCCCCGTCCTGCATCTGAAGTTTTTCAAACTTCCCAGGTCCCCCCTTGCTCTAGCCAGGGTGGTGTCCTTTCGGGGAATACGGTCGGATTTCGGTCCACACAGGATGTTGCTCACTCAGTCCAAGGTCTGTCTGATTCAGGAGTTGGTTTGGATCCTTCTTTCCAATCCTCAGCCGTCTGTTCTGGAGCTGAGAGCCTTCCGTCTGGTTCTTGCTCTTTTGTCCCATCATGGTCTGGGCCTTCTGGTTCAGCTACGCTCGGACAGTCAAGCAGCGGTTGCTTACTTCAATCATCAGGGAGGGACTTCCAGTCTGGGTGCTCTCAGAGTGGAGTCCCTGATCCTGACCTGGGCGAAGACGCATGTTCCTTGTCTCTCGGCAGTCTGCAGTCCGCTCCGGTGGGGGACACCGGAGGTGGTCCTGTTTTCCTTTCGCCACAATTGCAGGCTCCCAATCTTTGTGTCACCCTCCCAGGATCCTCTGGCTCGGGCGGCGGAAGCCATATCCCTGAGCCGGGGGAACCCGGGTTTTCTGTACCTGTTTCCACCGATACTCATGCTAGGCTGAGTGGTACGGAAGCTGGTTCTGGAAAGGGTGTCCGCCATTCTCGTGGCCCCAAGAGGACCAAGACGAGTGTGGTGCGCAGACATCGTTTGGCTGACAGTGAATCAGCTCGTTCTGCCTCTTCGGCCCGATCTGCTCACTCAGGGTCGGCTGTCTTACCCCAGTTTACCAACGCTGGTTTTGATGGCTTGGCTGCTGAGACCTCCATCTTGGAGGAGGAGGGTCTTTCTGACTTGGTTATTAAGACTCTGATCACTGCCCGAAAGAGGTCTTCTTCTATCACCTACTATAGGACTTGGAAAGCCTATATCGCATGGTGTGAGATTAGATCCTTGCCTTGTAGGGTCTTTTCGGTCTCCAGGATTCTGGAGTTTTTACAATCAGGGCTGGACTCTGGTCTTCAGCTGAGTACTCTGAAAGGGCAGGTTTCTGCCTTATCTATCTTTTTTCAGAAGCGTTTTGCGCTTCATCCTATAGTTAAAACTTTTTTCCAGGGGGTTACGCATGTGCGGCCTCCCAGGAAACCATTACTCCCTGTTTGGGACTTGAATTTGGTTCTTTCTGCTCTTCAGGCTCCTCCCTTTGCGCCTTTGCAAGATATTGCTTTGTCTACCCTGACTCAGAAGATTGTCTTCTTGGTAGCTATCACTTCGGTTCGGCGTGTCTCGGAGTTGGCGGCCTTGTCTATTCAGGCGCCTTACTTTGAGAGGCATCAGGACAAAGTGGTCTTTCGGTTCAAGCCAGACTTTCTTCCTAAGGTTGTTTCTGCTTTTCATTTGAATCAGGATATTGTTCTTCCCTCCCTGTGTCCTAAGCCTAAGAATGACAAGGAGAAGGTTTTGCATTGTTTGGATGTAGTACGCTGTGTTAAGTACTATTTGATTATTACTTCTCCTTTTCGTAACACTGATGCCTTTTTTGTTATGCCCTGTGGGCCTAGGAAGGGTTTGGCGCCGGCCAAATCTTCCATCAGCAAATGGATATGTCAGGCCGTTATTGCGGCCTATTCTGCTAAGGGGAAAGTTCCCCCTTTTCGTATCACTGCTCATTCTACTCGCGCCGTTGGAGCGTCTTGGGCTTTTCAGCACCAAGCTTCTGTTGAACAAGTTTGTAAGGCCGCTACTTGGTCTTCTGTTCATAATTTTTTTTAAGTTTTACAAGGTTGATGTGCGAGCCTCAGCGGATGCTGTTTTTGGCCGCAAAGTTCTGCAGACTGCAGTCATTTAAGTTATGCTTCACCTTGCCTTTGGATACCCATCCCTTGTGGACACTGCTTTTGGATGTCCCGATCGTAAGTATTAAAAGGGAAGCGGGGTGTGTGGCACACCGAGAATAATACCATTTTGTGAGTACTCACCTGAAAAATGGATATTATCGGTGTGCCACACACCCCGCTTCACCCGCCCTTTTCGGTATCCCGAATCCTTTATATGGTGAAGCTTTTCTTTATTTTGAGGTTACCGTTGGATTTCCTGGTACCTTGTCTTTCTGCTTTTTAAATAACTGGTGATTCAGTGGGAGGTCCCAGGTATATATAGGCCGGAAGGGGCTCATTTTCAAGACTTCTCCCTGCACGTCGCCACCTGCTGGTGTAGTAACCCGATCGTAAGTATTAAAAGGGAAGCGGGGTGTGTGGCACACCGATAATATCCATTTTTCCGGTGAGTACTCACAAAATGGTATTTTTTTGTATCTCCAAATAGCCAGCTCTATTGCTCTGCAGCTGCACTAATTACTCCACCTGTGCATCTTTGTGGAGATCTGCAAAACCTGGCCTGTTGGTGGGCATTGAGGACAGGGTTGGGGACCACTGGCCTAGCAGACAGGCTTGACATGGCCAGCGGCTACCGCCGCCATAGGGCCCTGTTATAATCCATAGAATTCCTATGAGCCTTGCATCTTGGCTCCTTTCAGCTCTGTGAAGTTGAAATCTCACCTAGCTGGGAGGGCATAGGAAAGCCTGATTTTAGTATAGGTTGGTCTTATTTCTGTAAGGGGCTCTGGGCTTCAATGTCTTATGGGGGAAAAAACAATCCTCGTCTGAATGGAGTTCCGCTTTAAGTTGCCAGACGTGGCCTTCTGGCCATATTTGTTGTTGTCAGACTTGGTCCTTGTTTCATTGTTCTGTTGTGTTTTGGAACAAAACCAGGGATTTTTAATATCCCCTATTTATTATTTTGCCCTGGAGGCATCCCAAATCGGGGTTCCCTGCTGTGTGAAACCCCCTAGATCACCCAGTACAACTCACCTCTTCCCCATCCGATGGCGCATGCATGCGCTCTTGTCTAGTCTGAGACGTTTGCCGATAGGCTTCAATGGGGAGCAAGAGCGGGCGCATCCCCACTCCTGTCCCAGCCTCAGTGGCAGATCGAGGATGCTGGGGATGTGGCTCCTCCTGCTCCTCATTGTAAAGGATCAGAGCTGTTTGCCGAATTACACAGACACGGCAACCGGCTCTGATTGGTCGCCCAGGCATGCGTTGTTGGACTGGGGAAAAGCGAGTGAATAACGCCGACTTAGGTGGTTTCACACAGCAGGGCATCCCAACTCTGGCACACCACCCATTCGTAAAGGCCGCCCCGCTCTGTGAAACCCCCCAGATCCCCTGTTTTACTTACCTGCTCCAGGAGCCCCTGGCGTTGCAGCTACATTCTTGCATGCCTTTAGCTCTGCGCACCTGCACCAGGCCTTTCTGAATGGGCGGAGTGGGCACGCCACAGCTGGAAGCTGATTGAGGGATGCGATCGGCAGCACACTTGGCTTCCATTGGCTTACTACTCACCCTCGCCCATCTTCATTGCACTTACTGGGTATTTAATACAACTACTCACCTTTGCCCATCTGCATTGCACTCACTGGGTATTTAATACAACTACTCACCTTTGCCCATCTGCATTGCACTTACTGGGTATTTAATACAACTACTCACCTTTGCCCATCTGCATTGCACTTACTGGGTATTTAATACAACTACTCACCTTTGCCCATCTGCATTGCACTTACTGGGTATTTAATACAACTACTCACCTTTGCCCATCTGCATTGCCCTTACTGGGTATTTAATACAACTACTCACCTTTGCCCATCTGCATTGCACTTACTGGGTATTTAATGCAACTACTCACCTTTGCCCATCTGCATTGCACTTACTGGGTATTTAATGCAACTACTCACCTTTGCCCATCTGCATTGCACTTACTGGGTATTTAATACAACTACTCACCTCTGCCCAATTGAATTGCATTTCCTGGGGCAGGCTACCTACACACTTTTTCAAACAATGCCGAAAGCATCAAATAAATGACAGGAACATGGTCGTGTTGCTGCTGCTGGCGATGATGTTGCTGTAAGGAGAGGATGTGTTTCATCTGTGCCTGCTACACTTTTCTCTGGTACAAGCAGGCACCAGGGTTTGCAGTGTCTTTTTGTAGGCCCCAGTACTGCTGCCAGAGTGGTGAGGCCAGAACAATTTAGGGCAGTCATAGATTATATGGGACACGGGTACAAGTTTTATGGGATTGTCCAGATTGCAGGGAGAATGGGGGTGCAGTCGTTCCCTATACCATAGCTCTGTTTCCAAACATAGCTGTATGCTGTGCATTAAAATGCATGGCATAAAGTGCCCACACATGCACTGTGGGACCGGCAAAAAGGTACATTTTAAGGGTGATCCCGGGGGTTTCACATAGGGGATCATCCCAGATAGCGATGCCCCAGGAAAATGGACCAGTAGATGCAGGTAGGATGATTTTTAATGTGAGCAATCTGTATGTACAGGGTGTGGGAAACATATAAGATAGACTCTTATTCAGGGTGAAGGTCTGGATTAATGTGGGCAATCTGTATGTACAGGGTGTGGGAAACATATAAGGTAGGCTCTTATTCAGGGTGAAGGTCCGGATTAATGTGGGAAATCTGTATGTACAGTGTGTGGGAAACATATAAGATAGGCTCTTATTCAGGGTGAAGGTCTGGATTAATGTGGGAAATCTGTATGTACAGTGTGTGGGAAACATATAAGATAGGCTCTTATTCAGGGTGAAGGTCCGGATTAATGTGGGCAATCTGTATGTACAGGGGGGAAACATATAAGATAGGCTCTTATTCAGGGTGAGGTCCGGATTAAGTCCATGTCTTTGATTTTTCACATTTGATTTGAGCCACTTGATCGGCGGTGCAGTCATTTTCTCCCCAGTCTGCAGAGGGACATTCACTAAGCGATTCATCCTCTGTGAAGCAATCTACGAGGTCCAGCCAGTAGGGACGAGGTCCGGGCCCGTATTTTAGCGGAGATTCCAGTCGCCCGTTTGTTCCACAATTTAGCTGCTTGCAGATAACAGACAGTGAATGGCCGCTCATGTCGTTGCTGCAGACGGACCCCCAGGTTTCATTGTAGAAGATCTCGAGGTGGCCTTCACAATTGTCAGCTCCTCCCATTAAGCGCAATTCAGTGAACTCTGCAGAAGGTATCATATGGGGATGAGTTAAAAAGCCAAAACCTTTATCTTTATTTAAAAGGATATTCGAATACGAAAATACATTTGCTTTAAAGTGGACCAAAACCCAGGATTTTGATTATCCTGGGTTTTGGTCCACTCGCGCAGGGCACCCCCGATCGGGGACCCAGCTGGATCTATAAGATTCCCAGGCCGATCCATTCCCTCCCCGCAGGGCATCCAAAATCGTGAAACCCCCCAGATCGATCGCCCGCATCAACTCACCTCATCCCAGTCCTGCGGCGCGTGCGCGGCCGCTTGTCCAATCAGCGCGCTCGTAGCCACTGAGCTATGCACGTCTTAGCTAAGCGGGTCCGAGCGCGCTGGTGGCCGCATCTCGCGCTTCCCTCTAAAAGGGAGCGTTCCCACGCTGGCCATTCTCAAATAGCTGGCGCAGGCACACGCCCTGCTAGAGGGATAGCGGGGATGCGTCCGCAGCCCGCGCATGCGCTGTTGGACTGGGATTAAGGTAAGTGTAACGGCGTCCTGGGGTGTTTCACACAGCGGGGCATCCCGATTTGGGGAGTGAATGAATCAGCCTGGGAATCTTATAGATTCACTTTAAAGTGGACCAAAATCCCTGCCCCTACAGCCCTGAAATCTATAAGATTCCAGGGCTGATGGATTCCCTCCTCAGGGGGCATTCAGAATCGGGATGCCCCGCTGTGTGAAACCCCGTCAAGTCCCCCGGAAACTCACCTTCTTTCCTGGACACATGCGTGAGCTGTGGCTGCATCCCCGCTATCCCTTTAGCAGGGGGCGTGCCCGCACCAGGCATCTATGAATGGCCACGCTCCATGTTAGAGGGTAGCAGGGGATGCGGCCGCCAGCGTGCTGATTGAACTAGAGGGCTGCACATGCGCCGTAGGACCTGGGAAGGGTGAGCGAGACCGGGCCACCTGGGGGGCAAGGACCAAAACCCAGGATAGCCAAAATCCTATGTTTTGGTTCACTTTAACAAATTTGATTGCATATAATTGCCTCGATTCAATAAAGGTAGAAAAAAATTCTCATGGTAGTAAAAGATTCAATTCATGAGAAAAAAGCCTGAGAATGTCACTGTTACTGAATCACCAGATACAAAGACAATGAAAGGCAATGGTACTTTTTTACTCCTAAGCAAAGTAGAGAACTGTTTCCTCCTTTCTACACTGTAGTAAAAGCTGCCATTGACTTTCATTGTCTTTTTATCTAGTGATTCAGTAACAGTGACATTCTCAGGCTTTTTTCTCATGAATTGAATTTTTTACTACCATGAGAATTTTTTTCTACCTTTATTTAATCAAGGCCAATGTCTCAAAAAAATAATTGAAAAACAAAAGGATATAATAATGTGATCCAATCTCCATAATCTATTTATCGTAAACCAATCACTATGGTGTCAGGGCTCACATGGTCCCTTTTCGTTGTGGCAGTTCTGCTCTCGTATAGGTTTTTACACCTGATTTGCACAATTTTTAATATGTCCAAAATGTGCACCTGTCTGTCCTTAAAGTGGACCAAAAACCAAGGATTTTGACTATCCTGGGTTTTGGTCTTTGCCTCCCGGGCACCCCGATCGGCGATCCCCGCTGTGTGAAACCCCCCAGATTGTCTGATCTCACTCACCCTTCCCCGGTCCTACGGCGCACATGCAGCCTCTTGTCCAGTCAGCGAGCTCTGCTCGGGCCCCTTCGTCTAAAGCGGGCGGATCTGAGTGCTCTGGCATCCCCTGATACCCTTTAACAGGGAGCGCTGGCATCCCCTGATACCCTTTAACAGGGAGCGCTGGCATCCCCTGATACCCTTTAACAGGGAGCGCTGGCATCCCCTGATACCCTTTAACAGGGAGCGCTGGCATCCCCTGATACCCTTTAACAGGGAGCGCTGGCATCCCCTGATACCCTTTAACAGGGAGCGCTGGCATCCCCTGATACCCTTTAACAGGGAGCGCTGGCATCCCCTGATACCCTTTAACAGGGAGCGCTGGCATCCCCTGATACCCTTTAACAGGGAGCGCTGGCATCCCCTGATACCCTTTAACAGGGAGCGCTGGCATCCCCTGATACCCTTTAACAGGGAGCGCTGGCATCCCCTGATACCCTTTAACAGGGAGCGCTGGCATCCCCTGATACCCTTTAACAGAGAGCGCTGGCATCCCCTGATACCCTTTAACAGAGAGCGCTGGCATCCCCTGATACCCTTTAACAGGGAGCGCTGGCATCCCCCGATACCCTTTAACAGAGAGCGCTGGCATCCCCCGATACCCTTTAACAGAGAGCGCTGGCATCCCCCGATACCCTTTAACAGAGAGCGCTGGCATCCCCCGATACCCTTTAACAGAGAGCGCTGGCATCCCCCGATACCCTTTAACAGAGAGCGCTGGCATCCCCTGATACCCTTTAACAGGGAGCGCTGGCATCCCCTGATACCCTTTAACAGAGAGCGCTGGCATCCCCTGATACCCTTTAACAGGGAGCGCTGGCATCCCCTGATACCCTTTAACAGGGAGCGCTGGCATCCCCTGATACCCTTTAACAGGGAGCGCTGGCATCCCCTGATACCCTTTAACAGGGAGCGCTGGCATCCCCTAATACCCTTTAACAGGGAGCGCTGGCATCCCCTGATACCCTTTAACAGGGAGCGCTGGCATCCCCTGATACCCTTTAACAGAGAGCGCTGGCATCCCCTGATACCCTTTACCAGGGAGCGCTGGCATACCTTAAAACCCTTTAACAGGGAGCGCTGGCATCCCCTGCTAGCCTTTAACAGGAAGCGTGCCTGTGCTGGCCATTTACAAATGCCTAAGGCGGGCATGCGCCCATCTAAAGGTAAGCGGGGATGCATCCTCTGTTCGCACATGCGCCGTTGGATCGGGAAAGAAGGTAAATTTCCGTGTGACCTTGTGGGTTTTACACAGCGAGGCATCCCGCACCAAGTATGCCTTCCATGGAGTCTCATAGATTCCAGGGTGGGTTTTTGACTACTCTGGGTTTTGGTCCTTGACCCGCTGTGTGAAGCTGCAGGGATGCCGGGGATGTGATCGCCATGAGTGATTGCGGGACCTCCAAGTCCCTTGGAATTGATACGTTTTGCCACAGGGGTTGCAGTGCCCCTGGGAGGGTGGTGGGTCATAGGCACCTTTATTCACTCACTAGGGTTGATTCAGAGCTCCTTTCTCACCTTTTTTTGGGGTGAATATTTCCATTCTCGTTCATTTTTTTCCCCTCGTCTGATTCAGCAAAGCCTTTTTTCTGCGAGAACTTTAGTGTGAAATGTTTTCATTTGTGCATGATTTTTCGTTTGGTTGCAAGACTTCCATAAAAATGATGAGAAAGGAGCTCAGAATCAACCCTACGGTTTCTGAACATGAAAATATTTATTTACACCAAATATTATTGACTTAAGTATAAGCATCACCCATCTATCCTGGCTGTGTAAATGTAAAGCGAATCCTTGGCATTGCACCCTTAGTGTTTCTAAGAGCTTTGCATGGCACAGAGACATAAAGAGATGATTTGCATAGCTCCGCCCACTGCAAGGATAGATGGGTAATGCTATCTGTCCGTGTATTGGGTATTGTGCAAATACTTTCCGTTCTAGGAAAGCTCCACTCTTCCTCTTCCTTTACTTAAGTAGAGGGTTTTTTGGTCTCTTTAGCCCCTCCTATATTAATCCGGACCTTCACCCTGAATAAGAGCCTATCTTATATGTTTCCCACACCCTGTACATACAGATTGCTCACATTAATCCAGACCTTCACCCTGAATAAGAGCCTATCTTATGTTTCCCACACCCTGTACATACAGATTGCCCACATTAATCCAGACCTTCACCCTGAATAAGAGCCTATCTTATGTTTCCCCCACCCTGTACATACAGATTGCCCACATTAATCCAGACCTTCACCCTAGGTAAGAGCCTATCTTATATGTTTCCCCCACCCTGTACATACAGATTGCCCACATTAATCCAGACCTTCACCCTGAATAAGAGCCTATCTTATATGTTTCCCCCACCCTGTACATACAGATTGCTCACATTAATCCGGACCTTCACCCTGAATAAGAGCCTATCTTATATGTTTCCCCCACCCTGTACATACAGATTGCCCACATTAATCCAGACCTTCACCCTGAATAAGAGCCTATCTTATATGTTTCCCCCACCCTGTACATACAGATTGCTCACATTAATCCGGACCTTCACCCTGAATAAGAGCCTATCTTATATGTTTTCCCCACCCTGTACATACAGATTGCTCACATTAATCCGGACCTTCACCCTGAATAAGAGCCTATCTTATGTTTCCCCCACCCTGTACATACAGATTGCTCACATTAATCCGGACCTTCACCCTGAATAAGAGCCTATCTTATATGTTTCCCACACCCTGTACATACAGATTGCTCACATTAATCCGGACGTTCACCCTGAATAAGAGCCTATCTTATATGTTTCCCACACCCTGTACATACAGATTGCCCACATTAAAAATCATCCTACCGGCATCAACTGTATGTTATGAGCCTTTAAACATAAAAGATGGCAGCTCATGGGGCATCAGGCAGCCCGCAAACAGGAAGTGTCTTCTGCATCTTGGGATTGCTGTCATTTCCCTGACCCCCGCTCTGTTCTGTCTGTGCAAAGCACAACTATAACCCACCCCCTGCACTTTATCCCGCTCTCCTCTCCTTAGTATGTGTAATGCTTCTGAGTCAAGATGGTGGTGCCCGTATCCTAGAGTCCTAAACAGAGTTGCAGCCCAGTGGGGGAAAGAATAATAAGTGACTAAAATCTTAAAATATATTAATTTTAGATGCCGGGGGAATAGTTTTTTTAAGGGTTTGAGCTTTTCATTAAATCATGCGGAAGGTCCGGTTTAAGCCTAACATACTGGCTTGTGACTATAGTATAGTGCAGGGGTACTCAACCACTTCTTGTAAAGGTCCATTTAAAGGTATCCGGTGAGAGGTGAAGGTCCGGGCATGGGGCTGGCGCAGGGGGTGTCTAGTTAGAAATCAGCACACTGGGGGAGGGGCTAGAGATTTCCCAGCCAAAACTAATAAAGGCTGCTTGCCCTTGCTGGGCTGGATGGGGCAGAGCTGAGGGGACAGGGATTGGATGGATAAAGCTGGGAGGACAGGAATGGATGGTGATGGGATGGATGGAGCAAATCTGTTAGGAATGGATGGGGCTGAGATTGGGGGGGGGGCAGATGGTGGGACAGGGGCAGATGGGGCAGAGCTGGGGCAGCGGGACAGGATTGGACAAAGAGAACGATGAACAAAGTTTGTGTGTACCTTGCAATGCCACTTCCTGTGCAGTACTTCATATTGCAATGCTAGGTTTCAGGGAGCCATGACATTGGCAGGGAGACTAAGCACTACATCGCCGATCAAGGGGGCAGCTCTGAGCACGTCAACACAGAAGTAACTGAGTGCAGGGCTGTCTGGGCAGGGGTCCGGAAATCTGGTGCCAAGGTCCGCATTCGGACCCCGGTCCGCCAGTTGAGTATCGCTGGTATAGTGAAAGGCTAGTGATTGATGTAATAAGGCTCTATCTTATGCATGCGGGGATAGGTTTAGTTTTATTATACCAGTTGGCCAGCTAATGCCTTCTCAACTGTTATAGTACCATTGCCTTCTTTTATACTCATGGTACTTTGTATGGAAAATACATAAAGGTCTTTGAGTTTCTTTGATGAACACAACATTGATGTATAATGAAAAGTCTGCTATTAGTACCTGAGCATAGGACAGTGGCTGCCTCCTTCTCCCCTGGATTGTAAGTCTTCCATGAGTCAGGTGAGCAGTATTGTAGAGAGCTCTCCCCCCCGTCACACATTACATTATTTATCCAGTATTTCCCATTGCTGTGTACAAACTTTGTTTCTGCCGTAATGATGTGGCCGCAGTTCAGCTCCCGGCAGGCCACCGCACCATCTTCCAGACTCCAGGAATCGCCGCTGATCACATGCCACTCCCCCTGGTGATACATCTCCACAATGCCCCCGCAGCGGTCATTTCTGCCACTCAAACGGACAGATCTGCTTTCTGCCACAAAGAGAAAGAGCGGGGTTATTACTTATATACTGTATGTTTCGCCCTATAAGACGCACCCCCAATAGCTGGGGGTAAATGCCCATGCGTGTTAGATGATAAAACCCTCAATTCCCGCTACTTAGCCACTTAGGTGAAAAAAAAAAACACCATACCTGCGACGTAATCCAGAAGCTGCCACTCAGCAGCCACCGCGCACCAATGCATCAGCATGCCGCTCTGTGCACGGTCATTAGTGAATCGGCCGTGTCAGTGCAGCCGGACGCACACCAATTCATTAATGACAGATTCATTCATTCAATTCATTAGTGCAGAGAGTGGCATACAGGTGTCTGATGCATCAGCTCGCGCTGGCTGCGGAGAGTGGTGGCTTCCAGATCGCAGAACAGGTATGACGTTTTTTTGTTTTTTTTTTACAGTAATTTGATTCAACGGCGGTCAGGCGATGAGGGGATCTGCCACACTACCTTGTTATGAGGGTATTTTGCATGCTGTATATTATATGGGGAGGGGGGAGTCAGCCTGCTGCTTGTTATTAGGGATGGGTGGGATTTGCCACACTACCCTGTTATGGGGGTATTCTGCATGTTGTCTATTATATGGGGAGGGGGATTCTGCACACTGCTTGTTATTGGGGATGAGTGGGATTTGCCACACTACCCTGTTATGGGGTTTTCTGCACACTGATTGTTATTGGGGATGGGGGCATCTGCCACACTACCCTGTTATGGGGGGTATTCTGCATGCTGTCTATTACATGGGGAGAGGGGAGTCTGCCTTTTGCTTGTTTTTGGGGATGGGGGGGATCTGCCACACTACCCTGTTATGGGGGGTATTCTGCATGCTGTCTATTACATGGGGAGAGGGGAGTCTGCCTTTTGCTTGTTTTTGGGGATGGGGGGGATCTGCCACACTACCCTGTTATGGGGGGTATTCTGCATGCTGTCTATTACATAGGGGGAGGGGAGTCTGCCTTTTGCTTGTTTTTGGGGATGGGGGGATCTGCCACACTACCCTGTTATGGGGGTATTCTGCATGATGTCTATTATATGGGGAGGGGGATTCTGCACAATGCTTATTTTTGGGTATGAGGGATCTACCACACTACCCTGTTATGGGGGTATTCTGCAAACTATTATATGGGGAGGGGGATTCTGCATGCTGCTTGTTTTTGGGTATGGGGGATCTGCCACACTATACTGTTATGGGGTATTCTGCGCACTGCTTGCTTTTGGGTATGGGGGATCTGCCACACTATACTGTTATGGGGTATTCTGCGCACTGCTTGCTTTTGGGTATGGGGGATCTGCCACACTATACTGTTATGGGGTATTCTGCGCACTGCTTGCTTTTGGGTATGGGGGATCTGCCACACTATACTGTTATGGGGTATTCTGCGCACTGCTTGCTTTTGGGTATGGGGGATCTGCCACACTATACTGTTATGGGGTATTCTGCGCACTGCTTGCTTTTGGGTATGGGGGATCTGCCACACTATACTGTTATGGGGTATTCTGCGCACTGCTTGCTTTTGGGTATGGGGGATCTGCCACACTTCCATGTTATGCGAGTATTCTGCACACTGCTTTTTATATGGGGAGGGGTATTCTGCACACTGCTTGTATTTGGGTATAGGGGATCAGCCACATTACACTGTTATGGGGGCATTCTGCAAACTATTATATGGGGAGGGGGGATTCTGCGTGCCGCTTGTTTTTGAGGATGGGGGACCTGCCACACTAACTGTTATAGGGGGGATTCTTCCATGTCCTGTTTGGTTCAGAATATCTTCTTATTTTCCTCCTCCAAATCCTAGGTGTGTCTTATGGACAGGTGCGTCTTATAGGGCGAAAAATTTGATACTCAGTATAGGATGGACACAGCTTCAGAGAGCAGGATAAGTTTAATATTTTAAATGAAACCCATCAACAGCATCTCCATTACTGGCCTTCAGGACAAGGGTGGGATTTAGCCAAATTTTCCGAGTTCTGTAGAACCGGTTATTACAATTATAGGCAGGTCTAAGAACTGAAACTAAGTTCCAGAACATACTCTTCACTTATTCTGCTAATTAAGGGTCTTATTTACAAAGTGTAGCAACACATGGAGATATAGCCGCTGGCCTGTGCCGAATTGAAGTCTAGTTCAGGCATAGTGAGGCTTAGGTTGGGACATAGAGCGTATAAGACCGTCCGTAGTAAATAAAACATACAGTATAATAATAGTCACATTCATGTAAATTGTGGTTTATAACATTGCATGAGCTGATAACATGTCATTTGCTCTTCCTACATCATTTCACCCTAAAATATGAGGCTCCCCAAAAAGCTAGGCAATGCAATATTAGTTGGTTGCTGAACACCCCACTATGACAGCCACAGTGTTGGGCGAACCCTGCCAAGGTTTGCGAAAAAAAAAAAGGTTCGCTTTTTGAAAAAAGTTTGGGGACCCAAACCCAGTCCCTATTGAAATCAATAGGGACCCGGACTTAGGGGGGCAATTCTGCCTCTGAGGGCCTCTCTGTCCCCCTCATTCCTCAGCCACCCCTGTCAAGGGGCCCCCAGAGGCAGAATCTGTGCTGAAAAAAAATTGTTATAGTCGAGTGTGCAGAAGGAAGCGCTGTAACTCGCCTAAACCCACGATCCAGTTCCTGTCGATTGAGCTATGACAGGGGCCACAGAAAGATGGCCACCACTCTCATTAGTGAGGACACTCCTAGTGCCAGCACTTCCAGTGCCACCTGCCAGTGTCCTTGAACTTGGAAGCGGCGGTGGCCATCTTTCTGTGGCCCCTGGCCGTAGCCCATTTGACGGCCGGAGCGCCGACCAGGGACTGGATTGCAGGGCTCAGGTGAGTTACAGTGGCATCTGCTGCACACTCTGCATAGGCAAGCTTGGTTGACAGGCTGCTTAGCAAAAATTCGAAAGTGGACTTACCCTTTAAGTCGTTAAAGAGGAACATCGGACCTGTCGCCTGCTTTGGCGACATTTGGAAGGTTTGGGGCCCGATCCTCACCCCCGCCGCCGGCTTAGCTGTCTGTGAATGACAGCATGGTTTAGCCGTGCTCTTCAAAGACCTACGCTGCTCAGTAAAGTCTCGCGGGATTTCAGGGCAGCTCCATTGCATCCCATTCATGGGCACTGTGCAGGCACGAGATCGGGGGCCGCGCACAGTGCCTGATCGGATGCAAGATGGTGTCGCCCGTAGAAAGGTCACCCGGAATCCGAGGGACCCAGAAGATGCATCCCTCAGCGAGGTGGGTAAATACTGCCCAAAGGTAAAACCGGAGGGGGCAGCTGATGGGTGAGGTTTGGGGGAGGTTTTAACCTCCCCAATGTTTCTCTTTAAGAGTCACATCACATGGGGGCTAGCTACCTGCTGATTGGCTGTGTGCAAGAGATTATGGATGATGCTCCGCTCCCGGAAGTTTTTTCTTTCGTTTACGAGCACATTTTTCCTCTATTTTGGGGAAAACACAACTTTGTAAAGCAAGTGGCCACTACTTTGTGGTAAATCGACTCATTACTATGAATGGGTGGAAATTCTGTTTTGGACTAATAGAATTCCACTTTGTTTGAATCGGTTCGCTCATCCCTAATTATAAGCCCCTTTTTATTAAACACTTACCTGAGCATACAACTCCTACTTGGTTCATGGAGTGATCAGAAGCTTTGCTTGTAAAGCATTCGAGTATGTTCGTCTCATGTCCTTCACAAGAGACAACAATCTTTGGGTTAGTGTCACTCTCTGGTTCTATCATACCAAACCACCTAATGGCTTGGCCACAGTGCAGATGCCTGCACGCCACATTGGCCTCCTTCATGCCCCATCCATGGTCCAGCACTTTTTTCCATATGTTGTCCTGAAGGACTTCTACTCTTCCTCCACATCGATCTGGGCCATCAAGGAAATGGAGAGTCTTGTTTATACCTACAAGCCAGACAGGTGAAAACAAACATGGTTGAGTTTTAGAGATTTAGAATTGTCACCTCAAAGCAATGAAGGGATATAATAATTTCACAGCACATATGCCATGTATCCAGGGCTGGATTATGGAGGGGGTGCGTGCTCCGGGGCCTCCCCCACTTACCCTGCAAAGGCGGCCTCCACCAACCTTTGAATTATGGTCTGGTCCATGAGGCTTTTCAGTCTTTGGTCTGAGCAACAAAGCTATCGGTGGCAGTGGGGACCCCCTGCGCCCTGAACCCCCAATCAGGGTTCCCCCGGGGAAAGGACCAAAACCCAGGCTAGTCAAAACTTTTGACTATCCTGGGTTTTTGTCCACTTTAAGAGCAAAAAGTATTCAAAAATTTTGTAAACAGATACATTTTGATATGATCTTATAACATTGCATCTTTGCGAATAAACTGGATATTGACAACAATATGTGTCTAAAATGTTTCTATTTCTAAAGAGTAAAAGGTAGAAAAGTAAAAGAAATGAAACAAATCCAACAGTGAATATATCATTGTCACCAAAGGCTCTGGGCGCCAATGTCTTAACCATGTATCTCATGGGATGGGTTCCACCATGTGCTCATTGTCACTGTCCCAAATCTACCTCCCAGAGGAGTCCTTACTGGCAAATACTTGGTGGGTCCCCAGAAGCTATTCTGGTAAGCTAGTCCTGGTAAGCTAAGTCCGAAGTCCTTAATTAATTTGAGATGGAGTTCAACTGGGAAAGTAGTAATGGAGACTTTCCCAAGTTATGATAATCTGCCCTCTTATTCAGAAGAGC
Organism: Gastrophryne carolinensis; assembly: GCA_027917425.1. Lineage (NCBI taxonomy): Eukaryota > Metazoa > Chordata > Amphibia > Anura > Microhylidae > Gastrophryne > Gastrophryne carolinensis. The sequence goes on from CM051240.1 coordinate 27,929,959, forward strand.
TAAAAACCACTGCATCTTGACCATTTTTTTATTTAGCCATAAATAGGGGGAGAGTGGTTGAGGGGAGATCCCTTGTTGTAGGATTGTCTTTATTCCTACCAAGGATATGATGCAGGCATATCGCTTTCCCCCTGTTACAGACCCTATGGCTATCTGGAGGCTAAGTATCCATGACAGTCCAGTTGGGGGAAGGGGGAGTGTAGGGGATGTAATTTATAAGAAACCTTAGGCTATAAAAAAAAAAACAGGGGGGGTCCTCCACAAAGCCCCCAATTACCCAAGGAAAGTGCAGAAGTATGAAACTTACAATATCAAAACCGTCCCCCGACCATGAGCTAGCAGCACCCATCCCCCGACCATGAATATGTAAATATGTAAGACCGGTGTGTGATATTTATGATTGTCCCTCTTGCTACTCCGCTGTGTCCTCATTATTGTGGGTTTTGATATTGTAAGTTTCATACTTCTGCACTTTCACTGCTGTTATATATTGCTGCTATTCACTGCTGCTATATATTGCTGCTATTTACTGCTGCTATATATTCCTTCTATTCACTGCTGCTATATATTGCTGCTATTCACTGCTGCTATATATTCCTTCTATTCACTGCTGCTATATATTCCTTCTATTCACTGCTGCTATATATTGCTGCTATTCACTGCTGCTATATATTGCTGCTATTCACTGCTGTTATATATTGCTGCTATTCACTGCTGCTATATATTGCTGCTATTTACTGCTGCTATATATTCCTTCTATTCACTGCTGCTATATATTCCTTCTATTCACTGCTGCTATATATTGCTGCTATTCACTGCTGCTATATATTGCTGCTATTCACTGCTGTTATATATTGCTGCTATTCACTGCTGCTATATATTGCTGCTATTCACTGCTGTTATATATTGCTGCTATTCACTGCTGCTATATATTGCTGCTATTTACTGCTGCTATATATTGCAGCTATTCACTGCTGCTATATATTCCTTCTATTCACTGCTGCTATATATTGCAGCTATTCACTGCTGCTATATATTCCTTCTATTCACTGCTGCTATATATTGCTGCTATTCACTGCTGCTATATATTGCTGCTATTCACTGCTGCTATATATTGCTGCTATTCACTGCTGCTATATATTGCTGCTATTCACTGCTGCTATATATTCCTTCTATTCACTGCTGCTATATATTGCTGCTATTCACTGCTGCTATATATTCCTTCTATTCACTGCTGCTATATATTGCTGCTATTCACTGCTGCTATATATTGCTGCTATTCACTGCTGCTATATATTGCTGCTATTCACTGCTGCTATATATTGCTGCTATTCACTGCTGCTATATATTCCTTCTATTCACTGCTGCTATATATTGCTGCTATTCACTGCTGCTATATATTGCTGCTATTCACTGCTGCTATATATTGCTGCTATTCACTGCTGCTATATATTGCTGCTATTCACTGCTGCTATATATTCCTTCTATTCACTGCTGCTATATATTGCTGCTATTCACTGCTGCTATATATTGCTGCTATTCACTGCTGCTATATATTCCTTCTATTCACTGCTGCTATATATTCCTTCTATTCACTGCTGCTATATATTGCTGCTATTCACTGCTGCTATATATTGCTGCTATTCACTGCTGCTATATATTCCTTCTATTCACTGCTGCTATATATTGCTGCTATTCACTGCTGCTATATATTGAATTGTTGTGTTAGTTTTGCATATTTAGATCAATTTATTTATATTATTTATGGTACTAAAATATTTCATGTTGCACATATGCACTTTGGGTTAGGGGGAACGCGGAGAGATGCAGGGATTTTAGATTAGGATGTGATAAATAGGGTCTTTATAGATTATTTGGAGCCACCAGCGCCCTCTAGTGTCATTTCTTGTGTGTACATGTATTTTAAAGTTTTAATGAGTTTGTTTTGTGCATAAACTAATCAAAGATGTATATGTAAATTTATTGGATAGTGGTGCACATTTTTCCTTGAGTAATTGGGAGCTTTGTGGAGGTCCTCCCTTGGTTCTTTGTATCGGTCATACTCAAGGGGTGCACACTTTTATTATATTGGGGTTGGTGTGGCCATTTCTTTGTATTGGTCTTGAAACCTTAGGCTATACTTAGTATTAGAGATGAATTCGAATTGCACAAAAGTTGCTCACCTACCTGTCCTCGCTCCTTGAGGTGTCGTTGCAGGTCCATGTGTTTGGATGTCCCTTGTAGACCATCAGGATCCAGAAAGGGGTGGTTCTATGTTGGCGTTTGGCCTGTGCGGTGTGACGGGCCAGATCACTTTTTCCACGCCCCCTCATAGTTCCATTCTGGAACCCATTTTCAACTGGGGTTGTGTGATCCATCGGCCGCTCAGCCTATAGAGCCCTTGTAGACCATCTGGATCCAGGGGAGGTTCTATATTGATGTTTGGCTGGCTGGTGGAGGCTCGGTTTGAGAACTTCCACCACGATCTCTCTGCCCCAGTGATATCATTGGGGGACTGTGCGGTGCAACTTTATCTTGAGTATGTGGGGGCTTCATGGGGGCTCCCCTTTTGGTTAGCATTGCATGGTGTTTAACTCAAGTGTTGCACACTGAAATTATATTTGGTCGGTGCTGTCATTATTGTGACTTTGTTTAAAGTGGACCAACACCCAGGGGGGATCTATAAGATTCCCGGGCCGATCAGATCCCTCCCCGCGGGGCATCCGAAATCGGGATGTCCCGCGGGGTGAAACCCCCCAGGAAGCCCACAATCCTACCTTTTCCTCGATCCAGCGGCGCATGTGCGTCCACCGCCGCCGCCTCCCGCGCGTCCCTCTAGCAGGGCGCTCTCCT